>CM068367.1:806251109-806851109 GCA_034769895.1 Magicicada septendecula
ATATTTTTTTTCCTTTTTTGGAACATGTTTCGGGTACTATCTTGTACCCATCCTCAGCCTTCCGGTTTTTTTGTCTGGTGAAGTACATATGTGTTGTTGGTTGACTATTATTATTGTGGCTTCCTGTTGGCTTCTGGTATTTCAAATTGGTTTTATGGTGTGTGATTGTGGTGTATGTGTTAGTTTTTTGTGCATTTTCAATGTTGAGTGCTTTGAATATTGTGTCATGTTTTGTATTGATTTGTATTTGTTCAGGTATTAGTTTGTATTCTGTTTTATGTTTGTATATTTGTAAATTTTCCCAAATGTTCATTATGGTGCCTTTGTGTGGTATATGTTTTATTAGTGTTACATTGGTTATGTCTGGGAATTCATGTCCTGTGTTTATTACATGTGTGGCTAAATTGGATTTAAATATTTCTGGTGTAACATTTTGTTACATAGGCGAGGTTTATGTAGTTAAAAAAAAGGCAATTAGATTTAAACTAATCAGCTAATGAAACCAATGAAAGTAAACTAGTAGTTGAAATAAAATTAAGTACCACATATTAAGTTACGTGTAAGTTAATTAAATTAAAATAAGGTGTACATTAATCAAGTAGAGGAATTAACGGAATAGAATAAAATTTGGATAAAAACCAAACCAGCAAAATGACCAAATAAAGAAAATTTTAAATTGTGAAAAATTAGAGAACAAATAGAAACATGCAGGATCCCCGGCCACATGGCAAGCAGATGCAAGCACTCTGCGGATATTACATTTTCTTAAGCTCAAAATATCGTTTAAAAAAGGTTTTAAACTGTTTTGTCTTTTTACAGAACTAGAATGAAATATTTAAATAATTGAAAGGTAACCCATGACTCTATATAATTCAAAGCACAAATGCTTATAAGCTACTTAGAACCCAGTCAGTAATGTCTACACTTCATCATGTTTTCACTAAACATGTTCCGGAATGTTAAACATGAGTTTAATATTGAGGTATAGATTTTAGCGTGTGTGTTGCCCGACAATCTGCTGAGCACTTCGAGTGTGATTTCAGTTACATAATGGAATTTTCCCACTTGATCCTTCGGTGGGCACTACAGACGTTCCTGCATGTTTGTGGCGTGTGAAAGACGAGGCCGGATGGCATTGGGGGTTTTCTTACGCAGGATCTGCGGATGGGCGTAGATGAAGTGTGCCCTTGACCTGGACCACTTTCCCCTCAACTAGGCAGAGAAACCTGTAGCTCTTTATGAAGCTTATCTAAGCATAGTCAAGTACAGTCAAGTGCGCCATCACAATCCAGCCGCCCCCGAGGTTGAACGAGAAAAGAGAGACCGACGCACGTCGCGTCGTTAGCTTATACAAAACCCCGACGCAGCTGACTAAATTCTGTTAATAAGCGGTGGTGACGTCACCACTCACGGTAGCAGTGGACAAACTTGATTTCAATATCAACACGGGCATCGAACAAACCGCGATAGCGCGCCGCACGCACGGAAAATAAGTTTAAATGGCCGTGGTGTTTACTTTTCGATATAACCACGGCACAGGTTTTACACTGTTCAGAACGATTTAAGTAACAATTTGTTTTTCTTTTTTCTCGGCCGACGTAACTTGCTCGTGAGCACTGGTTGTTTTTAGTTTGTTGTGACTGCGCAGTCTGAAGAAATTGCGTCGACTGATTGACCGCGCTATATTGTTTATACAGATTAATAGTTTAGAACCGCGTACTCCTGAACTGCCCCGCGCGGCTCTGCTGTCTACTTTTCTGGTTAAACGATGACTGCTTGCTGAGTGTGATCCTCTGATGCAAACTGGGGTGGCAAAGTGTTTTACTGTAATTCACAGAGAGCCTGACTTGCCAGCGGTTATATAATCCGTCTAGCTGGGCTGTCTAGACATCAACATAAACAGTCTGCAACAACATTGTGCAGTTTTGGAAAAGCAGGGGTTCCTAAAAGGTTGTACCTTGTATGAATTGACAATTTATTTTATTCATTCTCAGACTCCCAACTCTGTACCGTTACAATGCCCCACCAATGAGAGGTTTTATGCCGAAGCATAAAAACTCTCATTGCCTAAAACCTAAGAGGATCAGTGAAGATATGGCGCCGCAACCCCCCTTAGTTCTTTATTAAAATCATGGGTACTTACCCTCCTAGTCCGGTGGCTGTGGCTGCACCTATCCGACTTTACTGGACTTCTCTGCTCGAGATCCCAACACCATAAAATCAGACAGGCAATTCACCACAGTATCACCTGACTCTGAAACATTCAATTAAAATGTCAACAACTGGCCTTCCATTACTCCATATCCCCCACTGATTCGTTTCCTCTTAGTGGTACTGGTTCATTGTTAGCAAAGTACTGGTTCTTTTTTTTTTTATAAAGTACTGGTTTTTCATTTAATTTGTTAATATACTAAGGCAGCTGTTCTACATGCATTGTTCTTAAACAGAAACATTTTACCTTGATTTTAAATAAACCTATAGCTTGACTATAGAAAATACAATGTTTACATGGCAATATAAACTTACTGTATACTTACATCTAATACATACAAATCCCATACAAATTATATACTAGAACTTTTCTCCCCTAACAAAACATTATTCCCCACAAAAATTACAAATTGATTACATATAGTACAAATAAATCATAATAACATTACTATAGAATGCATATTACACCCTCAAGAATACCTTATCCTTGACTCCTAACGCAGTTTTTTTTTCCAAACCCCCCCCAAATCCCTTAACCCCTGATACCCATTACAATTTACTGTGTTATGCACTAGGCTTCTTGACCATCGCCGGCCTCATCCTAGCCGTAAACCACATCTCCCTCGTGGCCTGTAACTTGGTCACCCCCCGTCCACACTCACTATGACCCCCCCCCTGGACTGTAGCGCCCAGTTGCTTCCACAAGGACTGATGCGGAAGGGGTGGACATTTTATCTTTTATTCCACCCCCATCCTTGCTTCAGTGTTACAATAAAATTTCAGTATCACTTACTAGTAATTATTGATACACCCCTAATGGACTACCACCCCTATATGGGTGAAAATAGCCCTGTTCCAAAATTTGGTAGATTCCCCTAAAAATAACCCCCAACTATATTTAACAAACCACTGGGTTAACAAAACAAAAGCAAACCATAAGCCGGTTATAACAATTAAAATTTATGATTTGCTATAATTAACTACTTTCACGGTCATGATCCGGGGAGGTCTTGACCGCAATTAGATGGGGAATCTACAGTTAAACATAAATATAATACAGGTTTATTATTTATACCTGTTTACATCAACAGTTGTGTACACAACTTGTTTTACAAATACTAACTCAGCATAAACATTCCTAATCACATCATCACAAACATTTCCTTCAATTTTCAATTTAAACAAATATTTTAATCAGTTACCATTGCTTTTACAATTCCAATCACAGTATATTTAAATTCATTATTAAAATTCACATTTTAACTTAATTTACTTCCTACTCAAATTTAATTTCATTTCATAATTTTACTCAACACAGTTTCAATTACTTTAATTACATTTTATTCAAAATGATTCTACATTAATAAAATCCTCTCACATAAATTTTAACTACATTACGATCAAAACACTTAAGTTATTTCATTATGTTCTTCACAATAAGTTATTTTATTTCATAATAAAATTCATCTATTGCAATTATTCATCAACAAAAAAATGTTATTATTTTCACCTCCATCATAACTGTAAACGTTAGTCACACAAAACAATATACATGTTAGCAGCATATCAGCTGATGCACTACCAGAATATCAACAAACACGTTTATTTACAAATTTTCGTCATATTCAGTTATTAGTTACCCCACTTCATTACCTAAATAAGCCAAGTAATTACCATTAACTCAAATAATTAAATGTTCATTTATTATTTATCTAACCCCCGTCATCGAAAATTAGTCTAATTATCACATAACACATTTCATTTTTGTTTACATACCTTGTATGATTACCATTTGTGTGGTAACAATTTAAATCCTTTTTATTCGTTATACCATTATAATAATTCCCGGGGTTATCTCCCATTATTATTTTATCATAGTCCATGTCTACATCAGTATCATTTGTTAAGTCTCCGTTTGTATCATTTGTCACAATTAAATCGTTTATATTTTCATCACTATAGTTGTCAGCTGTTACTAATACGCTAACCCTCACAACAGGTAAGTGTTTATTATCATCCCTATAATCATCGTTTGTTACTACACAATGTAAGTCTCTATTATTTATAATAATTATCTCATTATTCAACTTCTCCACTAACCCTTTATAACCCCTAATCAACTTAAATATCTCTCTCTCTCTCTCCCTCTCTCTCTCTCTCTCTCTCTATGATCACTTCCCCGCCCAATTTCACATTCTCACTCCACATAGAGGGCAATACCACAAAATTATTTAAACACCATCTGGCTTTACCAGGGAAACCACTAAAAATCAAGGGACATTTTGGAGACCATTTGCCTCCCACAAAAATTCTCGAGGAACCTTTGTCCTCCAACAACACTTGTGAAGCCTTTCCTTCTCATATACCACAAGAGAAATTTGCCCTCTGTTCACCCTCTACGTTTAACCTATTTCTATACTCCCTTTCTAAGTCATAAACACTAACTAGCAATCCTTGATTAACCTCAACTCTCATTCTATTCTCATTATCACCACAATTACTTAATGTATCACCAATATTTTATTCAATAATATTTCATCATTACTTATTTTAACACCACCACTTACCTTATAATTCATCACCTGTTTTGCATTTAAACTATCACCATTATTATTTGTAATTATTTCTTCATCATAATTACCACTTGTTTTACAGTCATCACTTACCTTATTGTCTAACATACCCACACGCTCTCGTAACTCATCAGTCTTTCTTTTAGTTTCACTATATATTTCATTAATTCGTTCATCAATACTACACAGTGAATTAGTTAATTCGTCAAACTTTACGTTTATACTACAGTGGAACCCCTCAAATCCGAACTAATTGGGGCTGTAGCCTGTTCGGATTCAGAAAAGTTCGGATTAGCCGAAAAATCTGCATACATAGTACTCAACACTACTTACTGTGTATGCGCCGCCCAGTAATGTTGCGTAGAGGTGAGACGAAGCCGCCGGAGGTTGCTGACCTTGACTGCCCGTGAATCACTGTTGCTGTCGGGCGGAAGTGCGCTAAAAATAGCCCAGTCCTACTACAATAGGTCTAGAAATCTTTGTATTCCAATTAGTCCTCTGGCGTTTGTTGTCCTGTGCGTTTGTTTGCTGTTACTGTTTCCATCCAGTGTACATAGTTTGTTCGAGTTTTCGTTTAAGGTTTATTGTTTTTGCATTTGAAGTGAGCAGTGTAGATCGGGTTTTTTAGTTTTCTTAAATTATGGCAAGCAAACGAAAACATAGTTCTTGTACTTTAAAAGAAAAACTCGAAGTGTTAATGCGACTAGACAAAGGGGAAAGTTTTGACGAAGTTGGCTGTTGAATTTGGTGTTGGTAAGGCAACAATCAGTGACTGGAAAAAGAATCGTGCAAAAATTGAACAGTTTTGCAGTGCAACAAGTGAAAAAACTTTGAAACAACGCCATCGCACAAAAGTTTCTGTAAATGAAGAAATTGACAAAGCAGTTTTTGTGGTTTACACAAGAGAGGCAGAAAGGAGTTCCTATTAGTGGTCCATTAATTCAAGAAAAGGCATTGCGGCTGAACAAACTAGTGAACGGAGATTTGGCATTTACTGCTAGCAATGGGTGATTGGATCGATGGAAGAGAAGGCATGGAATCAGACAACTGACAATAAGCGGAGAGAAGTTATCAGCTGATAATACTGCTGCAAAAGAATATTTAGATGAATTCGCCGATTTGATTTCGTCGGAAAATTACTCGCCCCAGCAAGTGTATAATGTGGACAAGACTGGATTGAATTTTAAAGCACTTCGCACTAAAAGTCTTGCTTCTAAAGAGGAACTTCTGCGCCAGGCTTTAAAATGAACAAACAGCGTCTCACAGTGTTGGCCTGCAGTAACGCCGCGGGGACAAACAAGCTACCATTAATGGTGATTGGAAAATCTGCCAAGCCACGAGCCCTTAAAAATATGAACATGAATTCTCTCCCTGTTTATTACAGAAATCAGACTAAGGCGTGGATGACTGGTAATCTTTTTAAGGAGTGGTTTGAAAAGAAATTTGTTCCTTCGGTAACAAGATTTAATGAAGAAAATGGACTGCCACCTCAAGCTCTCCTTTGGTAGACAACGCTCCGTCACATCCTTCAGACATGCAGTTGGTGTGCACATAAGAGACATAAAAGCAATTTTTCTACCACCTAACGTGACATCGCTGCTGCAGCCTATGGATCAAGGTATGCTACAGAACATAAAACTAAGCTACAGAAAAATGCTTCTGCAAACTCTTATTGAAGAAGATTGTTCTCTTACTATTCTTGAGAAGCTAAAGAAGATAACAATAAAAGATGATTTACTGGGTTGCAGAATCCTGGAACAATACCAGTAAAAATTTACTGCAGAGATCTTGGACAAAGCTTTGGCCCAGCCTCGAATTTGTGGAAACACCACTTACAACACGAGATGATGAAACTGAGCTCCTTCATCTCTTTCAAAAAGTACCAGGATGTGAGGATGCTGAAAAAGGTTGTCTGGAGGAGTGGGCAGCACTAGACGACAATGAAGAATGCACCGAGCATGACATAGTGTCTGTGGTCCAGGATCAAGATGACAATGTATCAGGTAGCGATAGCGAGGGAGAAGATGCATCAACAAACGTGACTCATTCTGACGCTGCCGTCGCTCTCGACATCGCATTGCACTACGTAGAACAACACGCAGCTGCTACACCCAATGATGTCATGTTTATGCGACGCTGGCGCAACATCGCATCCTCGGGAAGGTTTATGTCACCTCGCCAGATGAAGATCACTGATTTTAAGTGAAAAAGTGTAGTGTAGTGTTTGTGTGTGTTTCTTTTGTGTTTTTCCTTGGCCGTTCAGCTCTGATGTTAATGAAATGCTGTATGACGTTGTTGTTTTTATACAGTGTTAATTCCAATATTTTTTACATTTCAATTTTGTTTTACGTAAGTAGCAATACTTGTACATACTTTATTAATTTTTCAATGATTCTTTACGTAAAATTAGGTTACATATGATAGTTTTATGTAATAATAAATGTGTTTCTTATGTCTTTATGTGTTTTTTTCAAATGTTGTTTTTCTTCAAAATCATGTTCGGATTTCCCGGGATTTCGGATTTCTGCGGTTCGGATTTGAGGGGTTCTACTGTATTTTCAAATTTCACATTTTGTTCTTTATATTGTTTTACTTCCCCCTTTATTTCATCAAATTTAACATCAAATTTAGTCTCGTTTATGTCACAACGACTATTAATATCATCCCTTAATTCACTGACATTTTTACGCAAAAAATCGTCATTAGCATCAAATCTCTTATTATTGTCATTAAACATTTGTTTAATCTCCCCCATTATCTCACAAAACCAATTTCTCATTTTGTCATCAGTTTTATCACTATTCCTAGACGAGACAGGAGTTGAATGAACTCTCACCTCGTCCATTACCGCTGATTTGGTCATTGACTGATTTCCTGACTCATTCATAACAGTTACGTCAACTGTATTTATTTTATTCTCTGTGTTCTCCATTATGAAATTATTTTTAATTAAATGATTATCAATTGCATACACAGTTACTAAAATTTATCAATTTTACTTTCATTACTTTCAAGCTACGATCTAAAAACATTTCCAACAACGCCCCCACTTCCAAATAACCCGTCTCTGCAGCTTACATTAGGCCTAATTTGTATGATTATAAATAATCATACAAATCGTCCAGCTGTTCGGGCGCCATTGAAGCTCTACTAATTATTGCGAATAATAAGTTTTGTTATGTTTATAAACTCTTAGTTCTTAATCTTACCTTCGGGTTTAAATCCAGGGTTCTATAGACGAAAAAACAGCTGCAGAGGGATTATTTGGGTGGCGTTGCGAAAGAATTACGCTTACACATGGCTTACATTAAATAATCTGTTAACATACACCTTTTTAACCTTATTTTATTTCTTATTTTAATAATTGTAAATAACAAAGTACTCACCATACATCCGGTATGAACACGTGGTTTTACCATCAACACTAATTTTATCAATCGGGTCCAGGGCTTCGTTAAACGAGAGGCAGAGACAGTTGGGCTTTCGAAATAACAATATACACAGCATTGGGTTAAACAACGTGTGGTTTTATTCAGATTTGCAATTATTAATTTTCATG
Source organism: Magicicada septendecula (assembly GCA_034769895.1). NCBI lineage: Eukaryota > Metazoa > Arthropoda > Insecta > Hemiptera > Cicadidae > Magicicada > Magicicada septendecula. Next base: position 806,259,453 of record CM068367.1, read on the forward strand.
AAACAAAATGGAGTCACCTCCCAACTAACATAATTAACAAAATGGCGGACGTATGACTTCCGCCTCTTTACCATATATTAATCTCATTATACTCTTAGCTTTTCTCTTGGCTTTAATTTTTCCACAAGAGTATTTTTCTAAACTGCAGTATTCAATTTAAATTTACTTATCTCATTTTACTTATTTAGAAACACAACCCAACGCCTCCTGATTCTACTTTTAAAATGCCGGCATTCATCCACTTCCACTCTCTCAATCTTACGTCTCATACATTGATTGTTGTTACATATTTGATTAATAAAATTTTGAGCTCATATCAATGGTTAGAATTTTGAATTTTAAGATTTCCCTGAAATGTTGTGGTGGTAGCTTCGCCTCAGACATTTTCCATGATTTGCGGCAGATGTTCGGCCGAACTTTACAGTCTGTCTGTTTCTGGTTTCACTGAATTTAATTTACTTCATTTTAAACTGTTCACTGAATTTAGTTACATTTTGTGATTACATTTTTACAAGTTTAGATCACTTCTACTGGCGATAATCTGCCAGCACACAATTGAACGTGTGTACACTCTGAGTTGATGATAGAGACTGAGAGTGGGTCATACGCAAAATCTGCATATGTAGTAGTGTCATGTCGTCACCGTCTTTTGTTTCATACGTCTGACGCCTTTGTTTTGCGTCATACTGATGACGTTTTTACTTGTTTTACTATGTCTCACCATTGTTTTCCAATTGGTTTTATATAATGTATGCGACGGAACGCACGTAGGCCATGACCTTGGATTCAATTTGCACTGATGAAACTGCGTTGTGTTGTTAGTTATTGGGAGAGTTGTTCTAACCATGTTTTATATGTGAAAATACAATAAAATATTTCCTTGTACCATAATTCCTTAAGACGGACGTTTGTACCATCACAAAACCCCCTCAATGAGAGGTTTTATGCCGAAACATAAAAACTATCATTGACCCATTCACACTTCCTAAAGGGATCAGCCCAGATAGGTTGCCACAACCCCCTGTAATGTTTACATAGAAAAATACAATCACTTACCCTTGGTCCAATGATGGTGACTGTACCTGCCTGACCTTACTGGACTTCTCATGAGAGATCCCAATACCGTAAGGCCATTCGGCACTTAACGCTCCTGCTCTGACGCCTCGGCCAGCTCAGGACCGCCGTCACCACACCATCAAACTCTGAAACATGAAATACAAAAATTTAAAATAGTGGCCTTATACACTGCCATATCCGCAACTGATATGTCTCCCCTTAGCTGCGGTGGTTTGTGTTTAGAGGCATTGGTTTGCTCAACTTAAAAATTCTTTCATAATAAAACGAACAAGATTTAAATAGAAAATCCATTTCCCTTTTCAACATTCCTACATTCATTAAAGCTTTCTGACTCCAGTCAATATTAATTTACTTCCCTCACCACAAGAAAACATATTCTTATACTAAGCATAACACATAAAACAATATTTTAATTTTCAAACGCAACAACAACTATTCATCTTCATTATATAGAATTAAAAAATATAACTATTGTGGCAAACACTTCACATATTTTAAACTTTCTTTACTCAGCTTACCTGATACTCACATTTTTTTGCAACAGAATCCGAACGATATTTGTATATTCAATATCAATATCAATACAACATAATAAAACACTGAACATTACACATTAACATTGTTACATTTACATTAAACAATTTACATTTACACAACTTGTATCAAAACTTTATAACATTATTATTATCAACTCTCTATTAACTCTTTACCATTCTTTTATATCAACTTTTAATTATTTAACATTTAACTATTTAACATTTGTTACAATGAGATTCTATAAAAATTTCAAGTTTATTATTAACCTTTCTGTTACATCACCTTTCTACTATGAATTTTCTTTTTCTAACCTTTTCATCAATACTTATCTAGTTTGGGTGACTCTCTATTATTCACCATTATCTATATCTTATTTTGACATTTATCTATCTAAACCTTACTCACCCTTTTTTTTCCTACTAACAACCACTTACATATTATGACACCAATCTCTCCATAACAACCCCCTTCACTAATTCCACTTACCTCAATTTATTCTCCTCTTTGTACTAGGATGTGTGTTCCCAACCTGGCCATATACATTCCTAACCCTTTGCCCCCCACCAAATATCGGCAAACACTCCCTTAAACTACTCTATCACTTGCCACAATGCCGCACGCTGATCACTCCTTACACCACTACCCTTACTACAAAATATCACCATCACCTATTTACTCTTTAATTACATATTACTCATCTTCTATACATATATTCACTAACTACTGTGTCCCTAAAATATCTAACACCCTCTTTGTGTATTATCTGTATCTCAACTTCTTATTGTCTCTAACTCCCAATAAAGTTAACCCTGCTTAACTCACATGCCTTATTTATCATCATCACCCAAACCTCTTTACAACATTTCACCTTAATACAACACTAGAAAATTCATCACTTATCTCATACTAATAATAATATATCATAACCCTTGCACATATTTATGTTTACTCCTTTACTAATCATTATAATCTAAATCTCACAAAATTCCTCCTTTATCTAGTCAAAACAAAAAAAATATTACAATTATTATTAAATCAACCAAACTATGACTTCCTGTTACATACATGTTTTACATAAGAATACATATAATACACAACATAAAGAATACATTAATACCTGGACATTAATACACAAAAAATATACAATCCAACTTATTGTGTTACCATTTACCATAAATCAGTTCATAAACAATCCATTTTTAAAAAACACTGTCCACATATATAAATGTTCATTACACAATAAAACAATTTATCCACCATCATCAAATAATAATCTTATCTTACTTACACACAACTCATTTTTAATTAAGTACATTATATCATCTTTTGTAATATAATAACTATTTAAATCTGTTTTATCCATTATACCATAGTAATACTCTGCAGGATTACTCCACATTACTATATCATAAAATTTGTCAACATTCGGTATGGTCCTGTCACCTTCAGTATAATTAATCACAATCAGGTTAAGTTACAACGTCATTATTTTCATCATCTCCTACTACCTCAGTTTCGCTATAAGGTACGTTCTTATTTTTATTACTTCTCTCTCCACCTAACCTTTCTATAAACTCTTCATACTTTCTATTTATCTTAAAAATCTCTATCTCTCTCTTTCTCTCAAAATATCTCTCACTCTCAAATATGCAGAGGACACTAACTCATAATCACTGCACCACCTATGAAGTGCACAAAAACCCCAGGGAACTTTATTTGCAGACATATCGTCTTCCAAATATACTCTGAAGGAACTCTCGTCCTTCCTAAACACATGTGAAGCCCTTACTTCACCCCCAACTACACCATTAAGGGAAAATTTTACCCCCTGCAACCCTTTTACCTGTAAATTCTTTCTCCGCATTCTCTCTGACTCAACACATACTAACATCCCATCATTATCATCTTCTACTCTCTCTAAAATTTCGTTATCACTATCAATATCCTCACCATTATTTTCTAATACCATATTTTTATTTTTATTATTATTATTCTCCCCACTACTTACCTTGTCGTCTTTGTTTTCATTCAATTTATCTATTTCTCTATTATTCTCTAACTCCATTTCATCTCAACGTGTCTCTATTTCACTTAGTCTTTTATCGAACTTAAAATTTTGTCTTTTAATTTCATTGATATCGTTTTTTAAATCGCTATTTTGCTCTTTCAGTTCATCAAACTTCATATCGAGTTTATTAAATTTCTCGTCAAATTTTTTATTATGTATTTCGAAAAGCGTTTGCATTATTTTTACTATATCATTGTCGTCAGCCCTTTTTGTCGGCACTGGCGTTGAGTGAACGATTTCGTCACTCATAATTTGTGACTCTGTTATACTATTTTGGTTGTCAGTGATGCTGACATTTTCCTTCTGGTTTGCCATATTGAGAAAAAGAAACAAAACTCTTGTTTAACTATCTTTAAGGAATCTAACAGCTCTATTTCTATCTAATGCACCAACACATAACCTACAATTATCGCTATAACCTATTATGTGTTATGCTGTATTATTTCGGTGCCCCCTCTGTCTCTGCACTCTGGTTCACTTATATAAAATAATTTCTTATATAAAGTCCCAGTTCAGGGCGGCATTTGTTAACATACACCTTCTTAACCTTATTTTATTTCTTATTTTAATAATTGTAAATAACAAAGTACTCACCATACATCCGGTATGAACACGTGGTTTTACCATCAACACTAATTTTATCAATCGAGTCCAGGGCTTCGTTAAACAAGAGGCAGAGACAGTTGGGCTTTCGAAATAACAATATACACATCATTGGGTTAAACAACTTGTGGTTTTATTCAGATTTGCAATTATTAATTTTCATGAAACAAAATGGAGTCACCTCCCAACTAACATAATTAACAAAATGGCGGACGTATGACTTCCGCCTCTTTACCATATATTAATCTCATTATACTCTTAGCTTTTCTCTTGGCTTTAATTTCTCCACAAGAGTATTTTTCTAAACTGCAGTATTCAATTTAAATTTACTTATCTCATTTTACTTATTTAGAAACACAACCCAACGCCTCCTGATTCTACTTTTTAAATACCGGCATTCATCCACTTTCACTATCTCAATCTTACATCTCATACATTGATGTTGTTACATATTTGATTAATAAAATATTGAGTTCATATCAATGGTATAGAATTTTTTGACAGAAATAAGGTAAATTATAATCATATCAATGGTTAGAATTTTAAATTTTAAGATTTCCCTGAAATGTTGTGATGGTGGCTTCGCCTCAGACGTTTTCCAGGATTGGCAGCAGATGTTCGGCCGAACTTTACAGCCTGTCTGTTTCTGGTTTCACTGAATTTAATTTACTTCATTTTAAACTGTTCACTGAATTTACTTCCATTTTGTGATTACATTTTTACAAGTTTAGATCACTTCTACTGGCGATAATCTGCCAGCACACAATTGAACGTTTGTACGCTCTGAGTTGATGATAGAGACTGAGAGCGGGTCATACGCAAAATCTGCGTATGTAGTAGTGTCATATCGTCACCGTCTTTTGTTTCATACGTCTGACGCCTTTGTTTTGCGTCATACTGATGACGTTTTTACTTGTTTTACTACGTCTCACCATTGTTTTCCAATTGGTTTTATATAATGTATGCGACGGAGCGCACGTAGGCCATGACCTTGGATTCAATTTGCACTGACGAAACTGTGTTGTGTTGTTAGTTATTGGAAGAGTTGTTCTAACCATGTTTTATATGAGAAAATACAATAAAAATACGATAAAATATTTCCTTGTACCATAATTCCTTAAGACGGACATTTGTACCGTCACAAATCATCGCATATATTACTCTTTCAAAATGTCTAGTTCTCCTTTACTTCACTTTCTTTTACTCTTTCTTTTTAACTGGTAATTATTGAAACATTTATCAAATAAAATTACTTAATCCTAACACACACAAAATTTACTTATCCAACTATTACATGTTAATAAGACAAGCCAGTAATTGAACATATTCTCATTTACTTGTAAATAATGATACCCCATTTACTGAGCGCTTTTCATATTTCAATTATTTGAATTGGTAGTTTATTAATTTAGTTATATGTTTGAAGGTTTAAATGTTTTAAATTGTACTCATCCTTGCTGGTGCCACTGTCCAATTATTTCCACACCGCTGCAAATTCCTTATTTTCACCAGACACTTCGGAATATGTTCTGCACTGTTTATGACTGATGTTGTTGAAGGTCGGTTCACATTACACTCTTGTACGGAACGGTTTAGAGTTTAGAACGGTTTCACACTGTTCAGAACGATTTAAGTAACATTTTATTTTTATTTTTCGTCGGCCGACGCAACTTGCTTGCGAGCACTGATTGTTTTTAGTTTGTTGTGACCGCACGGTCTGAAGAAATTGCGTCGACTGATTGACCGCGCTATATTGTTTATACAGATTAATAGTTTAGAACCGCGCGCTCCTGAAATGCCCGCGCAGCTCTGCTGTCTACTTTTCTGGTTAAACGATGATGCTTACTGAGTAGAGGTGGGCCGATATACCTGTAACAGGTATTTTGGAACGATATTTTTGTGGAACGGATGTAACAGTGACTGAAAAGTTGAAATACCTGTTATTCACGGCAACGCTGTTCTGAGTCGAGGCACGCCCCCTACGCTCCCACACACACACACACACACACACACACACACACACACACACACACACACACACACACACACACACACACACACAGTATGCAAGTATCACGTAAACGAATACGCCAAGACCAAATACTAGGCGTACAAAAATATCGCTGGTACGCAAGGAACAACCAGTATTTCAAATACTAGGTATTTCAAATACTAGTTGTATCACCGATACACAGAATACTAAGCGCATCAGAAGAACAGTAGTATTTTTGGAATACCTAGTATTTTAGGAACAGGTAGTATCAAGGGTACTTCGATACTTCATTCTGCGCAAAGAGACGAAGCTGTTTTTAATAAAGGAAAAAATTCATCCTGATGTTACATTTATTCTCGTGTGATATGCAGATATATAATACAGATTATATGCTAATAAATTATATATTATACTAGTCACCAACTTGTAACTAAAACCGGTTCAGGTTTGAAGCATTACGAGTTAATTAGTAATTAAAATATGTAAATTATATTTGAAGTAGTTGAAGTATTACGAGTTAATTAAAGGTTTAAAATATTGAAATTTGTATTACCTACCTTTATTGGTAATTGACCAAGGTGTCACCTGGTGTACTTAGCAGAGAAAAACAGGTAAATGCAATTAACAATTACGTATTTATTTATAAGTTCAAATAAAATATTACTTTATTCTCTTTAACATAACTTTTTTTTTTTTTTTTTTTTTTTTTTTGAATCTACTGTTATAACCCCATTCTCGTTATCGTACTACATGATACATGACGACCTCTGCGCCACGCAACTACTACTAATACAAACAATATATATTTTACTTCTTATAAAATCTTAATTATTAAATTATGTATTCTATAATTTAGGACGAACCAATTCTTTGTTATCGCACAAACCCACACATTCCAATTACCCCATTTTTTAGATTTTGTTAAACAATGAATTTAGTTTGGAAAGTTATTTCCTTTAGTGATTATATTATAGTAGGTAGTAATACAGTGTACTCATCCTGGCCAGGATTCCACGGGTTATGCAACGTCTCACGCACTGTTCCGCTGCAGTTTGTTCATTTTAACCTTCCGCCACTCATTACGATTCGTTCTTGTTCACACCGAATTACACATTTACTCTTTTGTTTAGTTTCCACACATCTTAATTGTAATTTGATTCGAATTACTGTAGTGACTTCCACACACCCGACCGGCCGGTCTCATTACTTGGTGAGAAGTGATGCTTGCTACAAAAGCTGGCGAGCATTTCCGTTTTCACCGCCTACATGATGTTGGCGGAAATACAATGACGTTCAGACAGTTCATTGGTTCTTTTCGATCGTCGACGCTGTTCTGTGTGATACAGGCTGTGGCTCACCATTTCCTTCGTCTCCATAGCACATGGTAAGAAATCTTTCGGCTTAGCCATTTTTTGTTACGGCGTCCTTTTCGCTTGTGCGACACAGGTGAGGCGCTCGTGCGGGTGGGCTCACATTCCACACGTGACAATTCTCGGATTGTTTGTACCACGCACACCGTTCCAGACTAACGTATGATTAAAAAGCTCTGCTGTAGTTAATTGTGCGTCGGCATGGGAATTTGCGATGTCACTTTTGAATATAGAAATTAATAAAAGGAACCCCCCCTTTCTGTCCTATCACAATACCCCCCCAATGAGAGGTTTCATGCCCTAAAGCATAAAATTTCTCATTGCCTGTTCTAAAAGTACCAGTGTCGATATGGAACCATTACCCCCTTTAGTTCTCATTAAAATCACTATGGGTTTATCCACCCCCCTAATCAAATGGCTATGGACGTATCTATCCGACTTTGTTGGACTTTCTACCTGAGAATCCCAACACCACAAAGCCGAACAGACACGAGACGTCGCTGTTCCGGCACGCCGGCCAGAACAGGTACGTTCCACAGTACCACCTGACTCTTATACATTCCGTCAACACATTTCATAAATGGTTCTATTAATTTTCCATATCTTCCACTGATGCGTCTCCCCTTAATTGTATTGGTTCGCCTTAGGCAAAGCATTGGTTCTTGTTTTTAATTCTAATACATACATAAAACAGTTGGTTATATTTATATATTCTTAACAGCAATGTAAATAGAGTATGACCATCCAGGGACATCGGCATAAACTCTTGAACTCTACATCATTTATTAACGTGAATTAAAATTGTATCCTTTCTTCAAATATAATTTTCCATCAATATTTCAATCAAAAATTTTTTTTTTCAAAAAACTTTAATTTCCAAAATATTTCTTTTATCAATTTCCAAAATTTCCAAAAACAACAAAATTATTTACTTACATTAATTAATCAAAAAAATCCATGAGTCAATTACGAGAAACATATCATGGCTCTACGTCAGTCATCAGCTGATCTCTCTGGGTCAGGTGAATGACCTTACCCTAGATACACTACACAAAATTATATCATGTAAAATACATAACATATGTTTATAATTCTTACACTCTAACATAGTACAACATTACAAAACATAATAAAACCTACTAAACAAAACATAACAAACATCTACTATCCTTGAATTAATCATTTCCATCAGCAAAGTCATTTATAAAATTATCATACAGAGTATAACACATGTGAATTAATTACTTTCGTACAAATTGTCTACTGCAATCATCTCATGAATCAAAATAACATCATTTAATTAGCTTATTAGCTCATTTAGTTTATGTCCATTCAAGATTTTAATTCGTTACTCCCCTGAGTAACCTCCTTACCACACACACTATGACCCCCCACTGGACTGTGGCGTCCAGTTGCTTCCACAAGAACGGAATGTTTTTTTAGGGGTAGACGCTGCCTACACCGTTCTTGCTTCAGTGTTATATAAAAAATTCGGTATTACTGATGTCCGAGAACACCAGTAATCCTACTATAACGATTCACACACCCTTAATACTACGGCACTACCACCACCTGCGATGATAGCCGTTGTTCCATAGTTATGTAGATTCCCCTGAGTTACCCCCCGGTTAATTTCTAAGTTCACCAATTTAGTGGTTATATTTACATTATAAATCCACGGTCAGGGCTCGGTGAAGCCGTGACCGCCCGAAAGTTGGGGAAATTACCAAAAGACATACAAGGTTTACACTCACACTGCTACTACAATTCACAGATGGTAAACCCTTATATGTCTGGATATATTATTATTTAGTTTAAAATCTCTGAGCCTCATATACACTTTACCATTCAAATATCAAACATTTTATTTGATTTAAATTGCATTATAAACTTCATACTTACATTACATCACTCATATACTCGAATACAACATGATTACCAACTGTCATAAACACAAAAATATAAATATTTCTCACCACCAAACAATGTACATAACTCCATGTATCTTCTGAAACATAACAATCATATGATTCCACAACTAAATACATTTTACATTTATTCAATTACTGCTTATTATCAAGTTCAAATCTCATAAAAATAATTTAAATTCATCATCAAAATCTCTTTATATAATATTTAAATTAATCAATTAATACATCTCAAATTATTTAATTCAATCAATTATTTAAAACACAACATGTTTTAATTACCTTACTCCAAAACAATTACAATTTATTTACTACAAACCCTCATTATTTATTTACTCTGATAAAATATTACTATCATTAACATCAATTTCTGCTACATGCACACCTTGTTTACCTACAACACCTGTTACAATACAAACACAATTAATTTCACTATGAATTTATTTACAATTCTTTGACATTTTTCTGTTTACCACACCTCATTTCATAAGTTAGCCAGGTCATAACCATAAACTAAAATATTTAAAATGTCCATTTACTGAGTTTTTATTTAACCCCCATCATCATATATTAACCTGATGTATTTATAACACAACTCATTCTTATCGACACACATTACATTATAATTATTCTTGTAATGACTACTTTCGTTAATTATATTGACACAGTAATTAACTACACTTCTGTCTCCCATTATTTCATAAAGCCCGTCTACAATGGTGATTTTAGTTCTGTTTCCATCAGTATTTTTGTTTAACATAAGGTACATTCTATCAGTTTATTCCTCCACTATATCTATCACTACATCAGGTAAGTTTTTATCATTATATTCATCGACTACATCAGTTATCTCATAAGGTAAGTAATCAATATCCCCAACCTTATCATCATTTGCTGTACTACCTATTTCGCAAGGTAAGTATTCAATATTATTAACTCTCGTAATATCTAACCTCTCTGCTAATTCATTATAACCTCTGTTCAGCTTAAATAATTCTATCACTCTCTTTGTCTCTCTCATAATCACTTTGTATTTCCATCAAAACTCCCTTGCCACTACTATTATTTTGTCAACCTACACACTCTCTACACATTTTTATTTTATATATATTTACTGTTACTGATATAAAGTAAACACGTGTACTTACCATATGTGTATGGTATGTATCACACGTATGTGTGATCACGTGGTTCCTTTCCAATAGAAATCTCTCTTTAAGGGGCCAGGGTTCACTCACAGCGAGATTCAGATACAAAGAGGTAATAGAAATGACAACACTGATTTTCATTTGAATGTAATCACTTGCTTTTAATTGCCAGAATTGAAAGATATATATTGAATAATAACCCAAAATGGCGTCACATACAATTGCCAAAAACAAAATGGCGTCTACATTTTCTTAAATCTTATTTAGTCATTGTTACTTTATTATGGTGAATCTTGTTAATATTATATTTTTACTTCTGGCTGCAGCGCTAGTACCATGTAATTAATTATATATTGATATGTTACACAAACCAATGCCCTATTTAGTCATGATCATGGCCATGCGTTCACTCACTCATACGCTCACTCACCCACACTATCACAAATACCTTTCATCAGATTTATCTTTTATTTGAGCTCATTGATATGTAAAAAATGTGATAATTGTTTGACTTCTCTGTACGTGGACCAGAGTTGCTCCCTCGCTGGTGTTAGTTGTTACGCATTTGGATGGCAGGTGGTCGCCTCATATTTATCGTCTATCTGTTGGTGTGCACTGATTCTACATCTGATATTTAACTGTTTACTATTAATTGAGCTTTTACAACTCCACTGTCACATTTTTAATGGTGGATAATAACTTTCTTAAAACTTCTGCTGAAAACTGAGTCGACAGCGATACATCGCTGCTGACCCTTTGGTGTGCTGTGCGGAACTGAGAACGAGTAATATGCAAATTTTCGTATGTGTGCGTGCATTTGACGTCACCGTCTTTTGTTTGCTCGGCCAACGCCTCGTTTCATACGCTGTTGTTCCTGCGTCATTGTCTTTTATTCATGACGACACAGCTTTGTAAACCAATCACAATTGCTATTAAGAGTTCGTCATCACATACACCGCCATCATCTCTGCTTGCTTTTGCTCGTCCACCGGTGACCTTGGCATTATGCTCCTCTCACTGAATATGCGTTGTCTATTTTTTACACAGGGACAATGGACCTAACCATTCTTTATTCAACTGTGATACAATAAAACATTATAAACATCCTCAAATCCCATAATTAAGGTATTGGGCCTTTATGTACTGTTACAAACCCCCTCAATGAAAGATTTTGTGTCGAGACATAAAAACTTTCATTGACTCATTCATACGATTCTAAAAGGATCAGCCTAGATATGTCGCCACAACCCCCTGTAATTGTTAATATATAAAAAAAATTATAATCACTTACCCTTGGTCCAATAATGCTGATCGCACCCTCTGACCTTACTGGACTTCTCAGGCGAGATCCCAACACCATAAGGCCATGAGGCACTTAACGTTCCTGCTCTGACGCCCCGGCCAGCTCAGGACCGCGGTCACAACACCACAAAACTCTGAAACATCGAATACAAAATTTTAAAACAGTGGTCTAGTATACTTCCATATCTACAACTGATATGTTTCCCTTTAGATGCATTGGTTTGTGTCTGGGCATTGGTTTGCTCAATTAAATTTTTCAAAACAACAACAACAAGAATTCGACCTAGACTGATTCTTCACCAACACCAAACTCAATCTCTTCCTTATAAGAGAAAGATATATATATATATATATATATATTCTTACAAATAACAGAATACATAAACAATTCTTTAATATTCCCCAAAACACCATCACCTATTTATTTCTATAAGATTTAACCTACAACTACTATGGCACACAAGTTCATTATTTAAATTTTATTACTCGACTCTATAATCATTTTATATATTTTTTGCAATGACATCATACTATATTTTGTTCAACACCATTTCTAACTTTATCTTTTTAACATTCAAGATCTACCATCTTTTAACATTTGTTACCGTCGTTACCCCTGTAGCGACCTCCTAACCACACACTCTATGACCATCAACATAATAAAAACATCATAGAACATTGAACATTACACATTAACATTGTTACATTTACATTACATAACTCATATTTACACAATTTGTACCAAAACTTTATCACATCATTACTATCAACAATTCTCTATTAACTTTTATTATTTAACATTTGTTTATATCAGATTCTATAAAACAATTTCCCATTTATCATTACCTTTCTGTTACATCACCTTTCTACCATCAATTTTCCTTTTCTAACCTTTTCTCCTTATTAGTTTGGGTGACTCTCTATTATTCACTATTCTCTCTATCTTATTTTGACATTTGTCTATCTAACCTTACTCACCTCTTTTTTCTACTAACAACCGCTTCTAACCATTAATACATTATGACACCAATATCTCAATAATAACCCCCTTCACTAATTCCATTTAAAACCTCTGGCACCGCTCATTTTTTGTACTAGTATGTGTACCCAAACTCTAACCAACTCATTCCCTTATCGGTTCCTGACCCTTTCAGGTTAACCCTTTCCGGTGCTAAACGGTCCCTTCCTGTCCCAACACCTTTCGTTGCGGACTCCCTACACTACTACCCTTACTACAAAATATCACCATCAACAAATATAATTACCATTCACATTACTCACCTCTCTACATATAGTCACTAACTACTGTGTCCCTAAATATCTAACACCTCTTTATATATTATCAGTATCTCAACATTCTTATTTTCACTAACTCCCATTAACTCTATTTAACTAACTCCAATGCCCTTATTTATCACTATCCCCAAACCTCTTTACAACATTTCACCTTAATATACCACTAGAAAATTCATCACTTATCTTACAATCCTAAAACAACTCAATAACCAAATATATCATATGCGTAATCATTTACTAACCATTAGAATCTAAATCGCATAATTATTTTAATTCATATTCAAACTTTCTTCAATTATTTAAAATTCTACCATAAAACAATACATAAAATACACAACAGCAAAAATACACAAATATATTGACATTAATATACACAAAAATATACAATCCAAAATTATCATTTAACCATTTACCATAAATCAGTCATAAACAGTACATTTTGAAAAACACTGTCCACATAATTAAATGTTCATAACACAATAAAATAATTAACCTCCATCGTCAAATAATAATCTTATCTTACGTATACATAACTCATTTTTAATTACGTACATTATATCATCTTTTGTAATATAATAACTATTTAAATTTATTTTGTCCATTATACCATAGTAATACTCTGCAGGATTACTCCACATTACTATATCATAAAACTTGTCAACATTCGGTATGGTCCAGTCACCTTCTGTATCATTAGTCATAATTCGGTAATTCGCCAAGTCATTATTCTCTTTACTTCCTACTTCAGCTTCATTACAAGGTAAGTACTTACTATATTTATTATATATCATCTCTCCACCTAACCTTTCTACAAATTCTTCATAATCTCTACATATCTTAAAAATCTCTACTTCTCTTTTTCTCTCACAATACCTCTCACTTTTAAAACATCTCTCTCTATCACACCAAGCTACATTCTCTCTCTATATATTTGCATAGGGCACTACTATTTCATAAAAACACCCCCTGGCCTCACCAGGTACACTAACACAAAAAACTAAGGCATCATTTGGAGACCACACGTCTCCCACATAAACTCTAGAGGAACCTTCATCCTCAAATAACAATTTTGGAGTCTTTACTCCAACTATACCACTGGGAAAATTTGCCCTCTGCTCACTATACTCACTTAAACTCTCCTTACCCCCACTTTCACTCTCATCTACAACTGTCACCTCACCATTAAACTCTACTCTCATCAAAATCTAATTATTACTACCAACATCCACACTATTATCTCCTATTACCATATTTTTATTTATTTTATCATAATTTCCACTACTACTTACCTTGTCTTTGTTTATATCTAATTTGCCTATTTCTCTACTCTTATTTTCTAACTCTATCTCATTAATTCTCTTGTCAACATTAAAATTTCGTTTGTGCATTTCATTTTTTAATTCTTCTAATTTCTCATTTAATTGATTTAATTTTACATTTCGCAAGTTATTTTGTTTCTTTAGTTCGTTCTCGAAACTGTCAAACTTTACATTAAATTTACTATTCATCTGGTTAAATTTGTAATCAAATTTAAGATTCTGCTGTTCAAATTTGTCATCGAATTTAATATTCTGCTGTTCAAATTTTTCATCGAATTTAATACTCTGCTGTTCAAATTTTTCGTTGAATTTAATATTCTGCTGTTCAAATTTTTCGTCAATTTGTTCTCTTAATACCCTATTTTGTGTTTTAATTAATATAAATAAATCTTTTAATGATACCTTATTATCGATTGCCCTAGGTGTTGAGTTGGCACTTATTTCATTTAATATAATTGATTCTGTAGCTGTGTTATTTATTTCTATGCTGTCATTATTTTCTGCACATTTTGACAAGCTTTAATATTAAAATGACTATTTGATTACACTTGTCTTTTGATATGTTTTTGTCAGTATAACCTATATAACCTCTTGCGTATTAGGTTATGCACTATTTTATCACTCTCTTTGTCTCTGAATCTGGCTTATATTTTACATAAAATAGTTTTATATAAAATCCGCTGTTCGGGGGCCAATTGTTAACCTACACACTCTCTACACACTTTTATTTTATATATATTTACTGTTACTGATATAAAGTAAACACGTGTACTTACCATATCACTGTATGTGATCACGTGGTTCCTTTCCAATAGAAATCTCTCTTTAAGGGGCCAGGGTTCACTCTTGGCAAGATTCAGATACAAAGAGGTAATAGAAATGACAACACTGATTTTCATTTGAATGTAATCACTTGCTTTTAATTGCCAGAATTGAAAGATATATATTGAATAATAACCCAAAATGGCGTCACATACAATTGCCAAAAACAAAATGGCGTCTACATTTTCTTAAATCTTATTTAGTCATTGTTACTTTATTATGGTGAATCTTGTTAATATTATATTTTTACTTCTGGCTGCAGCGCTAGTACCATGTAATTAATTATATATTGATATGTTACACAAACCAATGCCCTATTTAGTCATGATCATGGCCATGCGTTCACTCACTCATACGCTCACTCACCCACACTATCACAAATACCTTTCATCAGATTTATCTTTTATTTGAGCTCATTGATATGTAAAAAATGTGATAATTGTTTGACTTCTCTGTACGTGGACCAGAGTTGCTCCCTCGCTGGTGTTAGTTGTTACGCATTTGGATGGCAGGTGGTCGCCTCATATTTATCGTCTATCTGTTGGTGTGCACTGATTCTACATCTGATATTTAACCGTTTACTATTAATTGAGTCTTTTACAACTCCACTGTCACATTTTTAATGGTGGATAATAACTTTCTTAAAACTTCTGCTGAAAACTGAGTCGACAGCGATACATCGCTGCTGACCCTTTGGTGTGCTGTGCGGAACTGAGAACGAGTAATATGCAAATTTTTGTATGTGTGCGTGCATTTGACGTCACCGTCTTTTGTTTGCTCGGCCAACGCCTCGTTTCATACGCTGTTGTTCCTGCGTCGTTGTCTTTTATTCATGACGACACAGCTTTGTAAACCAATCACAATTGCTATTAAGAGTTCGTCATCACATACACCGCCATCATCTCTGCTTGCTTTTGCTCGTCCACCGGTGACCTTGGCATTATGCTCCTCTCACTGAATATGCGTTGTCTATTTTTTACACAGGGACAATGGACCTAACCATTCTTTATTCAACTGTGATACAATAAAACATTATAAACATCCTCAAATCCCATAATTAAGGTATTGGGCCTTTATGTACTGTTACAATTTATTCTGTTATTTATTTTATCTTCTAACACCACATTTTTAATTATATCATCATAATTACCACTAGTTTTAAATTCGTCACTTACCTTAGTACTTGTAACTTCATTAGTTTTATTTTCGTTATACTCACCTGTAACTGTATCATTTTCTACCTCCTCCTTCAAAGTTCTACTTTCGTTTATTTCGTCTTGTATTTTATTTATATTTATCGTTATCTCACCTTTCATTTCAACCACAGTCTCATTCATACTTTCTAATCGTCTGTTCATATTCACATCCCTCATTTTTAGTTCGCTTCTTATATTCGCAAACTCATTATTTATTTCTATTAACCTTTCGTCTTGTTTGTTAAGTTTAATATTTACAACATTTATCTCGGATTTGATTTCAGATTTAAATTCATTTAAACTCGTGTTTTGCTGGTCAAACTTATCATTTAAACTCGTGTTTAACTTATTATTTTCTGATTTCATTTCAGTTCTCATTCCTGACATCATTTCCATCATCAACGCTAATTGGTTAAATATATTCACCCCGTTATCTCTACTACCCCCAGCTACTACAGTTTCATTTACATCTATTTCAACATTTTCACTAACAATTTCATTAGTTGTTACCATATGATCTTGCGTAACATTTAAAATTGACTCCTCCTCTACACTTTCACACAACTTTGCACTCTTGTTTTTCTCTGCCATTTTGACCAGGTTGTAAATTAATTCAATTTGATTTTAATTTACAACGTCTACTGTTACGGGCGCCATTTGAAGCAGAACACGTTAATTAAAGGTTTAAAATATTGAAATTTGTATTACCTACCTTTATTGGTAATTGACCAAGGTGTCGTCTGGTGTACTTAGCAGAGAAAAACAGGTAAATGCAATTAACAATTACGTATTTATAAATTCAAATAAAATATTACTTTATTTTCTTTAGCATGACATTTTTTTTTTTTTTTTGAATCTACTGTTATAACCCCATTCTCGTTATCGTACTACATGATACATAGTGACGACCTCTGCGCCACGCAACTACTACTAATACAAACAATATATATTTTACTTCTTATAAAATCTTAATTATTAAATTATGTATTCTATAATTTAGGACGAACCAATTCTTTGTTATCGCACACACCCACACATTCCAATTACCCCATTTTTTAGATTTTGTTAAACAATGAATTTAGTTTGGAAAGTTATTTCCTTTAGTGATTATATTATAGTAGGTAGTAATACAGTGTACTCATCCTGGCCAGGATTCCACGGGTTATGCAACGTCTCACGCACTGTTCCGCTGCAGTTTGTTCATTTTAACCTTCCGCCACTCATTACGATTCGTTCTTGTTCACACCGAATTACACATTTACTCTTTTGTTTAGTTTCCACACATCTTAATTGTAATTTGATTCGAATTACTGTAGTGACTTCCACACACCCGACCGGCCGGTCTCATTACTTGGTGAGAAGTGATGCTTGCTACAAAAGCTGGCGAGCATTTCCGTTTTCACCGCCTACATGATGTTGGCGGAAATACAATGACGTTCAGACAGTTCATTGGTTCTTTTCGATCGTCGACGCTGTTCTGTGTGATACAGGCTGTGGCTCACCATTTCCTTCGTCTCCATAGCACATGGTAAGAAATCTTTCGGCTTAGCCATTTTTTGTTACGGCGTCCTTTTCGCTTGTGCGACACAGGTGAGGCGCTCGTGCGGGTGGGCTCACATTCCACACGTGACAATTCTCGGATTGTTTGTACCACGCACACCGTTCCAGACTAACGTATGATTAAAAAGCTCTGCTGTAGTTAATTGTGCGTCGGCATGGGAATTTGCGATGTCACTTTTGAATATAGAAATTAATAAAAGGAACCCCCCCTTTCTGTCCTATCACAATACCCCCCCCCAATGAGAGGTTTCATGCCCTAAAGCATAAAATTTCTCATTGCCTGTTCTAAAAGTACCAGTGTCGATATGGAACCATTACCCCCTTTAGTTCTCATTAAAATCACTATGGGTTTATCCACCCCCCTAATCAAATGGCTATGGACGTATCTATCCGACTTTGTTGGACTTTCTACCTGAGAATCCCAACACCACAAAGCCGAACAGACATGAGACGTCGCTGTTCCGGCACGCCGGCCAGAACAGGTACGTTCCACAGTACCACCTGACTCTTATACATTCCGTCAACACATTTCATAAATGGTTCTATTAATTTTCCATATCTTCCACTGATGCGTCTCCCCTTAATTGTATTGGTTCGCCTTAGGCAAAGCATTGGTTCTTGTTTTTAATTCTAATACATACATAAAACAGTTGGTTATATTTATATATTCTTAACAGCAATGTAAATAGAGTATGACCATCCAGGGACATCGGCATAAACTCTTGAACTCTACATCATTTAGTAACATGAATTAAAATTGTATCCTTTCTTCAAATATAATTTTCCATCAATATTTCAATCAAAAATTTTTTTTTTCAAAAATACTTTAATTTCCAAAATATTTCTTTTATCAATTTCCAAAATTTCCAAAAACAACAAAATTATTTACTTACATTAATTAATCAAAAAAATCCATGAGTCAATTACGAGAAACATATCATGGCTCTACGTCAGTCATCAGCTGATCTCTCTGGGTCAGGTGAATGACCTTACCCTAGATACACTACACAAAATTATATCATGTAAAATACATAACATATGTTTATAATTCTTACACTCTAACATAGTACAACATTACAAAACATAATAAAACCTACTAAACAAAACATAACAAACATCTACTATCCTTGAATTAATCATTTCCATCAGCAAAGTCATTTATAAAATTATCATACAGAGTATAACACATGTAAATTAATTACTTTCGTACAAATTGTCTACTGCAATCATCTCATGAATCAAAATAACATCATTTAATTAGCTTATTAGCTCATTTAGTTTATGTCCATTCAAGATTTTAATTCGTTACTCCCCTGAGTAACCTCCTTACCACACACACTATGACCCCCCACTGGACTGTGGCGTCCAGTTGCTTCCACAAGAACGGAATGTTTTTTTAGGGGTAGACGCTGCCTACACCGTTCTTGCTTCAGTGTTATATAAAAAATTTGGTATTACTGATGTCCGAGAACACCAGTAATCCTACTATAATGATTCACACACCCTTAATACTACGGCACTACCACCACCTGCGATGATAGCCGTTGTTCCATAGTTATGTAGATTCCCCTGAGTTACCCCCCGGTTAATTTCTAAGTTCACCAATTTAGTGGTTATATTTACATTATAAATCCACGGTCAGGGCTCGGTGAAGCCGTGACCGCCCGAAAGTTGGGGAAATTACCAAAAGACATACAAGGTTTACACTCACACTGCTACTACAATTCACAGATGGTAAACCCTTATATGTCTGGATATATTATTATTTAGTTTAAAATCTCTGAGCCTCATATACACTTTACCATTCAAATATCAAACATTTTATTTGATTTAAATTGCATTATAAACTTCATACTTACATTACATCACTCATATACTCGAATACAACATGATTACCTACTGTCATAAACACAAAAATATAAATATTTCTCACCACCAAACAATGTACATAACTCCATGTATCTTCTGAAACATAACAATCATATGATTCCACAACTAAATACATTTTACATTTATTCAATTACTGCTTATTATCAAGTTCAAATCTCATAAAAATAATTTAAATTCATCATCAAAATCTCTTTATATAATATTTAAATTAATCAATTAATACATCTCAAATTATTTAATTCAATCAATTATTTAAAACACAACATGTTTTAATTACCTTACTCCAAAACAATTACAATTTATTTACTACAAACCCTCATTATTTATTTACTCTGATAAAATATTACTATCATTAACATCAATTTCTGCTACATGCACACCTTGTTTACCTACAACACCTGTTACAATACAAACACAATTAATTTCACTATGAATTTATTTACAATTCTTTGACATTTTTCTGTTTACCACACCTCATTTCATAAGTTAGCCAGGTCATAACCATAAACTAAAATATTTAAAATGTCCATTTACTGATTTTTTATTTAACCCCCATCATCATATATTAACCTGATGTATTTATAACACAACTCATTCTTATCGACACACATTACATTATAATTATTCTTGTAATGACTACTTTCGTTAATTATATTGACACAGTAATTAACTACACTTCTGTCTCCCATTATTTCATAAAGCCCGTCTACATTGGTAATTTTAGTTCTGTTTCCATCAGTATTTTTGTTTAACATAAGGTACATTCTATCAGTTTATTCCTCCACTATATCTATCACTACATCAGGTAAGTTTTTATCATTATATTCATTGACTACATCAGTTATCTCATAAGGTAAGTAATCAATATCCCCAACCTTATCATCATTTGCTGTACTACCTATTTCGCAAGGTAAGTATTCAATATTATTAACTCTCGTAATATCTAACCTCTCTGCTAATTCATTATAACCTCTGTTCAGCTTTAATAATTCTATCACTCTCTCTCTCTCTCTCTCATAATCACTTTGTATTTCCATCAAAACTCCCTTGCCACTACTATTATTTTGTCAACCTACACACTCTCTACACACTTTTATTTTATATATATTTACTGTTACTGATATAAAGTAAACACGTGTACTTACCATATGTGTATGGTATGTATCACACGTATGTGTGATCACGTGGTTCCTTTCCAATAGAAATCTCTCTTTAAGGGGCCAGGGTTCACTCACAGCGAGATTCAGATACAAAGAGGTAATAGAAATGACAACACTGATTTTCATTTGAATGTAATCACTTGCTTTTAATTGCCAGAATTGAAAGATATATATTGAATAATAACCCAAAATGGCGTCACATACAATTGCCAAAAACAAAATGGCGTCTACATTTTCTTAAATCTTATTTAGTCATTGTTACTTTATTATGGTGAATCTTGTTAATATTATATTTTTACTTCTGGCTGCAGCGCTAGTACCATGTAATTAATTATATATTGATATGTTACACAAACCAATGCCCTATTTAGTCATGATCATGGCCATGCGTTCACTCACTCATACGCTCACTCACCCACACTATCACAAATACCTTTCATCAGATTTATCTTTTATTTGAGCTCATTGATATGTAAAAAATGTGATAATTGTTTGACTTCTCTGTACGTGGACCAGAGTTGCTCCCTCGCTGGTGTTAGTTGTTACGCATTTGGATGGCAGGTGGTCGCCTCATATTTATCGTCTATCTGTTGGTGTGCACTGATTCTACATCTGATATTTAACTGTTTACTATTAATTGAGCTTTTACAACTCCACTGTCACATTTTTAATGGTGGATAATAACTTTCTTAAAACTTCTGCTGAAAACTGAGTCGACAGCGATACATCGCTGCTGACCCTTTGGTGTGCTGTGCGGAACTGAGAACGAGTAATATGCAAATTTTCGTATGTGTGCGTGCATTTGACGTCACCGTCTTTTGTTTGCTCGGCCAACGCCTCGTTTCATACGCTGTTGTTCCTGCATCATTGTCTTTTATTCATGACGACACAGCTTTGTAAACCAATCACAATTGCTATTAAGAGTTCGTCATCACATACACCGCCATCATCTCTGCTTGCTTTTGCTCGTCCACCGGTGACCTTGGCATTATGCTCCTCTCACTGAATATGCGTTGTCTATTTTTTACACAGGGACAATGGACCTAACCATTCTTTATTCAACTGTGATACAATAAAACATTATAAACATCCTCAAATCCCATAATTAAGGTATTGGGCCTTTATGTACTGTTACAAACCCCCTCAATGAAAGATTTTGTGTCGAGACATAAAAACTTTCATTGACTCATTCATACGATTCTAAAAGGATCAGCCTAGATATGTCGCCACAACCCCCTGTAATGTTAATATATAAAAAAAATTATAATCACTTACCCTTGGTCCAATAATGCTGATCGCACCCTCTGACCTTACTGGACTTCTCAGGCGAGATCCCAACACCATAAGGCCATGAGGCACTTAACGTTCCTGCTCTGACGCCCCGGCCAGCTCAGGACCGCGGTCACAACACCACAAAACTCTGAAACATCGAATACAAAATTTTAAAACAGTGGTCTAGTATACTTCCATATCTACAACTGATATGTTTCCCTTTAGATGCATTGGTTTGTGTCTGGGCATTGGTTTGCTCAATTAAATTTTTCAAAACAACAACAACAAGAATTCGACCTAGACTGATTCTTCACCAACACCAAACTCAATCTCTTCCTTATAAGAGAAAGATATATATATATATATATATATATTCTTACAAATAACAGAATACATAAACAATTCTTTAATATTCCCCAAAACACCACAACCTATTTATTTCTATAAGATTTAACCTACAACTACTATGGCACACAAGTTCATTATTTAAATTTTATTACTCGACTCTATAATCATTTTATATATTTTTTGCAATGACATCATACTATATTTTGTTCAACACCATTTCTAACTTTATCTTTTTAACATTCAAGATCTACCATCTTTTAACATTTGTTACCGTCGTTACCCCTGTAGCGACCTCCTAACCACACACTCTATGACCATCAACATAATAAAAACATCATAGAACATTGAACATTACACATTAACATTGTTACATTTACATTACATAACTCATATTTACACAATTTGTACCAAAACTTTATCACATCATTACTATCAACAATTCTCTATTAACTTTTATTATTTAACATTTGTTTATATCAGATTCTATAAAACAATTTCCCATTTATCATTACCTTTCTGTTACATCACCTTTCTACCATCAATTTTCCTTTTCTAACCTTTTCTCCTTATTAGTTTGGGTGACTCTCTATTATTCACTATTCTCTCTATCTTATTTTGACATTTGTCTATCTAACCTTACTCACCTCTTTTTTCTACTAACAACCGCTTCTAACCATTAATACATTATGACACCAATATCTCAATAATAACCCCCTTCACTAATTCCATTTAAAACCTCTGGCACCGCTCATTTTTTGTACTAGTATGTGTGTACCCAAACTCTAACCAACTCATTCCCTTATCGGTTCCTGACCCTTTCAGGTTAACCCTTTCCGGTGCTAAACGGTCCCTTCCTGTCCCAACACCTTTCGTTGCGGACTCCCTACACTACTACCCTTACTACAAAATATCACCATCAACAAATATAATTACCATTCACATTACTCACCTCTCTACATATAGTCACTAACTACTGTGTCCCTAAATATCTAACACCTCTTTATATATTATCAGTATCTCAACATTCTTATTTTCACTAACTCCCATTAACTCTATTTAACTAACTCCAATGCCCTTATTTATCACTATCCCCAAACCTCTTTACAACATTTCACCTTAATATACCACTAGAAAATTCATCACTTATCTTACAATCCTAAAACAACTCAATAACCAAATATATCATATGCGTAATCATTTACTAACCATTAGAATTTAAATCGCATAATTATTTTAATTCATATTCAAACTTTCTTCAATTATTTAAAATTCTACCATAAAACAATACATAAAATACACAACAGCAAAAATACACAAATACATTGACATTAATATACACAAAAATATACAATTCAAAATTATCATTTAACCATTTACCATAAATCAGTCATAAACAGTACATTTTGAAAAACACTGTCCACATAATTAAATGTTCATAACACAATAAAATAATTAACCTCCATCGTCAAATAATAATCTTATCTTACGTATACATAACTCATTTTTAATTAAGTACATTATATCATCTTTTGTAATATAATAACTATTTAAATTTATTTTCTCCATTATACCATAGTAATACTCTGCAGGATTACTCCACATTACTATATCACAAAACTTGTCAACATTCGGTATGGTCCAGTCACCTTCTGTATCATTAGTCATAATTCGGTAATTCGCCAAGTCATTATTCTCTTTACCTCCTACTTCAGCTTCATTACAAGGTAAGTACTTACTATATTTATTATATATCATCTCTCCACCTAACCTTTCTACAAATTCTTCATAATCTCTACATATCTTAAAAATCTCTACTTCTCTTTTTCTCTCACAATACCTCTCACTTTTAAAACATCTCTCTCTATCACACCAAGCTACATTCTCTCTCTATATATTTGCATAGGGCACTACTATTTCATAAAAACACCCCCTGGCCTCACCAGGTACACTAACACAAAAAACTAAGCCATCATTTGGAGACCACACGTCTCCCACATAAACTCTAGAGGAACCTTCATCCTCAAATAACAATTTTGGAGTCTTTACTCCAACTATACCACTGGGAAAATTTGCCCTCTGCTCACTATACTCACTTAAACTCTCCTTACCCCCACTTTCACTCTCATCTACAACTGTCACCTCACCATTAAACTCTACTCTCATCAAAATCTAATTATTACTACCAACATCCACACTATTATCTCCTATTACCATATTTTTATTTATTTTATCATAATTTCCACTACTACTTACCTTGTCTTTGTTTATATCTAATTTGCCTATTTCTCTACTCTTATTTTCTAACTCTATCTCATTAATTCTCTTGTCAACATTAAAATTTCGTTTGTGCATTTCATTTTTTAATTCTTCTAATTTCTCATTTAATTGATTTAATTTTACATTTCGCAAGTTATTTTGTTTCTTTAGTTCGTTCTCGAAACTGTCAAACTTTACATTAAATTTACTATTCATCTGGTTAAATTTGTCATCATATTTAAGATTCTGCTGTTCAAATTTGTCATCGAATTTAATATTCTGCTGTTCAAATTTTTCATCGAATTTAATACTCTGCTGTTCAAATTTTTCGTTGAATTTAATATTCTGCTGTTCAAATTTTTCGTCAATTTGTTCTCTTAATACCCTATTTTGTGTTTTAATTAATATAAATAAATCTTTTAATGATACCTTATTATCGATTGCCCTAGGTGTTGAGTTGGCACTTATTTCATTTAATATAATTGATTCTGTAGCTGTGTTATTTATTTCTATGCTGTCATTATTTTCTGCACATTTTGACAAGCTTTAATATTAAAATGACTATTTGATTACACTTGTCTTTTGATATGTTTTTGTCAGTATAACCTATATAACCTCTTGCGTATTAGGTTATGCACTATTTTATCACTCTCTTTGTCTCTGAATCTGGCTTATATTTTACATAAAATAGTTTTATATAAAATCCGCTGTTCGGGGGCCAATTGTTAACCTACACACTCTCTACACACTTTTATTTTATATATATTTACTGTTACTGATATAAAGTAAACACGTGTACTTACCATATCACTGTATGTGATCACGTGGTTCCTTTCCAATAGAAATCTCTCTTTAAGGGGCCAGGGTTCACTCTCGGCAAGATTCAGATACAAAGAGGTAATAGAAATGACAACACTGATTTTCATTTGAATGTAATCACTTGCTTTTAATTGCCAGAATTGAAAGATATATATTGAATAATAACCCAAAATGGCGTCACATACAATTGCCAAAAACAAAATGGCGTCTACATTTTCTTAAATCTTATTTAGTCATTGTTACTTTATTATGGTGAATCTTGTTAATATTATATTTTTACTTCTGGCTGCAGCGCTAGTACCATGTAATTAATTATATATTGATATGTTACACAAACCAATGCCCTATTTAGTCATGATCATGGCCATGCGTTCACTCACTCATACGCTCACTCACCCACACTATCACAAATACCTTTCATCAGATTTATCTTTTATTTGAGCTCATTGATATGTAAAAAATGTGATAATTGTTTGACTTCTCTGTACGTGGACCAGAGTTGCTCCCTCGCTGGTGTTAGTTGTTACCCATTTGGATGGCAGGTGGTCGCCTCATATTTATCGTCTATCTGTTGGTGTGCACTGATTCTACATCTGATATTTAACTGTTTACTATTAATTGAGTCTTTTACAACTCCACTGTCACATTTTTAATGGTGGATAATAACTTTCTTAAAACTTCTGCTGAAAACTGAGTCGACAGCGATACATCGCTGCTGACCCTTTGGTGTGCTGTGCGGAACTGAGAACGAGTAATATGCAAATTTTTGTATGTGTGCGTGCATTTGACGTCACCGTCTTTTGTTTGCTCGGCCAACGCCTCGTTTCATACGCTGTTGTTCCTGCGTCATTGTCTTTTATTCATGACGACACAGCTTTGTAAACCAATCACAATTGCTATTAAGAGTTCGTCATCACATACACCGCCATCATCTCTGCTTGCTTTTGCTCGTCCACCGGTGACCTTGGCATTATGCTCCTCTCACTGAATATGCGTTGTCTATTTTTTACACAGGGACAATGGACCTAACCATTCTTTATTCAACTGTGATACAATAAAACATTATAAACATCCTCAAATCCCATAATTAAGGTATTGGGCCTTTATGTACTGTTACAATTTATTCTGTTATTTATTTTATCTTCTAACACCACATTTTTAATTATATCATCATAATTACCACTAGTTTTAAATTCGTCACTTACCTTAGTACTTGTAACTTCATTAGTTTTATTTTCGTTATACTCACCTGTAACTGTATCATTTTCTACCTCCTCCTTCAAAGTTCTACTTTCGTTTATTTCGTCTTGTATTTTATTTATATTTATCGTTATCTCACCTTTCATTTCAACCATAGTCTCATTCATACTTTCTAATCGTCTGTTCATATTCACATCCCTCATTTTTAGTTCGCTTCTTATATTCGCAAACTCATTATTTATTTCTATTAACCTTTCGTCTTGTTTGTTAAGTTTAATATTTACAACATTTATCTCGGATTTGATTTCAGATTTAAATTCATTTAAACTCGTGTTTTGCTGGTCAAACTTATCATTTAAACTCGTGTTTAACTTATTATTTTCTGATTTCATTTCAGTTCTCATTCCTGACATCATTTCCATCATCAACGCTAATTGGTTAAATATATTTACCCCGTTATCTCTACTACCCCCAGCTACTACAGTTTCATTTACATCTATTTCAACATTTTCACTAACAATTTCATTAGTTGTTACCATATGATCTTGCGTAACATTTAAAATTGACTCCTCCTCTACACTTTCACACAAATTTGCACTCTTGTTTTTCTCTGCCATTTTGACCAGGTTGTAAATTAATTCAATTTGATTTTAATTTACAACGTCTACTGTTACTGGCGCCATTTGAAGCAGAACACGTTAATTAAAGGTTTAAAATATTGAAATTTGTATTACCTACCTTTATTGGTAATTGACCAAGGTGTCGTCTGGTGTACTTAGCAGAGAAAAACAGGTAAATGCAATTAACAATTACGTATTTATAAATTCAAATAAAATATTACTTTATTTTCTTTAGCATGACATTTTTTTTTTTTTTTTGAATCTACTGTTATAACCCCATTCTCGTTATCATACTACATGATACATAGTGACGACCTCTGCGCCACGCAACTACTACTAATACAAACAATATATATTTTACTTCTTATAAAATCTTAATTATTAAATTATGTATTCTATAATTTAGGACGAACCAATTCTTTGTTATCGCACACACCCACACATTCCAATTACCCCATTTTTTAGATTTTGTTAAACAATGAATTTAGTTTGGAAAGTTATTTCCTTTAGTGATTATATTATAGTAGGTAGTAATACAGTGTACTCATCCTGGCCAGGATTCCACGGGTTATGCAACGTCTCACGCACTGTTCCGCTGCAGTTTGTTCATTTTAACCTTCCGCCACTCATTACGATTTGTTCTTGTTCACACCGAATTACACATTTACTCTTTTGTTTAGTTTCCACACATCTTAATTGTAATTTGATTCGAATTACTTTAGTGACTTCCGCACACCCGACCGGCCGGTCTCATTACTTGGTGAGAAGTGACGCTCACTACAAAAGCTGTCGAGCATTTCCGTTTTCACCGCCTACATGATGTTGGCGGAAATACAATGACGTTCAGACAGTTCGTTGGTTCTTTTCGATCGTCGACGCTGTTCTGTGGTGATACCACAGGCTGTGGCTCACCATTTTCTTCGTCTCCATAGCACATGGCAAGAAATCTTTCGGCTTAGCCATTTTTTGTTACGGCGTCCTTTTCGCTTGTGCGACTCAGGTGAGGCGCTCGTGCGGGTGGACTCACATTCCACACATGACAATTCTCGGATTTTTTGTATCGCGCACACCGTTCTAGAGTAACGTATGATTAAAAAGCTCTGCTGTAGTTCTTTCTGCAAGTCGGCATGGGAATTTGCGATGTCACTTTTGAATATAGAAATTAATAAAAGGAACCCCCCCCTTTCTGTCCTATTATAGGTTGTAAGGTAAAACTTTATGTTTTTACTCATAAAAAACTTTGTGTTGCGAGTCGTTAGTAAAATAGTTGTATTTAATTATATTGTGTTATAACCTATAGAGTGGCTGATGTTGAAAAGCTATATTATACTTTTTATTAATGGGATTTTAACTTCACGGATTTTTAATTTAATGGGATTTCGTTCCTTAAATATCTGAACGAAGAACACGAACATGATTATCATCAAGGAAAATGCAACAGTTGATATTTTTGAATGAAAATTTAAAATAGTGTTTGAATAACTGAAATCCCAGTATTTTAAAAACAATTCAATTGTTTAATTTTATTTATAATGTGTTAAGTGAAGCAGATTGTAATGTAAATAGGCGTGACATTTCATAACTTGTATATTCTGTGTACATTAGTGAATGAATCTGCAGATTATCGAGGTATGTAATGCATTTAATTTACTTTTGTTGTTGCTTATTATTTATAAGTTTTTATATATTTATTTATATTTATTTTATTACAGTTGTTTTTATTATTTTTATTTGTAAAATTTTGTTTATTCTCATTCACTCTTGTGGCTTACTGTTATGTTTTTATTATATGTTTCTGATGTTTTTATCACATTATTTGTTGTGGTATTACGTGTACTATAAATTATTTCATTGCCCCGAGTTTCGCAACTGATTTGTCTAAAGTCTAACCAATGTTAGTTTTACTCCTAGTGAAAACTTAAATTGGTATTCCCAAAGGGAGATAGGCCTATAAATTCTCTTGTTTCTTATTTTCTTTTAAATAGTAATAGTTTAATAAGTCACAGTGTAAAGTAACACTGTTAATACTTTTATTTTCAATTTATTTCTTATAACAAATTATACAGTATAGGTTACATAATATCTTCAAATAAATACACTGCAAGTAGGTTTATTAATATATTAATAGGTTTATCTAGGTGAAAATAAACCTACTTGCAGTATATTTATTTGAAGATATTACATAGGAGACCTGCAGGAAACTCGAAACAAGTTACTTACAAAGGATAATATAGGTTTATGTTATTATATATATAGTATATAATAACAGGTATTTGTACCTGTTATTTTTTTGGAACGGTATTTTCATACCTAGTATTTTAAAATAACAGTTTAGCCCACCTCTATAACTGAGTGTGATCCTATGATGCAAACTGGGGTGGCAAAGTGTTTTACTGTAATTCACAGAGAGACTGACTTGCCAGTGGTTACGTAATCCATCTGGCAGGGCTGTCTAGACATCAACATAAACAGTCTGCAACAACATTGTGCAGTTTTGTAAACGCAGGGGTTCCTAAAAGGTTGTACCTTGTATGAATTGACAATTTATTTTATTCATTCTCAGACTCCCAATTCTGTACCGTTACAAAGTACGGGTTATACTAGTATCCTGTTCTACACGTGAATTGTTTGCTGAAAAACACCTTTTAGTTTAAACCTTCCTGAGTTTGAATTTACAAATTCCATGTTTATAAACTTGGACAATGTAATTTTATATTTTACACTTACAAACAAGCAGCAATTTTGTTACTATCAAAATATAACTTTCAATTTCCTGAGCAGAAATATGAAATAATAGGTTTTCACAGAACAAGCTGCCACCACAGTCAAATACATAAAATATAGCCTCTTCATGAATTTAATTTTCATTAATTTCACATAACCTATTTATTTCTAACGGTTTTTATATTAAAAACAAATGTATCAAGTCCTACTGAAAATTGTTAACCTACACCTGGTGAACAACTTATATTCTCTAACCTGAAAAATTGCTGGTGCTAATTTACCACCAAGTGTTTCTTCTTTTCTTTTAGGTGGAGTCTTACTCAGTATGAGAGATGTTATTCGCAGAAGAACCATTAACAACTGCTCCCTGAAATAGAAAACAACAGAATTATACTGAACAAATTTCAGATTAAAACAAAAAAACGCTGATTTGATTATTATTCTACATAATTGTCAGTCTTACAAGTTTTTTAATGAAAAAAACTCATTATGTTTTGAACACATACTTCAAAATAAGTTTGCATTTTATTTTTTGCTGAATTTTGGAAGAAATATCTTTCTAACTACACTTAAACTGGTTGTATTATTTGTTGTGCTGTTAAAGCAGGGATTGTTGCAGAATCATACATGCACTTACTACACAATACTTCATCTTTGCTGTACAAAATAAAAACAACTTAACAGCCACAGAAGTTAGTATACATCACTGTAAAAAAAAGAACCTTAAATGAATGATAATGAAATACATTTGTTATATATTTGTATGACACATACTTGTACCTGCCACTCCAATGAATGGTCTTATACTATTCACAAGCATAAGCCTAATGGATTTATTATTAGGTCATACATTCACGAAATAAATCATACAAAAGTCTGGCATAGACAGGCGTATGCAATGAACTATATGAACAAGGAACAATGCATACTAACTTACACATATGACACTGACATAAATAAAAATATGAAAGCGAGTAGTCAGAGAGATATGAATAAATAAAGGAGAAGGCTGCAAATGTCACACTGAGAACTAACGTTGAGAAAACCACGATAGAATTAGAATAGGTAGTAAACTCGTAGTAAACTCGATCAAAATAGAAATATCAGACATGACAGCATAAAGGTAGTCTTGAGATTTTGACTGTTTTGGCAGCAAAAATGAAGACAATGATACATCACAGATGGTAAGAAACAGAATTTTGAAGTGTAAAAGAGCACTCTATTTCCTCAAATTCTATACACCATCTGAGCTGATACAACACAAATTAAAACTATTTATATGTAAGACAATAATATGACCTAACATCACATATGGATGAGAAACTTGGATCTTACAAAGAAGATTGAAGAGATGCTGGGCATACTTGAGCTAAAGTACTAAGGAAACTTTTGGCCCAGTTAGAGATAACGACAAGAGCCAGTCAAGTTCAATCACAAACTGTGACAACTACACTAAGAACCCAGCACTGTAGACTACATTCAGCTACAAAGTTTAAGATGGGCAGGATAGACAGAGCAAATTAGTGTGACTTAAATAACCATGAAGATAATGAAGGAACAGATGCTGAGTAGCAGATAGGGAAGACAAAAAACCTGCTAGCAGGACAATGATTGGCAAGACACTGACACTCCTGGGGGTGAGAAAGTGGCAAGCAGTGACAAGACTGTGGGCGGAACAGGTTAAAAGTTTTGCTACTTTTATCTCTCTCATTCTTGTTGTAACTTCCTTTGAGCATATCATGTTCTTTGTATTAGTTGGCATATTGTCAGGCCTCCCTAACTATTGCTTCGCATGATAGACTTTGCAAATACGTGATAGCCTGTTGAAGTATCTCTTGCCAATATCGACATATCAACTGGTGGACAATACCTTGTGTTTCGTTCTTTACCATAAATTTCCCTACATTCTCTGCTGCCTCTTCCGCTCCCTTAACATTATAATAACCTGTTAACCAGGGATGATGAATTTTGTCATCTACAGAATTGTATTCAACATGTGTAATAACGAAGATATTCATTGAGTCATAAAAACATCTGTTTGATGGATGTGACACTTTGGATTTGAACACTCTTAATCCTTAGTCGAAATACTCTAGTCGCATTGAAATAGCTTTGCTGCTTCTCTACCATGTTGTGTTTTCTTCCTGCAAATATCACTGTGACCTTCCAATTACTTATTTTTTGCGTACCGTATCACTTATTATATAATTACCTTATTATCCACTCTAGTGATACAAAGTTTCGTCAGTTATGACGCGTTTCGGGACTAAGTCCCATCCTCAGATAACATTTATTTCAATATAATACATAAATTAATACGCGTGACGATCGCGGTTGTGGGTGAACGCATGCGGGAGCTCCGGCCGTGGTTCGTATAACATTTCACATGCGATTTGTGGTTTTATTTTATTTTATTTTATTGCCTTGACCAGTATCATGGTTGCGATTTTTATTGTATTAATTTATGTATTATATTGAAATAAATGTTATCTGAGGATGGGACTTAGTCCCGAAACGCGTCATAACTGACGAAACTTTGTATCACTAGAGTGGATAATAAGGTAATTATATAATCACTGTGACCTGTTTAATGACATTTGAGATTTACAACATATATCATCCTACATCAAGATCCTACAATAGTGACTCAGTTAATGATTGGAAGAGTGTTGATAAGACTCATGCTGAGGTGGAGGGAGATGGGCACTAAGACAGCAATGTCATATACTCCCCTGCAATAATTCCTTCATGGTTAAGCTCGTAGGGTAAATCAGAGTAAGGTTTCCATGCCTACCTTTTCCATTTATTTCTACAGTTCAAAAAATAAACTTTAACATTTACAGGAATGGCAAGATAAACTCACATTTTTCTGCAATATTTTAGGCTGGTGAACTTATTGTTTGATATGCATCCAGACAAATGTGCACAGCAATTTCTTTATGGACATCCAGTTTTGAAGCACTTACCACATGCTAAAGGCTAGTATACTGTACCTAGAAACTGAAATAAAGTTGTTTTGGGCTCTCTTCATTCTCAAACTGGATAACAAAGAAATATAACAATACTTCCCACATAGAGAAATATCTTAACTCTTTTTGTCAACAAAGTTATGAGTTAAGAGAAAGTTTTCATTTGATTTCAAACTGGCCTTAATCTACTTTTTGGATAACATTTGTTGTCAACAATGGCAGAAAGCTATAGAGTTCCTAAGGATTTCATGGCCAGTGTTAACATAGTTGGGGACAATATCTGTCAGACTGTTAGGCCATGGTCTATCGTTGTGTGGACAGACATTTGAGCCCCACCATCTGAGGGTATCTTAGTGTCGGAAACAGTTGGGACGGTCTCCACCAATTCACCCCAGTGATGAGGTAGACTACTATAAGAATAATATTTTTTTTAGTGTGTCTTGTTTGTTTATTCGTGAAATAAGCAATTGTCTTTTATAGTATTATATTTGTTGTTCAGTGGTTCATTAGTTTTTCAATTATTAACGGCTTCACAATAGCAAGAGTATCGTACGCAGCCGTATCGTTTGAATCGGCGCCGAGAGAAATAATTAAATCTGCAATAGATAATCTGATCGAGTCGTTTCTTTTCAATCGATCTATTTTCACGCCTGTCTGTGAGGTTATTTCGCTTTAGTGGCGATGTACTCGATGTCCCTGCTCTCGCCGCAACTTCTCTCCTCTGTCACCTGTAATTACTGACTCCTGTAACCACTCTAACAAATAAAAAAGAAACTGATATGATTAACAAATTAATTTATTATCTGTTGTTGTTTTTTTTAACATGGGCCGGTCTGCCGACTCGTGAGTCGAACGGTTACAACTTGATTCGATTCTCTCACTGCTTCTGACTGTGACAAACAGTACTTAAAAAAGATTTACAATATTATGTTTCTTTCTCAGGTAATGGGGTTCTTTGAGTTGTTAATAAAGATCGGAAAAATGCATTAAAGTAAAAATACAATGCATCACAATGTTATAAATCTAATTCTTAATAACTAACAAAGTATATCTGTATTAGTGTTGGTTTAAATTTGTTCATATTCAGAAGTTGCCTACACGTTAAACAGCGATCTCGCTACAATTTCAAAATGGCTGACGGCCTTTGTCCCATATTTGAGATGATGCTCCTTCCAATGTCAGATTAAAATTGGTTTAAGTAATATAATGTTCATAATCTCTTGGAAAAATAGTTTATTGAGGTTTATAAGTGTCTGGATTAACTGTGTTTTTAAGTTGAAACGGTGTTGTGAAGTGATGTAGTTGATTCGTTGTATAGTTAACCAAAATCCTCACCAACTCTGCTTACGATAAAAGATGACGCTCACGTGAGAGGTGGTTAATTTCATCAAATTCCCATCAGTGTTAAGTTTTTTATCGTTTTCGGATTCGTGTATTGTGTTGAATGCCTCTTCAGTTATCTGTTTTTGCATATTTTTGTTTCTTGGTATGAAATTTACTGGTTTAATATTAAAACTTGATTCTCAGCTACACGCTGTTGAACTTTTCAGTTTAACGTTTAACAATTGAGTGAGTACAAAATACGTTTTATTTCCATTGATGACCCTGTTTTTGTGTTCTGTGATTGGTTCAAATTCCATGACCTCAGATCACGTGACTTTACATTATTTGAAATCTAGGGAATTCATTTCTGTCACCTCATATTATTTTTGTTTATTTTGATTTTAATTTATATTTGATCTACACCATGTCATTGCTTGGTATAATTAAATAATTTTGATACCAAATGTGCCCCATTTCGACCCATTATTTACTGTCTCGACATGTTTATAATTTTGTGTTTCTTAGGACTTCACCTAATCTTGCCTGACATTTGTTATTGTTTGTTTTGCTAATTTAATATATTCTAATATGATTATCCTTACTACTAATAACAATTCTAGGTATCCTTACTTTACATATAACATCACAGTTTTAAATACCTACTCATACATTTCCTATGATAACAATAATACTGGTACCATATCAACTCAATGCCCTGTCATATATGCTACAATTATGCTTCCTATCTATCTTGTTACAGTTATGGTAGGTTTATACATACAATTTTATCACTACCTTTCCTGTTTTATTACTGTTAGGCTTTGTGTTCATTTTTATTTAATTTAGTGATGTTTATGCTGGATAATTTAGTGTTATTTGAGTTTGACTCAGTTATTTTGATCTATAGGCCTAGCATTTAGTTGTTTTTATACAATATTTTCTTATACACAATGATATGCCCCAATTACCTGGTTATGACATTTTTGAATATTTTTCTAAACTAACGTTTCTTAAACAATTAACAAACTTTTAAACAAATGGTTATAACACCTTAAATTATGATGTATACTGACCCCTTCTATCACCTAGTTACAATGCAACAAAACATGGGCATTTAACACCTTAAATCATTGGGTATATAAACCCTTTCTATTAATTACTTATATCACAACAAACATGGGTGTCTAATACATTAACTTATTAAATCTATTAGTCTATTCTATTTACTAATTACTACACAATAAACATGGTTCTTTTAGAAAATCCTTAAACTATATATTACTACTACTTTCTGGTTCTTACTACCTGTTATTTGTTTCATAAGACCACTATCTCACTTTTTACTCCTCCCCCACTGGTTTATACCATGATCTCTGATCATCACTGATTTCTTTTGTATTACACCCCCACTGCACTTGTCTTAATATCGTTTAATTACAATCTTTTTCTATACTAACACATGCATTTCATTTTATTGACTCTACTGCATTGAATTTTTAAGTTAGTTTGCTTGTTATTTGATCTTTATCTTTTATGTTATCATCAATTAATTTAGGGTGGTTTTATTTGATTCTGGACCTAATTGTAAGGTATTTAGGTTTAATCTTCTTTTCTCAATGTATTTTACCCTAGTTCTTTGCCTCTTGTAACGGGCCTATTTTGGGGTAATAAAGCAGTTTGGACATTTTTTCATAATAAATAACATTTTCTTAATATTTGGGACAAAACATATAAACGACAGGTAAATTTAGTGGTAGGCGACGGTAGCGAAGGTGGTACGACTGATTGACAATGTTGTATGTAAATTATTGGAACGAGTTTTATGAACTTAACAACCGACAAACTGTGCCAAGGTCAAAAAATGACACACCAAATTGGTAAACAAGTTATATAACCACGTCGGACCATCTGACGTCAGTATACACGTCAGAGCCTATCCTTGGTGTGGAATTCAGTTATGTAACGAAAGCAGTCTGCTGGCGGAATGATACTAACTGTAAAACAAAGGAAATTGATCATCCAATCACAGCCGCTTCACAAATTAGCGCCTATGGCTCTTCCCCAGTCTCATCTCATCACTCTCGCGAGTTACATGTAACAGTTCCGGAACGTAAGTGCGGGCCCGCATACAACATATAAAATGTGACGAAAAAATTAGAAATGCATAAATAGTTAACAGTTTTTCTCTCTTCATTACAAGAACAGTTTTTTTTTTCGGAAATTATCCATTACAACTGAACAATGTGCGCGTAAAAGTGTGACGCCTTCAAATCAACTGAACAGCTAAGTAGAAATCTATCCATAACATTTTGACAAGGGTTTTTCAAAATTACTGGCATAATGGGGAAATAAAGTATAATGAGAGCTCTCAGATCATAAAATAAGTGTGTGCGTGAGTATGTGAGTGAAATCATATAAATTAAGAAGGCTGGTTTGTGGGTATAAAATTTATTTCTATTTTAATATCTTGATTCTTTTTTTGGTAATTTCAAAAGTGTATGCTATGTTTTTCAATTTTATTTTATGTGAGTTTTTAATAATGAGAATTGAATAATAGATGAGGGAGGTAAAGACGTAGTGTGCTAATGATCTTTTAAAAGTTAAATGATGTGAATATCCAATTGTTAATAAAATGTAATTATGGGAAACAATATAAAGTTTTTCTTTGAACAACCAATTCTGATCTCCTGTTCGCCGAAAAGAACCCCACATCTTAGGTACAAATGTTGTGTTTGTTTGCTTGTTGATCATAAAACAAGATGGCGCCCAATAATTATACGAGGTATGTTATTAAATTAGTGATGAGTTAATTTTTATGTGACCCAAAAGAAAGTAGCTTCACATTTGGCGCCCGAACAGGGACAATTTTATATAAATACATTTATATAAAATATAGGCCTACTTGGGAGAACAGAATGGTTGTTTGAAGTAACAGAAATAATTTTTTTGATGTACGTAAAATAGACGTATAAAATAAGGTTATGTCATAAGTGTGTGTAGTATGGGTGAGTAGAATATTTTTTTTTTATAATAATTATGTGTTACATATAAGACTATTTTGCAAAGAAATATATGTAAAAGATTTAAGAAAAATGGCAGACAATCATGAAACTGTCAGCGTCACTGACAGTGTAGATGAAAGCCAGATAAGCGTAACTGAATCACAAATCATGAATGAAGGTGTTCACTCAACACCAGTCACAAGTAAAAAGGCTGAAGATAATGATATGATCAAGATGATGAAATTGCTTTTTAATGAACAGAAAAACGAGATAAATGAGAAATTCGATGTTCAAAAGAATAGTTTTGGCAGTCAATTCGATGAGTTAAAAAAACAAATTAACGAAATAAAGAGTGATTCTGACATTAAATTTAATATCCAGAATGACAAGTTTGATAGACAAAGTAGGGATATTAATGAGTTGAAAAATGAGATTCAAGTATTAACTAAACGCTTAGAAAGTACTAATGAAACAGTAAGAACTAGTTTAAATAAATTAGAACAGAGTGTTGAGAAGTTAGGTGAAAATGTTATAAGTATGCCAAATATTAAAAATGACGAAATAGTGGAAGATGTAGCATTAAATAGTGGTGATATTAATTACAATTCTGAGAGTATAGTGGGGGTAAAGAATAATGGAGAAACAAATGATGAGAATATAATTAAAAATAGTACTGATGAATGTGTAGAATGTGATTATGAGATGTTAAGGTGTATTGATGAAGTAGCGAGAGAGTGGAAAAATAATATAGTAGTTGAATGTGGGCAGAGGGTAAATTTTCCCATTAATTTTTCTGAACCAAGGTGTTCACAAATGTTATTGTTTTTGAAGGGTAAGAGACCCATATTAGTAGACGAATTGAAGTGTATGTTGATGTTGTATAATGTTATACCCTCTGTCTGTAATAATTGTGAGAGTGTGATGTGGTGTTATAAAGAGAGAGAGTTGTGTATTGAGAGAGAGAGAGAGATAGAATTGTATAAGTTAAAAAGGAATTATGATGAATTGAGAAAAATACTAGAAGGGGTGAAGATGAATCATATAAAATACTTACCTGTTGAAAGAGAGATAGAGAATTATTTTGATAATATCTTACCTAACTATAATGACTTACCTGACGTAGTAGTTGAGGAATATAAAAGTAAGGAAACAACTTACCTGACATTGACCAATAATACTGATGGAGACTGGACATTAATAACTGATGTTGACAAGGTTTATGGAATATTAATAGGGAATAACCCTATCAATTATAATGGTGTAATGAAAGAATTAAAGTTGATAGATTATAATAATAATAATAATAATAATAATAATAATAATAATAATAATAAATGGTATGTGGATAACAATGATACATGTTACAAATATATTAGATAATTATATGATAATGGAGGGTGAGCTAAAATATCAGTGTATAGACATTGTTGAATACTGTAAATTTTGGTAATGACCTTGCAGACTGGGACATAAGAAGTGTGAAACAATTGAACAGTTATTGACGAATATTTTGTAAATAATATAGTGAATTCATTTGTGTGTATTATGAAACGTTAGGTAAATAATGTGTATATGTATTAGAAAATGTTGTGATAATAATAATATCAATATTTTGCAAGTTAAATAAATATCAGAATTAATTGTGAAAACAGTAATTGATTAATGGTAATTGTTTCGATAACTATATAATTTATATTTTTGGTAATTAATTAAATTAAAACAATTTGGTACATGTTAAATATTTTGATTGATTATTTGAATGTTAATTAATTAAATTTTTTTTAATGAATTTAATTTATGTTATGAGATGGAAATTCGGTAATGAATGATAAATTATTTGATGTAAACTAATAGTTTTGTAAAATGTTTCAGAGGTGAGGTGAAAATAATGTAGTATGGTGATTATGTTTTGTATATATCATGTTAACTGAACTGTAAGTATAAAAATTTTATAATCATATATAATAAACATGTTTACAGGTAACTAAGATTTTCATGCAATAGTGAGACTATTTGAAATAATTGTGTTTAATAAAAATGAGAATTAAAAAATGTTAATAATAAATGAAAAGTGATGTATAATGATTATTAATAATAAATTTTGAAAAGTTTAAGAAAGTCCAATGGTATAAAGGTATGAATGAGTCAAATGATTATTGATGAAATGATTATATTTATATAATGTATATAAAATTTTTTTTAATTAATTAGTTAGTAAGTTGCTGTTGCTGGGGTGGCATGTGCCCCAGTAGATAGCGGAAGTGTTGGGGGTAGCCGAGAGTGTTACCTCCATCGGAGGCCAACATGGCGAAAATGCACGGCACACTCTTTTGTATAATTTTATATTGTACCTTGATAAATTGCCGTGTCGTGCATATTAATGATGATGTGTACATGCCTGAAGGAAGAGATGATTTCCCCGACTTTTCGGGCGATTACTGCCTTACCAGCACTAATCGTGGTTTTGGCGAGCGGTTAGCTATGGTCATATCAAGTCCCCTGACCATAGCTGGCTTGAAATTGGTCTATATTAGAAATTAATGGGGGGTGAAACTAGGGGAAATCCCGGAACTATGGAACAGCGGCTGCCACTCTGCCCGCTTGGGGGTAGCAGAGCCAGGTGGTAGACCCGCATTAAGGGTGCATAACTATAGACAGAGATATTATGATATCTGAATTTTAAAATGTAACGCAGAAGCAAGGACACGGAGATGTCACATTCCTCCAAAACCTCAGTCCTTGTGGACGCAACTGGACGCCACAGTCCAGGGGGGGTCATAGTGTGTGTGGCTGGGCGGTTATCCAGGGGGATAACGTATTAAAAATTTGTTGTATTTTAATAATGATGATTTGCTACTCAATAATTTTGTTTTGATTTGAAAAATAGATGCACTACATACTATTTTGGTAACTTTCTATAATGGGTTTATTAAGGCTTATTATGTTAATTGCATTTAGTATGTTAGGAATAAGGATTATAAAAATATAGTAATATGTTTTTAATGTGTTTATAGATTTTAAATAAAATGAAATAAAGGTGTGATAGTTAAAATTTTCAATGGGTTGCAAAAGATAGAAGGGGGTGATAGTAATTGTTTGAATAAAATGTTTGAGTCAGTCCAAGTTGAATACTTGTGGGACATAGATCTGTCCAAGTTGAAGTTAAAGAGATGGTAGAGATGAAAATAATGTAAGGTTGTTTCGAGTTAATGTATGTTATAGAATTTTGAGAAGTATAAGTGGAGACACAGTAGAATTGGAGAATTTATGTAGAGTTTTGAGTGATATATTGTTGTTTATTTTGTTGATGTTATTTTGTTGTAGTTGTAGTAAGGTAATGAGATTGAGATTTTGGGGATGGCAATTTTGTAGTAGGGGGTAGTGTAATGTGGGAGTCCGCAACATAAGGGTTGGGACGGGATTTGGTATAGATTTAGTGGGAAGGGGTTGCCTTAGGTAGAATCCAGGAACCAGAGAACGGGAATTGAGCTTTTGGGGGGGGGGAACACGTATCCTATGTACAAAGGTTAGAGAGTATTTTTTTTTATATATGGAGAGAAGGTGGCGATTTGAGTTAAAATAGTAAGTAGTTAGAGGTAGAGAAGGGTTAGTAGATTTTTTGATAGAGGGGTGTCATACTAGTTAAAGATTTTGTAAGGGAGCGTTAGAGTAATAAAAGTGGGTAAGATTATGAGTAAATGCCAAGTTGATAAAGTGAATTATAATGAATAACTGAGAATCACCCAAGTTAATGAAAGGGAATAATAAATGGAATGATGGGTAAAACAAAGATTGAAAAAAAAAAAAAAAAAAAAAAAATTGAGAAACGAATTAATAAAAGTAAAGTGAGTGTAAAAGATAATTTTATGATTTTATATGCAAATTCAATGATGTAAAGTGTGTAAATTTTAAATATAAATTGTTTATTTTAAGATGATAATAACAGTGTGAATTATTGATGTACTATGTTTTCTTATGTTGTATTGTGTTTGTTAGTATGTAAGAGAATTTTATGAATTTAAATATTTTAAATGCATTCTAAATTGGGGATGAGAGAAATGTGATATGGTAATGGGAAATGTTTATGAGTCGATCGTCTGTTTATTTAAATTCTGATGGGAATCAGGGCAATGATTTTGAATGTTGGGTTAAAGTTAACAAGAGAAAGTAGATAGAATAAGATTATGAATTTTTAAAATGGGTATCATGTTGTTGCTAGGTATTTGGATCTATATGTTAGAAATTAGTAAGAAACAAAACCAGTGCTTCTTAGCGCAAACCAGCACCGCTAGGGGGAAACAGATCAGTTGGGGATATGGTGTTGTATGAGGCCACTATTTGATATTTTGATTTGTTGTTTCAGTGTTTGGTGATGCTGTGGCGGCGGACCTGAGCTGGCCAACGCGTCAGAGCAGGGGCG
This sequence comes from Magicicada septendecula, assembly GCA_034769895.1. Classification (NCBI taxonomy): domain Eukaryota; kingdom Metazoa; phylum Arthropoda; class Insecta; order Hemiptera; family Cicadidae; genus Magicicada; species Magicicada septendecula. Next base: position 806,301,675 of record CM068367.1, read on the forward strand.
TTAAGTATCTGTCTGACTCTACGGTGTTGGGATCTCGAGAGAGAAGTCCAGTATTGTCATTCAGGTGCGGTCACAGTCACCGGACCAAGGGTGAGTTGATTATATTTTTGTTTGTTTTGTAAACCGTAAAGGGGGTTGTGGCGACATATCCTGGCTGATCCCTCTAGCAAGTATGAATGTGTCAATGAGATTTTTTATGCTTCGGCATAAAATATCTCATTGAGAGGGTATTGTAACGGGCCTATTTTGGGGTAATAAAGCAGTTTGGACATTTTTTCATAATAAATAACATTTTCTTAATATTTGGGACAAAACATATAAACGACAGGTAAATTTAGTGGTAGGCGACGGTAGCGAAGGTGGTACGACTGATTGACAATGTTGTATGTAAATTATTGGAACGAGTTTTATGAACTTAACAACCGACAAACTGTGCCAAGGTCAAAAAATGACACACCAAATTGGTAAACAAGTTATATAACCACGTCGGACCATCTGACGTCAGTATACACGTCAGAGCCTATCCTTGGTGTGGAATTCAGTTATGTAACGAAAGCAGTCTGCTGGCGGAATGATACTAACTGTAAAACAAAGGAAATTGATCATCCAATCACAGCCGCTTCACAAATTAGCGCCTATGGCTCTTCCCCAGTCTCATCTCATCACTCTCGCGAGTTACATGTAACAGTTCCGGAACGTAAGTGCGGGCCCGCATACAACATATAAAATGTGACGAAAAAATTAGAAATGCATAAATAGTTAACAGTTTTTCTCTCTTCATTACAAGAACAGTTTTTTTTTTCGGAAATTATCCATTACAACTGAACAATGTGCGCGTAAAAGTGTGACGCCTTCAAATCAACTGAACAGCTAAGTAGAAATCTATCCATAACATTTTGACAAGGGTTTTTCAAAATTACTGGCATAATGGGGAAATAAAGTATAATGAGAGCTCTCAGATCATAAAATAAGTGTGTGCGTGAGTATGTGAGTGAAATCATATAAATTAAGAAGGCTGGTTTGTGGGTATAAAATTTATTTCTATTTTAATATCTTGATTCTTTTTTTGGTAATTTCAAAAGTGTATGCTATGTTTTTCAATTTTATTTTATGTGAGTTTTTAATAATGAGAATTGAATAATAGATGAGGGAGGTAAAGACGTAGTGTGCTAATGATCTTTTAAAAGTTAAATGATGTGAATATCCAATTGTTAATAAAATGTAATTATGGGAAACAATATAAAGTTTTTCTTTGAACAACCAATTCTGATCTCCTGTTCGCCGAAAAGAACCCCACATCTTAGGTACAAATGTTGTGTTTGTTTGCTTGTTGATCATAAAACAAGATGGCGCCCGATAATTATACGAGGTATGTTATTAAATTAGTGATGAGTTAATTTTTATGTGACCCAAAAGAAAGTAGCTTCACACTCTTATTTCATTATTTATTCAATGTTGACTCCACTTTCTTGTAGTCTGTCGCATGTTTCATTTTATTCATTCTGATGTTCGTGGTTTGTTTTATTTGTACCCCTCACTTACCATATCTATTGGGTTTATCACGTTATTATAGTTTTCTTTGTGTTTCTCTTCTAATTTTTCATTATAACTACTGTGTTGCACTTTTTTCAATATTTATTTATTCTTCATCGACTGCTTTTGTTTTAATTTGAGATTGACATACTATGTTTATTATACACTTATTTTTTAAGTTTTCTTATCATCCATGGTTTATACTAGTACTCATGACTGGTGTTTTACTATTATATAAGATTATATGTCTATGGTGATGAAACGTACCATCACATATTGCCCCACCACTAAAATTGATTATTTCAGAAGATGTCGTTTAGATGTTGATGAAATAATCATTTATTCTATTTATTTCTCTGTTTACTTATTTGAGCTTCTCTATTTCATTTCTTATATAGATTTATATACATTTTTTGTTTTCTTCTGCTTCATATAACTTTTCTTTCCTCTTTTTCATCCCTTGAATACTTAATTTCCCTAATCACGTGAGTCGGTACAGTTCGGGTGGGCGCTTTTGGCTCCAATTCACCGCTGTCTGTCCTTCACCTTTTGAGTCCAGAGGAACGTATCGTCTGCTCAGGTTAATGGTTGCTGGAATACATCAACTCATTTCAAATAAAAACTCTAAAAGTAGTCTCAATATGACTATAAAATTATTCTGAGATTACTTGTACCTTTCTTGTTTCAATTACTTTAATATTAGTTTATTGAAACATTTTAATATTTTTATAAATTTACTTTGTTTACCAATTTAACTTTCGGCTATTGTAACCGCCACGTTGTTCTGTACCAACCTTGAAAATTTTCTTACCAAGTCCAGGATTCGAAGTCGGACGAGCTGAAAAGCAAGATGGTTGTCTGAAATAACTCAATAACTTATTTGTTTCCCATGAATTATTTATTATTTCTGTATCACCTTATTTCTTTCCATTTCAACACTAAATATTATTTCTTTTTCTTTAATTACTTTCTTCAAAAAAAAAAAAATTTTAAACCCTTTACTTTCCATCCCAACACAATACTCTTTTACCTTACGAATATTGGTAATTAACCATATTTATAATTATTTAATTATACACTTTTTCCTATATATGTAAGTTTAATATTTCAAAAAGAAGAAAAATAAAACAAAACCATATGATATTTATTCCATTAACTAACTATATCTTTTTAGCAAACCAGCGCTCCTTATTTATTACGTAATTTTATTCACTCATTCATACATACCCCATGCCTGTATGAGATCTCAATTTAAAACTTCTTTCATTAAAATCAGAATACCTGATATTGAGCTTTCTTTAATCTTTTTAGAATTTAGTTTCACCCCGAGTGTTACTTATCTTGTCATTGTCCAGGAGACGTCAAGCCATTTTGATGCGCATTTTTCGGTTTTTCACATATATTCATTCACTGTCCATCGTCATTAATTCAATTCACTTGTCATCGGCTATTGTAGTTGAAAAACACTGTCTACTTCAATATTGTTACATTTGTTTTAAATATATTTTAATAGTGGGCCCACTTGAAATTTCGTTAATTCGCATTTTTACAACTTTTTAGTTTTGGGCGCGCCCGAAATTCGTTCCAGAACTTTGTGGCTGTACAGCGGGACGGAATATTGTAGACTGGGCGAAATTTACTGTCTCAATTTCTGAAGTAGTGAGGAAAGTCACGTGATGTCAAACTATTGTTCTTTCGTGTTTTGAATTCAGTTTTGACGGGATCATTATTTTGGACCTACATTCCAGCGACGACATGAAGTTGGGTTTGTTTCTGACGTCATATGGTCTGACTCGTGATTTCATAGGTTACAGGTCATGTAGCTAAAAATAACTGTTCCTCATGCGTTCTGATATTGACCTTGACACAAATTCACTCACTGCATATTACGTCGTTATAATTTATGAATAAAATTTTACAATTATTATTTCTTTTTATGCTTCCCCAAAATATTCTCAGAGAGGTCTAAACGTCCCGTTACATTTTATTTGTATTTATTTTCTTCGTTCATTCCATTTTAGCTCCTAGTCATTTTACGTTAGTGATGGGTGTTATATTTATTCTCTTTTAGTTATCTGTATAAGGTTCATATATATATATATATTCATTCATATTCTTCTGTACTAGTTATCATCATTACAGTTATTCTGTTATCAATTATTTAATAGTATCGCTTCATGGATGATTGGCTGTATGTGTACCCTTCTTTAGTGTATTGGGATCCAATATTTCGTAAGTATTATTTCCGTTATCTTTGCTTACAGTATACGGTCCAGTGTACAATAGTAACAACTTCTTCGCGATGCCTTCCATTGTGCTGGGCAATTCTCAGTTCTTCAACAGTATCTTGTCTCCCACTAGGTATCGCTCTGGCTTTGGTTGGAATTGCTTTTGTTGATATTTTCTTCTCGTTTTCTCAGTTCGTTCCAGTATCTTTTCATAAAATCTTACACTGTTAAACTTATATTCACCCCCGCTAGGGAACTGGATTAGTTCTGTGATCTCTCTGGGTGGTGGTCTCTGGAACATTGCTGTATACGGGGTCATTTCGATAAATTGATGGTGTGATAAGTTTATGAAATCCTCCGCAGCTGGCAGGTACTCTGCCCACTTTCTCTGTTGGTTAAAACAATACATGCGTAGGAGCCTCCCTACTTCCCTTAAGACTCGTTCTGCCGGGTTGCTGCTCGGGTGGTATACTGATGTTTTATACGTCTTGATTCCATTCTCCCGTATACACCTGTTTCCCTTGAATTGTGTCCCGTGGTCAGTAATGATGGACTTCGGCGTTTCTACCTCATTGATATAATATTGACAAATAATGTTTAAGATCGTCTGTGTCATTGCCCGGTTGATCGGGTATAGTTTCGTGAATCTGGTGTAATGGTCGAACAGCATTATAAAATATTTATACTGATGCCTCCCTCTGCTTCGCGGGAATGGGCCACAAATATCGACAAATACTTTCTCCAGTCTGTTTGCTGACGTTATTGGCATCATTTTACCTTCTTTATTATTGTTGTTAACTTTTACGAGTTGGCATATGTGACAATGTTTAATCTGGTTCCGCACCTTTCTGTTGGCATCCTTGATGTATACGTGCTCCTGGAGTGCCTTGACTACTTTTAACGCCCCCATGTGGCCATACCTGACGTGGTAATCCATTATGATGTCCTTTTCTATAGTTCGTGGTATGACAATTTTCCAAGTGTTAAATTTGTACTGTGTCTTAACGAACAGTATTTGTTGGTGTGTGCAGTAGAATGGTGTTATGCGGTCGTCTTGTTCTTTAAGTCTGTCAAAACGTTTGCTCAATCTGGAGTCCTGCTTTTGCCGTTGCCCGAGTTCTGTTATGATGTTAGCCAGAGCGGATCTACTACTGATGATATGATATAATTTGATTATGGTTTCTTTTTCCCCCTCAAATGTCTGGTCCCTGATATTGATTCGTGATAATGCGTCTGCAGTGACATTCCTTTTTCCGGAGGTATACTCACAATTTAGGTTGTATTCTTGTAGTGTCAGGCTCCACCTGGTCAACCTTCCATGATTCAACTTACAATTTTTTAAAAATGATATCGACTTGTGATCAGTTCTGATGGTAGTTTTGTATCCTAAAATGTACGTCCTGAACTTGTTACAGGCAAATACAGCACTTAAGAGCTCTTTCTCTGTTACATTATAGTTCTTCTCACAACTATTCAGGACTCGACTAGCGAAACTGATCACCTGATGATTTCCTTCATCATCCTCCTGATAGAGACAGATCCCAAACTGACATCACTGGCGTCGCAGTTCATAAAAAATTGTTTATTGAAATTGGGATGGTGCAACATCACTGACTCCAGAAATTTAGTTTTAATTAGTTCAAGTTTGACATCTTGCTCTTCTCCCAACGTCCACTTGTCCTTGGATGATAATTGCCGTGCGAATTTTGATGTTAGTTCCGAATAATGTTCTTGGAATTTACGGTAATAATTACACATGCCGAGGAACGACTGGAGCTGTTTTCCGTTCCTTGGTGTTGGGAATTTTTGTATTGATTCGATTTTTTCTCGTGATGGAGTGATTCCCTGCTCCGACAAGTTAAACCCTAAAAATTGCACTTCACTCGCTATCAACTTTGATTTCTCCAGCTTTAGCGTAATATGATTCTCTGATAGCCTTTCTAGCACCCATTCTACTCATTGGCAGTGGTCATCCCAATTGGTCAAAGTTATCAAAATATTGTCCACATAGACTGTTGTATACTGAAGTGTTTCCTGTCTGAGGATTTGGTCCAAGATTTTTACAAACACAGCTACTGAATTAACCAGTCCAAATGGCAATCGTTTAAACTGGTAATTGCGGCCTTCGAAAATAAATGCCATGTACGTGCGGCTTTCTGGATGGAGTTCGATTTGCCAATATCCACAGACGGTGTCCCATGTGCTGATATACTTGGTCCTGTGAAACTTTTTCAGTATTTCCTCGATTTCCCCCGGGGATGTTCGGTCATTCACTATCACTTTGTTGATTTCCCTTGCGTCTAAACAAATTCTTACTTTGCCACTTTTCTTTGGAATGGTGAGGATAGGGCTGGTATAAGGGGAGTAACTGGGTTCAGTGACGTCCTCGTCTATTAATCTATCAATTTCTGCCCTCACAGCTTCCTTCAGTGAGTAAGCGACCGGGTATGATTTTTTGTTGAAGTTTACGGGTTCTCGAAATTCTATTTTGCATTGGTAGGCTCTTACCTTGCCTAGTGTATCTGAAAATACATGGCGATACCTATTGTATATGTCAATTAACTGTTCCTTTTGTACGTCAGTTATTTCACATTTAAAAGTACGGATTTCATTAATTTTGTCATGCCATAATTGTTCAATGTCCAACTCGTAAAAGATTTAATTGCTTTGTGACTGTCCTCGTTGATCTAGACTTCTCTGGATATGATATGTTACTCGGGTTGGGGTCGTGCTGTCGCTGTCAACTAAATCAGCCGTCCATTCTATGTGACTGATTTTTAAAAATAATTTTGACCTGTTCATGTCAATGATGGCCGAGTATTGTTTCAGCATGTCACAACCGATTAACATCTTAAATGGTAAGCCACTGGCTACCAGGAAATACCAGGAAATCATTGAGATGGTTTCATTGTTACTTGTTAATTCTAACCTTGCTTGCTTCCGGACCGTTCTATTTTGGCGTCCCGTCGCTCCTATCAGTACAATGTTGCTTATTGGTAACGTAAATATGTGCTTCTTCCCTTCTTCAAGTCTTGTTCAGTTCTATCACGTCGATTAGCGACACGTTAGCCCCAGTGTCTATCATGATTTTGGTTTGTACACCGTTGATCTCCGCCATTATGTAGATTATTTCGTTGTTTTTTGCTTGGATTCCCGTCTTCTTCATACAACAATCCCTCCCTTAAATTTGTTAAGTAGTTACTACGAAAGATTGTGATACAATTATTATTATTTTTAACGTAATTTTTTACGTTGTTAAACCCAATAGAGTGGTTCAGTGAGGGTCCCGCTGGTGTTTTCACTGCCGTGTGGAGTTTAAAGACGGCTCAGATTCTTGATCTCCTCTGCTGGTTTGGTTCGTTTGATTATTTTCATTTCCCGTTGACCTGGGTTCAGGCCGTTGACAGTCCTCCTCGTAGCTAACTCGCCAGTAGTCCTTCTGACTCCGACTCCTGCCTCCATTATGCCTAGTATTTCTTCTATCATTATTGTTATCTTGGTTCCAGTCGGTGTCCCGATTAAAACTCTGACGTCCTTGATAGTACGCTCTCCCATTACCGCCATTGTCCGCCCACACATAATTAACTCTCCTGTAGTTTTGATTTTGGCTGTTCGGGTTGCGGTTATTGTTATTATTATAATTCCGGTTGTTTGTGTTCTGGTTCTGGTAATTCGGGTTGTACGACCGGTTATATTGGTTGTTTGGGATATTCTGTCTATTCCCGTAATTGTTTCCGTTGTTCCTTTGGCCGTTGTTTTAGTTTTGCTGTTGGTATGTCTCATTACCATTATTACCTGGTCTGCCATTATTGTTCGGCCGGTTATGCATCTCATGGTTATTATTGTTAGTGGTTCTGTTGTTATAGTCTGCGATATCCCTGCTCCCGTACCGGTCGTTCCTCTGCCGACTCCTACTATAATGCACTTCACGCTCGTGCTCTTCCAATAGCGTTGACATGGCCTGTATTGTTTTTATCTGTCCACCTGATCGTGCTATGGATATCCCGCTATCATAGTGGTATGCTAGCCTGGTGACGAGGATTTCCTCCGGAATTTTTGGCTCAAGCTGTCTCGACACACACTTTTCCAAGGAAGTAGGCGGTGAGTGTTGTCCCTCTGCTGGCATCATACCTTCCATAGCTGATGCTCTCCCTTACTACGTTCTGGGTGGCGTCTGACCAGTACCTGGCTTTAAATGCCACCTTAAACTCTTCGTAGCTTCGGAGGTCGTGCCTGGTGGCTGTCCACCAGTTATCATTGGTTTCCTTGAAATGTTCGTCCAGGTAACTACGAATTACTGGCCACCTGTTTTCACCAATTCTTGTTAGTTGTTCGCTGACCCGTTCCAAGAATTCCATTGGGTTTCTCTTGTACGACTTAAAATTGATGGTTTCCCGGTTGTCTATAGGTTGTGTGTACGTAACAGTGATCGGTCAGTTGTCAGCTGACCGTTGGAGGTTCTCGATTCTCTCCTGGTTGCGTTGTCCTTGTTCCTGTACTTCGTTTACGATCATATCTAGGTTTCGACATTGGTTTCCGAAATCTGTTCATAGTGATTCCACTTGAACCCGGTTTTCTTCTTCTATCTGGCCTATCTTGACCTCTAGTTCGGCCTATTTCGTGTAACAGCTTCATCGGTCACTCTCAGTTTTCTATTTGTTTCAGCTATCTCCTGTTTTCTTTCGCCGTTATTCTTATCTACCGTCTGGCTGATTGCCTCGCTGATGTCCTCGATTTTCTTATTGAGACCTTGTCTTTATACTCCATTCTGTTTATCAACAGTTTCCCTTAATTCCTTGTTAGAATGCTCAATTCTCTCATTGATTTGTACGAGGTTGTCCTCATTGATTTTCTTAAGATCTTCTTTCATTCGTTTGTTTCCCTCGAGTTTTTCTTTCATTAGTTTATCTTCCTGAATCTGTCTCAAACTCTCGTTATTCCTGTCAAACTTTTCATTCATTTGTTTTATTAAGTTTTCTTCAGTTTTGTCAAACTTTGTGTTTATTTGTTTTAAACTTTCATTAGTTTCCACTTTATTTTTGTCTAATTTGTCCTCCATTCGTTTAAAATTTTCGCTAGTTTGTTTATTGTTTTCCTCCAAGCGTTTAAAATTTTCGCTAGTTTGTTTATTGTTTTTCTCCAAGCGTTTAAAATTTTTGCTAGTTCATTTATTGTTTTCCTCCAAGCGTTTAAACTTTTCGCTAGTTTGTTTATTGTTTTCCTCCAAGCGTTTAAAATTTTCGCTATTTGTTTATTGTTTTCCTCCAAGCCATTCATCTTTTCTAGCACTGGTTTATTATTATCCTTAATTTGTTTCATCAAATTTTCACTACTCTGTTTATTCTGTTCGGTCATCATTTTCATTATTTCCTGCCAACTTGGTTCTCCTCTGGCTTCCTCTTTTCCCGTTGTTTCTATTTCCTCCACCGAAGTTGTCTCTTTCTCTTCAACATTGACTTCTTTTTCGGCCTCTGCCGCGCGTTTCTTGGACATAGCTTGTTTATGCATTTTATGTTTCTTCTAACAACTGCCAGCTGAAATTAGGTTACCTGTAATATCATTAATTATAATTTTTTCCTCCTAGTTTCAGCCCAAAATGTTGATGCGCCAATTTTATAACAATAATATTTTTTAGTGTGTCTTGTTTGTTTATTCGTGAAATAAGCAATTGTCTTTTATAGTATTATATTTGTTGTCGAGTGGTTCATTAATGTTTCAATTATTAACGGCTTCACAATAGCGAGAGTATCATACGCAGCCGTATCGTTTGAATCGGCGCCGAGAGAAATAATTAAATCTGCAATAGATAATCTGATCGAGTCGTTTCTTTTCAATTGATCTATTTTTGCGCCTGTCTGTGAGGTTATTCCGCTTTAGTGGCGACGTACTCGATGTCCCTGCTCTCGCCGTAACTTCTCTCCTCTGTCACCTGTAATTACTGACTCCTGTAACCACTCTAACAAATAAAAAAGAAACTGATATGATTAAAAAATTAATTTATTATCTGTTGTTTTTTTTTACATGGGCCAGTCTGCCAACTCGTGAGTCGAACGGTTACAACTTGATTCGATTCTCTCACTGCTTCCGACTGTGACAAACAGTACTTAAAAAAGATTTACAATATAATGTTTCTTTCTCAGGTAATGGGGTTCTTTGAGTTGTTAATAAAGATCGGAAAAATGCGTTGAAGTAAAAATACAATGCACCACAATGTTATAAATCTAATTCTTAATAACTAACCAAGTATATCTGTATTAGTGTTGGTTTAAATTTGTTCATATTCAGAAGTTGCCTACACGTTAAACAGCGATCTCGCTACAATTTCAAAATGGCCGACGGCCTTTGTCCCATATTTGAGACAGACATATGTTTAACCGATTATTTGACACCGATTAGCGCTTTCGAACGTACCCATTCATCATCAGATCGTAACTGCCACACCCGTCCCTATCTCCACCCCCTTATATACCTGCCTCTACCGAGGGTGTCAACGTCACGCAGGTGACCCCTTGTCAACACTACTTCCTACCCGTGGGCGTAACCTGTGATGGGGCAAAATGGGAGGTTTTATTTTATTAAATTTATTTAATTTTCAATTGCCAATCCCACGGAAACTACAGCTGCAGTCGAACAAGGAACAGCAACATAAACTTTTGAGTGGAGTGTAGTGAAGAATGTCAGACTCTGGTGTTGAATTCCGTATTTGTCACGTACGGCTATGTGCACACCTGCGGCGGGGCCCAGTAACTACGCCTCAAGTCGTGAAACCGACGCCGTAAAAATGGCCAAGACACAAGATCTCATTATCATGTGCGTCCGAGATGACGGAAATTAAATCAAAGCTCCGCCTACCTGTGCCTTCGGTATTGTCGCAGTGAATATCGTCAACCTCGAGGGCCCATTGACAGACCACGCTACATCTACGGTGACGAACAGTTCATGCCTCGGTGGCTGTGCATTTCCGTCTGTTTAACAAAGTCCTGGTGGGGCGGTGTGTGCATCGTTGCGACCCCAGTCGACGAAACACCAGGCCACGTGTGGTCATAAAAAATATATACTCAAATAAAACTAGGGTCGGCCGACCGATAAAGTGTGTGATAAAAATACAAACAATGTAACAAATTGCACAAGCACTAATAGTTTTCAACGTGAAATAATAGTTAGTGAATAAAATGTGACCAGCAGAACTTTTTGGACTAAAACTTACGGAGTGCGACAATTGTTTGGAGGAGACGCCGATGGCCAAGTAACCACATCCTAAATTAATCATTATCAAAAATATTAAGAAAGCACTAAGAACGTTCAATTTCTAAATGTAATCAATTAAAAAAGGGAATTTAAGACATTCATGAATGTGTGTGTGAGCATTGCTGGGTGACCATGACTATAGAGTAAGTTAGTTACGTTAAGACCATTATATTTTTTTTGGTAATATCTTGATATGTGTAATATCTTGTTTATATTGTTTGGAGTATAACTCCGGAGAAAAAAAAAACAGCTTTAAAGTGTCAAAGAATATTTGCAGTAGACCAGAATAAATTAATTAATATGCTTGGTTGCTATTTTTCTTGAAAGCAATCAAAAAGATAAATGATAGTTTTGAATATAACTAAATTAAAAGCTAATGAAAGTTAATGTCAAAGAATTGCTGAATAAATATCAATATATAATGCCTAGATTGAGATAATTTCTTGAAGAAGGTTAATCTAATTCACGCTTATTCTTCACGAGTTCGTGCGAAGAACTTTGGACCCGAGAAAGGTAAGAGTTGTAAGGATGGTGTATGATTTTTAATAATTACTTTGCTATTAATCGGTAGCTTCTCAATGGCGCCTCGAACTTGGACAAGTTTATAAATGTAATTTTGAATAAACCGCACCTAAATGTGAGTATAAGCGTGAGTTAGGAGTACGTAAAAAAGTACGAAAAACGAGGTTATATGTAAGTAATAATTAAGGAATACTTAAGGTATGTAAGATAAGAATTATTAAAATATAGTATAATAAAATAAATGTGGTAATTTTACAATTCAAAAATGGCAGGAAATAATGAAAGTGCTGTATGCGAAATAATTGATTTTAACGAATCAGCTGTTATGAACAGCCTTGAAGTCCATTCGACTCCAAATGTGGGTCAGGACAATAAAATAGAACTAAATATTACAAACGAAATAAATGTCACGAATGATTCGGGGATTCAAATAACCCCAAAACTAAGTAGGGAAAATAACAAAAATAATGAAGTTGAAGTCAGCTTCACTGACGATAATACAGAAAGTCAGTCGACAAATTCAAAATTAAGGGAAGGCGCAACGAGTCAGTCGACGCCGGTCCAAAGTAAAAAGTCTGACGATAGTTATGAAATGTTCAAAATGATATAAACAATGTTAGATATGAAATTCAATGAACAAAAGAGTGATTCTGACGTTAAATTCAATGAAATTAATAGTAATTTCAATGATAAATTTAATGAGTTAAAAATCGAAATACATGAACAAAAATTAAAATGTGAAGGTAATTTCAATGAACTAAAAAAGCAAAATAATGAACTGAAAAACGATATTAATGAAATTAATAAGCGTTGTGAAAGTACCAATGAAATATTTGAAAATAACTTTAACAAATTAGAACAGAATATTGAGAGAATGGGAGTGTGGGGAATAAATACAGGTAAGAACAACACAAACGAAAGTGACGGAAATATATATGTATTAATGGTAGTGGTAGTAGTTTAGATACAAAAAAGGTGACGGTAGACAAGGTGAGTAATAACGATAATTATAATAATGGGTTAACGAGTGATAACAGTGGTGAAATTAAAAACGTGGTGTTAGAATAAGGTTGTGAGCAGAGAAAGTGTTGATGAGGTTGTGAGAGTGTGTGTAGAGAGGTTAGGTGGGCAAAGGGCAGATTTTTCCAAAGTTTATGGTGAAACAAGGGTTTCACAGGTGTTTTATGAGGACAAAGTTTCCTCCGGTGGTTGTGTGGAAGACGAGGTGTCTTCGTATGGTCCATTAGTTTTTTGTGATTTACCTGGTAAAGCCAGGAGAGGTAATAAGTATTTTGTGGTGCCCTTTGCATGGAATGAGATAGTTCAGGGGGGTTGTGAGAAGTATTTTGAGAGAGAGAGAGAATAATAGTTATTTACGTTGAGAAGGAGTTATGATGAGTTGAAAGAGAGGTTAGAATTGAAGGAGATAGACGATATAGAATACTTACCTTGTAAAATAGAGATGGATGATTATTTCGATGTTGTGATGAATGTAGTGGAGGAATATGATGATAAAATAACTTACCTTATGTTGAACAAAAATACTGATGGAGACAGAACTAAAATCACCAATGTAGACGGGCTTTGTGAATAGACAAAAATGTAGTTAATTATTGTGTTAATATAATTAACGAAAGTAATCATTACAATAATAATAATAATAATAGTGTAACGAGTGTGAGTAAGGACGATAATTATTATATAAAAGTAAGATTAATACACGATGATGGAGGTTAATTAAAAAATCAGTGAATGGACATTTTAAATATTTTAGTTTATGGTTATGACCTGGCTAGATTATGAAATGAAGTGTGGTAAACAGAAAAATAATTTAAACATTATTGATTATGGTCCAAGTCACGTTATTGATAATAAATTACCTTATTTCAAATCCGTCCTGTGACTTCGTTGCGTTGTTTTTGTTGTTACGCGTTTCGGGAACTATGTCCCATCATCAGACGTATCATTCGGGAAGAGATCGTCAAATATTAAAATTCATAAAAGTACATTATTTAAACACATGTGTCCGACTCGGTGCGCATCGTGTAACGTTCGGTTGGATACTGAATATTTGGACTTCGAGTTACTGCCAGGTTATTGACACATAGATAATCTGAAATTTAAAATATATAGAAAACCGACCACTACTGATGTAACCATACACGCCGACTCGCATCATCCCTTTTCACAAAAAATAGCAGCATACAATAGCTTCATACACAGATTATTAACGATACACCTTGACATTGAGGATTTCAACGATGAGCTCAATACGATAAAACATATAGCAGTAGCCAATGGTTACAACAGTTCAATGATTGATAACATCCTCAGAAAGCACAAATATAAAAAGTCCAAACCTGAACCAGCTAAAAATTCTAAGACCACATTTATTTCAACCACTTACACCAATATAATGCCCAGAATTTTAACATCCATATTAAATAAAATCAGTATTACTACTACTTTCAAAACTAATAATAGTCTATAGAAATTAGTTCGCCCAAATATTCAAACCCACTTGGAGATAAAAACGGGCATATATAAACTAATATGTAACGACTGTGATAGTTTCTATATTGGCCAGACAGGGAGACCTTTCATCAAAAGATTTCAAGAACACACACCACGCAAAAATTTAAATAACATATATTCACTTGAAAACACTAAGTCAAATTACGCACGCCATTTGATTTCAAACAACCATACTTACACGGATTTAAGGTCTAATCTTATACCTTTACATTACTGTAACAAGGGTCACTACATGGACGCATTGGACGAGTTTGAAATATACAAAAGTTATAACAGCACGAACAACCATGATGGCATACTAAATGATAAATTGAATTTTAAATCCAACCCACTGTACGACACCGCGTTGCATTTGCTTGAGATAAACAACCTGGCAATAACTCGAAGTCCAAATATTCAGTATCCAACCGAACATTACACGGTGCGCACCGAGTCGGACACATGTGTTTAAATAATGTACTTTTATGAATTTTAATATTTGACGATCTCTTCCCGAGTGATACGTCTGATGATGGGACATAGTTCCCGAAACGCGTAACAAAAAAAACAACGCAACGAAGTCACAGGACGGATTTGAAATAAGGTAATTTATTAGAAAAATAATGACAAGAATTTGTAAATAAATTGATAGTGAAATTAATTGTACGTGTTAGAAAATATATTTGATGTACACAATGTGTGTATGTAGTAGAAATTGTTTTAATAATAATAATAATATTTTGGCAGACTAAATAAATAACAAGAATAATTATGAAGGTAATAAATGAATTGTAATTGTTTTGGAGTAAGGTAATTAAAATAGGTTGTGTTTTTAATAATTGATGGAATTAAAATAATTGGAGATGAAGTAATTGATTAATATAAGATGATGTATAATTGAATTTTGATAATGAATTTAAATGATTTTAAGAGATTGGGACTTGATAATAAATAATAAATGAATAAATGTAAAATGTGTTTAGTTATGGAATCCTGATTATTAAAATGTTTCAGAAGGTACATGGAGATGTGTACGTGATTTGGTGATGAATTGTTTATAATTTTGTGTCAATAACAAGGAATCATGTGTTATGAGTGATGTACTGTAAGTATGAAGTCTATAATACAAGTAAATAAAGTGAAATGTTTACATGAGTTTTAAAAGGTTTTAAATGAAATTAATTTGAGATAGTTATGGATTTTCATTGGATAATAAAAGTTAGAGTTTGGGTGACAATAATTATTTCAATGAGGCATTTAACTTGGTCAGAGTTAAGTTTAAACGGGTGTTAAACAGAAATAAGATTTTGGGAATATAAGTAAGATAGAAAACTGAGTATTAGTAGTGACAGTAGCGAGAGTGATTATAGGTAGAGTAATGAGAGTGGTATATTTAGGTAATAAACAGATGATGGAATTTTGTAAGGTGGGTGGTGTGATAAGGAGTCCTCAACGACAGGCGTTGTGGCGGGTAGCAGAGGGTTTTAGTAGAGTGCTTGCCGATATTTGGTGGAGAGGCAAACGGTTATGAATGGAATTGCGGAGGGAGGGAACACACATCCTAATACAAAGAGGGTAGCAGGTATTTTGTTATACGGGTAGAATGATTCGAAGTGAGTTAGAGTAGTAAGTTAAGGGAGATAAATGTTTTGAGAGATTGGTGTCATACTAGGTAAATCTGTTGGCGGTTGTTAGAAGGAAGAAAGGGAGTAAGGTTATATATTTAAATGCCCCTTCGATAAATTAGATCATTGTGGATAACCGAAAATCACCCAAATAAATAAATGATGAAAATGCTAAATAGAAAATCATAGTTAAATTGTAATAATAAATGAAACAAGTGAAAAATTTAATAGAATTTGAAAATAAAATTAAAATTGTAAGTTGTGTAATTTTGGTAAATCTTAAATGTGAATTGTTTATTTTCATGTAATGACAACAATGTTAAGTATGAATAGATTAGTTTGAGTGACTAAGTAAATATTTTGTTGCACTCACTATTTTATGTTAATGAAGGTCAAGGTAGGGAAAGTTAAGGAAGAAATGTATGATGTTGAAACACACCACCAAGACTAGAAATGTCATGTAATGGAAATTGTAACTTTAATGTGTAACCATATCATAAACAAATATTTTTTATACTTGTGATTCCCCCACTTTTCGGGCGGTCACGGCCTCACCAAACCCTGACCGTGGAATTGGTTTAGCTTTGACAGTTATGGTCGGGGCTCATTGCGTCACGTTCTGCCTTAACTGGCCATAGCTGTTATCGTTGTAAAGGTGAATTTAGAAATTTAAAGGGGGCTAACTCAGGAGAATCACCAAACTATGGAACAGCGGCTATCACTCTGTTCGCGTAGGAACAGTAAAAAAAGGTGATAGACCCGCATTAAGGTTTTAAATATGTAACTTCCAGATATTATGATATCTGATAATTTTAAACATGTAAGGCCGAAGCAAGGACAGGAGATGCCAAAATTCCTCCTCAAATTCATTCCTTGTGGAAGCAACTGAACGCAACAGTTCAGTTCAGGGGGGGGGCCATAGTGTGTGTGGTAAGAGTTACTCAGGGGAGTAACGAACTAAAATTTGAAACTTAATGATGCTGACTAGCTGATAAGCTAACTAAATGGTTTTATTTTGATTCAAGAAATACTATTGTAAAAATAGGCTGTTTAGAAGTAAGTGATTTCAATGTGTTGTGCTCTGTGTAATGATTTCATAAAGGACTCTACTGATTCTGAAAAGACTATATGTCAAGTATAGAAGATGTTTATCAGATTTTGTTTATATGTTTTATTGTGTCATTATTGTTATTATGTCAGAGTGTAAGAATTATGAACATATATTGTGTATTTTTCCTGGTGTAGTTTTGTATGGTGTATCTAGAGCAAGGTCATTCACCTGACCCAGAGAGATCAGCTGATGGCTGATGTTAGAGACAGGATAGTTTTCTAGTAATTGATTCATGAAATTTTTGTTACATAATTAAATTAAATAATTTTATTTTTCTTGATATTGATAAAAGAAATATTTTGGGAAATTAAAATTTTATTTGAAAAAAAAAAATTTATTTTTTTAAATTTTCTATTTTTTGTATTAAAGAACGTTATTGTAAATTGTAATGTTCCTTATAAGTATGGAAGGTGTCAGCTGATTTACGACGTGTATTTTATATTCTCTTTTGTAATCAAGTGCATTTATTTTGAATTTATAGTAGAAATAAGTTGTGTATTTTTTATGTGGTTATTAGGATTGTTAGTAAATAAGTAAGAAGAGTTATAAATTCAATTAAATGATTTTGAAATTATAAAGTAAAAGGAAGGAGATGATCCAATTAATGAATCTTTGACAATGAACTTAGATTATTTTCTCTAAGCGAACAAAATTTAAATGATTTCAATTTGATTTGTTTAATTTATTTTGGATTTGAAACTGTACCGTCCAGTTAAGTAAATTGAAAAAAGAAATGAAATTTAAGAGATAAAACATTTTATGAGTTTTGAATATGGAATTTAGGTATAATATAATAATGAGTATGTGTATACACCCAGTATTTGCTAAAGGCAACCCAGTATGCATGTAAGGGGAGACATATCGGTTGAGGATCTGGTATGGTATAAGGCCAGTTTTGATTTTTTTAAGGAATGATAGAAGGTAAGGTGTACTATGGTGAGTGTCTGTCCGATGTTATGGTGTTGGGATCTCGCACAGAGAAGTCCAGTAATTTCGTTCAGATGCAGCCATAGTCACCCAGCTAGGGGGGTAGTTTACCCATGGAGTGTTAAGAATTAAAGGGGTGTCGTTGGCGCCATATCCTCACCGATCCTCTTGGGGTTTAGCAATGAGAGTTTCTCTGCTTCGGCAGAAAACCTCTCATTGGGGGGGGTATTGTGATGGGGCAAAGTGGGAGGTTTTATTTTATTAAATTTATTTAATTTTCAATTGCCAATCCCACGGAAAATACGGCTGCAGTCGAACAAAGAACAGCAACATAAACTTTTGAGTGGAGTGTAGTGAGGAATGTCAGACTCTGGTGTTGAATTCCGTATTTGTCACGTATGGCTACGCGCACACCTGCGGCGGGGCCCAGTAACTACGCCTCAAGTCGTGAAACCGACGCCGTAAAAATGGCCAAGACGCTAGATCTCATTATCATGTGCGTCCGAGATGACGGAAATTAAATCAAAGCTCCGCCTACTTGTGCCTTCGGTATTGTCGCAGATCGTCAACCTCGTGGGCCCATTGACAGACCACGCTACATCTACGGTGACGAACAGTTCATGCCTCGGTGGCTGTGCATTTCCGTCTGTTTAACAAAGTCCTGGTGGGGCGGTGTGTGCATCGTTGCGACCCCAGTCGACGAAACACCAGGCCACGCGTGGTCATAAAAAATATATACTCGAATAAAACTAGGGTCGGCCGGCCGATAAAGTGTGTGATAAAAATACAAACAATGTAACAAATTGCACAAGCACTAATAGTTTTCAACGTGAGATAATAGTTAGTGAATAAAATGTGACCAGCAGAACTTTTCGGACTAAAACTTACGGAATGCGACAATTGTTTGGAGAAGACGCCGATGGCCAAGTAACCACATCCTAAATTAATCATTATCAAAAATATTAAGAAAGCACTAAGAACGTTCAATTTCTAAATGTAATCAATTAAAAAAGGGAATTTAAGACAGGCATGAATGTGAGTGTGAGCATTGCTGGGTGACCTTGACTATAGAGTAAGTTAGTTACGTTAAGACCATTATATTTTTTTTGGTAATATCTTGATATGTGTAATATCTTGTTTATATTGTTTGGAGTATAACTCCGGAGAAAAAAAAAACAGCTTTAAAGTGTCAAAGAATATTTGCAGTAGACCAGAATAAATTAATTAATATGCTTGGTTGCTATTTTTCTTGAAAGCAATCAAAAAGATAAATGATAGTTTTGAATATAACTAAATGAAAAGCTAATGAAATTTAATGTCAAAGAATTGCTGAATAAATATCAATATATAATGCCTAGATTGAGAGTATAATTTCTTGAAGAAGGTTAACCTAATTCACGCTTATTCTTCACGAGTTCGTGCGAAGAACTTTGGACCCGAGAAAGGTAAGAGTTGTAAGGATGGTGTATGATTTTTAATAATTACTTTGCTATTAATCGGTAGTTTCTCAAACCATCAACCCATGTCTATGTTTTCTTTCCTTACCAAACCTACCCTTTTCATGTTTTATTATATTATAAAATATTTCTTCATTTTCAAAATTTATCTTAATATTCATTAAATTATTCATACCTTTATCCCTTTCTTTTATAATTTCTAATTCTTCTATTAGCTTTCTTTCCGTCGTATTATTAACTATCTTTATAATATCAAAATTTTCCAACGGATTATTAAAGTTGTGATTTTCCTCTATAAAATGCCTAGCATAAAGAAAATTCGTTGTCCTATTTACCTCTCCTCTCTTGTGTTCTCCCAATCTACATTCAAAACGGCGGCCCGTCTCACCCATGTACACTTTTTTACATTCTTCACAACTTAATTTATATACCCCATTCTTCTGCAAAATAGGTATTGTTTCTATATTATTATTTTTTATTTTATCAAATACTGTTTTACACCTTCTTATTGCTACGTCCACTCCATACTTCTGAAAGCACTGTACAATTTTCTTCGTCTGTGTTCCTACATACGTTACTGAACCCAAATATTTCTTCTCTTCTTTTTGTTCTACGTCTTCTTTTTTCTTCTCAATACCCTCCATAACTTTGTCTACTATGCCCATGTTATCATTATTATTCTTCACTATTCTCTTTATCATTTTTAATTCTATCTCTTTTCTTTCTTTATCTTTCAAACATTTCTGTGCTCTATAACAAAACGCATTTTTGCCGCTAACTTATATAATATCTGTATGGGTGATATGATTCTTTCATCATAGTTCTTTCAAATAGTTATATCCGAATATGTCTCCTTTCTAAATATGTCAAGTTCTAGTTTTTTGTTATCTTTTATATGTATTCGTATATCCAAATAATTCAAATTCTTAACACCAATTTCTTCCTTAAACTGTATATTTTTTTCCCTAGTATTCACTTCTTTTACGAATGATTCTATTTCTTCAATACTACCCTCTCAAATAACTAAAATATCGTCAACATACCTTACCCATAGTTTTATATTTCCTTTGTACCTTGTACAATTTAGTAACCTTTTTTCAAAATCGTTCATATATACATATATATATATATATATATGCCAAAATTGGTAATAATGAAGAACCCATAGGTGACCCTTCTTCTTGTATGTAAAATCTGTCATTGAACCTAAAATAATTCTGTTGAACATATTCTTGTATTACTTTAACTAGTTGTTTCTTATATTCGTAATTCCCCATCCTATTATCTTCTACCAACTTCAATGCTTTATCTACTGCAATATTAGTAAACATATCTTTAATATCAAGCGATACCAACTTCATATTCTCATTTATGTTTATTCCTTCTAACATCTCTATACGCTTCACATTATTTCCTACGTTATACTTTACATCAAATTCATATTTATCTTTTAATATTCTACTCACTTCTTTAGACAACTTATACGCAGGAGCTTAATAAACGAAACAATCGGCCTAACTGGTCTTTCTCTTTTTTGAAATTTTAACTGGCATTTAAAATTTGGAGCCACTGGATTACTTACTACTAAATATTTCTTTCTTCTGTCGTCTATAAACATTATTTCCTTCATTAATCGTTTGACTTTCGCTTGGTACTTACTCGTATAATCATATTTTATTTCTTTATATTGTAACGAAAATCTTTATGTGGTGTGGGATAGTTAATATAATGTGTGTTATTCTTCTGTCCCACTTTGGATGGTATATGTGTGAGTGTCGAGCGTTTGTTGACTCGTTCGTTGGGTTCCTGGTTTAATATGTATGTAAGATTAAAGTTATTAATAATTTCAATGAAGTCTGTCACTGTTATCAGCGTGTAGCAAGTCGAATTGTATCTTCTCTTACCATTTACGGGTAAGCCGTATCTCTCTCCGTTTGATTTGAATGTTGCCGCTTCGCCACCTGATTGGCGCACGCCTTTCTGCAGTGTCGACTTGGCTAACGTCTTGTTTTGATGTTTTCACTTCAATAAATTTTATTTGTTATCTTACTTTACTTGAATCAAACATACAGTGTTGCAGAATAGAAATATTTATTACCACTTTGATAGGTTTCAATTATTTTGTAATACATTAATTTTATTTTTAGCACCGGCTATTACACTTGTTCAGTTGGTATGCTCAGTTCCAACGTTCCATACACAAACCGTCTTGACGGTAACGTTAGTTTACAATTAAAATGTTTTTACTCAGGGGTGTTAATAAGTCCTTTTGGCTACAGAAATATTTGACTACGGCTAAAACACACAAATTTATAACAATCCTTAATACTAGGTACACAAAAAATTAATATCTTAACACATTTGAGTAAGTAATTATCAATGAGATTTAGTAAAAACTTTTGGTTAGGATTTGTCTATTAGAAATGTTTGTTAATTATTTATTGTATTTTGATTTTAATAATTATCAACTGATTAAAGTTCAAATAGTGATATTACCAATGCATTCAGTTCTAAATCAGAATAGTGATCAGTCAAGTGAAATTGTTATTTATTAATTTGATCAAAAAATTTGGAATTCGTTTAATGGGATTATTGTTTATACTCATCAATTTTCCGCTGAAGCTCCTGCGATGCCGTCTTCTTCTTCCGGATAGATCCAGTCGTCTTCCATTCTTCAGGATTTCATTTATCTCTTCCAGACGGTTTTTCTCGTAGACTTCGGCCTCGTACTCCTTCTGTGATCGTCCGTCTTCTTGAGTTGATGTAGTTCCTTAGGATCTTCCTTCGGGATTCGTCGTCATCTATTCTTCGCGGCGTCTTCTTGGCTTCCTTGGATAATTACGGTTTGTGGATAAATTCAATAAACAATAGCTTATCCAGGATTCCCTGGGCTGTTATCATACACTTCTTTTTGTTTGATTTTGGTTAAAATTCACTCATTTGGAATAAAATTTTGTGGTGAGAGCTACTCAATCCGCTCTCGGCGTCGGTCAATAATGGACTAGCGAAAATCTAACGGTTTTTTGGCAATAAATTTCGGTTGCTATGGTTACCTAATAAATTATGCTAATTCTCATTGGTCATTAATTTAAGTCATTGTTATGTTTTAACGTCTTATTTTAGTTTAATTTCACAAAATATCTTCAAATGAAGATTTCTATCTTATACTAATAGCTAGGTTTATTACATGAGTACCATTGTTCATAATTTTTTATAAGGGTCATTTTGATATCCCTCATGGTCACTTTTGAGTAGCTAATTACGTTTTTATTATTTTTCATATTTGTATTTTATATATATTTTATTCAAAATTGGTTGTTATTCATATATTCTGGTATTAGGAATACTCACTTAATTTGTTTAACCATTTGGTATACTCTGCTTTAATATTGGACTATTATTTGTTCTCAAATCTACTAAATTCTTATTTAACAGTTAGGCCTAGATCCTAGATTTTGCTATACTATCTAACATTTGTTAGTAACTTATTACCTTTACGTTTGGTATTTCTAACATAATTTTTTAAACAAAACAAGTAATAAACATTGGTGTTCCTAACTCCACCTCTTATTATAGTAATAAACATTTTCTTTACAGGTTTAAGCCTGAAATAACTTCTAACTACTTTTCTGCTCTCTTCTATTATCTGGTTCAATTAACAATTCATTACATTATGTTGGTTCTTTTAAAACAGTAACAACATCCTTATTATACTAACACTAATTTATACTTTGCACAATATATACTATTTCTCCATTCCTTCACTAGAAAAAGTGTCTATTGTTCTTGTTTGTCCTTCAGTCCCATGCCTTAAATACTATCTTATCCTATAATCCTTATTACCTATGGCTTACCTTAATTACATCATAATAAGTTCCTCTTACTTACTAATACAAAGTTTATCTCTGGTCTTCCTGTTATTCTAACACAGTTTATTAATTAGAATACCTTTTGAAGTTTACCAACTACACTTTTTCCTTCATAGAAGGTTTTTGAGTTTTACACTTTCACTCACTATGTGCAACATGCTCTCACTACATGTCACCACTTTAATTTAAATATACCCCTTCTTTCACTCACTTAATTATTCACTGGGTTGCTTTTGATGTTAGTATTATTATGGGGTTACTGACTACAATTGTTTATTTTATTTCCCTTCACAAATGATCACTTTTTGTAATTGACTGTGGCCTTGATTTGCCTTAGGGTATGTTTACTAATTCTGATTATATTCATCACTATTTATTAGGGTGTGTGTAATATTAATTCCCTAACGTATACTTATAAACACATTCCTTCATCAATAAAATATACATAACATTATTTTTTATTAACATTATTAACCTAGGTAAATCTCATCCATACTCTAATTACATTAGTTCATTGTTAACATTCATGTTAATGGTCATTATTCAGGATTTACAGTATTCATTCTTAATGTCTTGATTACACTTAGTTCTTAGCTTCTTCGTCATTGTTTCGTGGTTCCTTTTGGTATTTATCCGATCTATTGTGTCGGGTCATTGTCAGTTTAACAGTCATTTGTCATTTGGGTTATTGATCTTTGAATTTATAAGTCTTTGCCTCTTATACTTGTCTTCAGCTTTTTATTTTATAGTTAAATATCATTGGATCTTCACTACCTTATGTCATGTTACATAATGGACCTTCTCTTATAAATGCTTCTGCTTTATTAATATATTCATCTTTTTCATTAGAACCATCGTATTCCCTTTGTACGCCTTCGTAATTATGATATCCTTCATGGAAATTTTGTTTTTTAACTTTTTCACTGACACCTTAATTTCTCGTTCTTTCCTTCTATCTTTTCCTTCTGTTCTACATATTTTGTTTACCATATTACTTATTTCCATTCTTATGTTTTTTGTCGTTTTCATTTCCCAATTTTTGTATAATGCTTTCACATTCAATAATTGTTTTCTCTTGGTTTATTTCCGGTGGCGGCACATATTTTAGTCCTTTCGCTAATATTTCCTTCTCTTCCGTATTAAACTCTACATCCGTTTGATTCACCACTCTTTTCTCATATTCATATTTATAAATACTTTCCTTCTTTGTATTCTTCGAACCTACTAACCTATTTAATTTTACCACTAATTTACTATTTTTCTTTTCTAAATTCCTTTCAACATACCTAATGCCAAAATTATATAATATTTATTCTACCTCCACGAATGAGTATTTTTCTAACAATTCCATATGTCTATAATATAATTCCTTATTGTATCTATTAACTAACCCATAAAGCCCCATCTATAATTTTTCACTCTGATCTTTTATTTTCCTAGCCACCGCGTTCTTAGGTAGGTTCGGTAAGGAAAGAAAACATAGACATGGGTTGATGGTTCCGCCCATGGGTAGGAAGTAGTGTTGACAAGGGCGGGTCACCTGCGTGACGTTGACGCCCTCGGTAGAGGCAGGTATATAAGGGGGTGGAGCTAGGGACGGGTGTGGCAGTTACGGTCTGATGATGAACGGGTACATTCGAAAGCGCTAATCTGTGTCACAGTGACTAGTGGTGTGTGCAACAAGTGAGTGTAGCATAAATAAATATACTTAACCACTAATAAAATTTGTACTTTAATTTTTAAGTTAGTTTGCTTGTTATTTGATCTTTATCTTTTATGTTATCCTCAATTAATTTGGGGTGGTTTTATTTGATTCTGGACCTAATTGTAAGGTATTTAGGTTTAATCTTCTTTTCTCAATGTTTTTTACCCTAGTTCTTTGCCTCTTCATTTCATTATTTATTCAATGTTGACTCCACTTTCTTGTAGTCTGTTGCATGTTTCATTTATTCATTCTGATGTTCGTGGTTTGTTTTATTTGTACCCCTCACTTACCATATCTATTGGGTTTATCACGTTATTATAGTTTTCTTTGAGTTTCTCTTCTAGTTTTTCATTATAACTACTGTGTTGCACTTTTTTTAATATTTTTTATTCTTCATCGACTGCTTTTGTTTTAATTTGGGATTGACATACTATGTTTATTATACACTTATTTTTTAAGTTTTCTTATCATCCATGGTTTATACTAGTACTCATGACTGGTGTTTTACTATTATATCAAATTTATGTCTATGGTGATGAAACGTACTGTCACACTATGTATTTTTGCCTAAGAAGGCACACTTATATAAACTTTCATACCAGCACGATCTAAGTTGCCAGCTGCAGCGTCAAGTGCTATCTGATTGGCTTGGGAGCACAGCATGCCAAATCTTATTTAATAGGAGACTTTCTCCTCTCCTATTCATAGCGAGGAACCATTTTTGAAGATTTATACGGACTCCATGTGCAGCCAAGGATAGTAGGCACTCTCCGAGGACAAGATCTTGGTCTTTTCAAAGAGAAAGCAATGATCAATGTTGGAGGAGAGTGCATGCATGGCCACCGCACACATCTCCTGCTGCCTCAAGAGACAACAACAATTGTGTTCACCAAAGCGGGAGCAGACGCTGCGCTTCGTGGTACCGATGTACACTTCGCTGCATAAGCAAGGCACACTGTACACACCTCCTGACATGAGTGGACCTCTTGCGTTCTTCACCGGTCTCAGGAACTGTTGTATCATCCTGGTCGGCTTCTTGCAGATGGTCCTCACACCCCGCCGATTCAGCAGCCTGTCAATGCGGTCTGTCACCTCATGAACATTGGGCAAGACCACGAAGCCAACAATCTCCTGCGACACTGAATCAGCCAGCCTAGATTTTCTCAACCAGACTGTACACCTCACTTCCCCGATGGAGTAAACATTCGCTTGCAGCGACTGTTCGAGATGCTGCATCTCCTCATAGAGATACTGGGGCTCACAGATCCTCTTTGCCTGGTCGACCAAGATCTTCAAAACTGCCTTCTTTTGCCTCGGATGATGATTGGACAGCTTGTGCAGCTAATTGTCAGTGTGCGTTGGTTTCCTGAATACTTTGTGTCTCAGGCTCCCATCAGCCCTTCTAAGGATTAGGACGTCAAGAAAAGCCAGCAGGTCATCCGCTTCTAGTCCGTCTTCATAAAAGTCTGCCACCTGTGTCTTACACCGGTTAACACCATCTTTCAGTTCATCATTATTTTCAAATTACTGCATTCTGTCATTTCTTTAAATGCAAGAATAAGTGGCAGTGGTATCAAGATTGGGAACACTGAGTGGGTGACCAAAATTTACCGGCCAAATTTTTCCAAAAGTCAAACAGTTTGACATGCTGCATGTGGTCGAATGTTATCATCCAAAAACTCAATCCCATTGGATAACAAGTTTAAGTTGTCCCATTGGCTTGTTTAAGTTTTCTCAAGATTTCATAATGTGTCAGCATTAATAGTCGTTCCATGTTTCATGAAATCAATTAACAAGATCCCTTTTTTATCACAAAAACAATGGCCCCAATTTCTGAATCAGAACATGCTTGCTTTAACTTCTTTGTTTTTGGAGATGAAGAATTTTGCCAATGCATAGACTGTTGTTTTGTCTCAACGTTTAAGTGTTAACATTTTCAGAACCCATCTGGCATAGTTTTTGCATAATGAAGTTTCATTGTTAAAACAGCGTACATCAGTGATCATAAAACATTAGGAAAATGAAACAACAATTCAATTCTGAAACCATAAATCGTTCATTTGTTTATTATTTGTAAAAACTGTCTTTATCCATATTACACAGGATGTGAAGTAAACTGTGAGTTGTGTGGTTAATTTCACTTTCGTATACACTGTGGATCACTTATAAGTTAGTTACTCAGTCTCATCGATTATAATAAACACATAATGTTAGCTGATCGGTGAGTACCACTTTACTTCACTATTAATTTAATTTTGTTGTTGTTATTTCTTCTTCTCATTATTATATTCTTTTCTTTAGTTAATTATTTCATTTTAATTTGACTCTTGCTCTCTTTATCGACGTCTGATATTACCGAACACTTAAATTATTATACTCCTTCACGATAAGTCTGCACTGTATGACTGTTAAAACAAGAGTAACACTTTCTCTAAAACAATGCATCACTAAGCGGAAATAGAAAGCTTTACGTTTTTCTTACCAACAATCACTTTTATAATTTCGCACATTTAGCGATTATTAATGTCTTGGATTCACTAAATATACTAAACCTTACTAAATTTTACATAGTTATAGTCCTTTTTCCTTTTAATTTTCACATACTGAATGATTTATCAATTTGTCATAATACAAAATTTGTTAATAAACTGTAGGTAAACTTGCTTAATTATTCACAAATATGTTCCATTTGTTATATGACAATCTATCAAAACACAATTTATAACTAAACTAATTCCACATTATTTAAAACAATTCTGATTAATTTCAACTTATTAACGAGTTTTGTAAATAATTACAATAATTTTGGGGTTTTAATTAGTTTTTTATACATCAAATGTTTATACCTAGCCACAGCTTGGTCATAGGCTTTTAACATATATTCAATATGGCTGGCAATATTATTCTGTAAATTATAAAATTGTCAAGCTTACTCAGATTTAGGCCCCTATTATGTACTGGTATATTTTACAACAGTACAATATATTATATAACATGACCAAAGGTACAGAGAACAAAAATAATAATTGAGTGTACCTAATGATAAAACAGCATATAAGAAAAGTATTCTAAATATTAACTATGACAATGACGAACCATGACTTACAAAGACAATAATATCCAGAAGGGAATATCAAGTGACAGACAAATATGTAAATAATAATTAATTAATAGAGTTAAAATGTACAAATGTTAAACATAGTTAATAAGTAAAAGACATTTGTTAGGTCACAAGCAATAGAGTAAAACTATGAGGTGGTATGTGTACCTCAGACAGTTATTTTGTAGTAGTGAATCACAGACGGTGAATGATATAATTTTTACATACATAATCATATCAAATTATGATTACCAAAGTTATGTTGTGTAATGGTGATAGAAAGTGAGAAAAACAGTGATAAACGATAAAAAGAAAAAAAAGTGTCTAGTGAAACTGTATCAACCCAATTATAATGAACATTGTTGAAGCATATAATGTAACTTTTATATTTTTTGGTAAAATTATTTATTCAAATTAAGTTAACACTCCCACTTACCTTACGACTTGGATCTGGCCGGATCGCGTAGTGTAAGGAAACCCATTTCGTTCAACGAACTCTGACGATACACATAACGAAATAAGGCATTGAAAGAATGTAACTCTCAATTGAGTGGAAGAGAAATCATATTTTATTATTGAAATGTTCTTATAATATTCAGAAATCTTGAAAAGTTGAGTCTTCTTATTACATGTTGTGCAATTGTTTTATCTTACATACTATAGCTTACCTTATGTTTCACCAGACACAAACGCAAATATAAACACAAAAATACACAAAAGCCGCCCAGCTTTGCCACACACACATTCGTGCCTTATTTATAACACCCTTAACATTTTGAATTATAAATTCCCCATGTCCACCACGCGGTCATCCCGCCCGTACACAGTCCTCGTTCACGTGCCCGGAAAAGAAACTATTAGTTCACTTGGATTTACTGATTACTGTTAGTATTCCATTTGCGCACTGTTGGTTAATATTTCAGATTTTAACTGTGAGGTCGGCCGATGTAATTATATTTTGTAATATAAAATTTTAACCAGACCGCAAGCGGTCGGTAGGTGAGACGCACTGGGCAGAAGTTGGTTCTCTGTTCCCTCTCCACAGTTTTCAACACTGGAACTCACTGCCTTGGGCGTCGTCGCCGAAGCTTCAGCCCATGCCATGCATGTAGCTTTTTTAAGTCAATGCCGCATATGATCTTCTGTAGGCATTGGCTGACGTCATTTAAGTGGGCTTGGTCTAAACGACACTTCCGTAGTGAACCCAACGGAACGATGAAAATTTCACTATATGGCCATCTTACTTTTTTGCCAACGCTTGGGTAGGCGCCCATGCTTGGTGTGCGCATGGGAGCGCAATGCCACACTCTCGCATAGTTCTTGGAAATTTGGGGAAGTGAATTCTTTGCTCGTTGCGTTGCACAATGGAAATTGCGTATCGCCTTTGTCTCAACCAATCTTGCTCAACACCGTTCTGTTAACACGTGGTCCATTATAAATGAAATGAATTCGGTTGCACAATGATTTTATGAAAAGTCCGCCCAAAATGAAATACATAAAAATACATATGCCCCTAACTGTTAAAAATAAAAACACCCAAAAATGACCCGCTACAATACCCCCTCGATGAGAATTCTGCTGTTCACGACAGAAGAAATCTCATCGATGACCCCGAAGAGGACCGGTGAGGAACTGGTGCCAACAACCCCCTGGTTCTTAATCTGCATGGGTACACGACCCCCCTGGCTCAGCGACCATGGACTCATCTGAACGAGATCACTGGACTTCTCCGTTAGAGATCCCAACACCGAGAAATCGATCAGACTCGCACCACGGCGCGCCTCGCCTTCTAACATACTACCCCCAAAAATCCTCAATCCCTGGCTAAAATTATTCCAGCTCCTCCGCCGATATGGATCCCCTTTTTTGCAAGCTGGGCTGCCTTTAGCAAATACTGGGCTCACACACTCTCACGTTACATATTACCATAACACATTAAAAGTGGAAAATTTGCTTTTTAAAATTTATCAAAAATTTAAAAAATTCAAAATTCAAAAAAAAATAATCTTTTATAAAAAATTCTCTTCCTCTTTTTTCTAATTTTTGTTTCAAATGACTTAATCTAGACATTTCTAATAACATAAACTCATCCTTATTCTAACAGGAGAATCACTTATAGTCTACCAATATAATGCAATACAATAAAAGAAAAATGGTTAATACACACATAATAAAAGAATAATTATCTAACATATTCATTCGCTGGCAGGCGAAAAATCAAAATTTTTTTTTCAAAAAATTTAAAAAAATTTTAAAATTCAAAAAATTTAAATTTATTCATTAAAAAAAATTTTATTACATTTATTTATTAAATAACATTTATTAAAATTATTCAAATATTGGTTTGAATTAATCAAACAAACAAATTAAAATTGGATTCCTACTATACAAGCTTAGTAGGTGTATGACCTCATCAGCTGATCTTAACTAGGTCAAGTCCAAAACCCTTGACCTACATATGTTATATATAAGTTCTGAAAACACTTTGAACCTCTGTAATATCCTAACTTTGACATACAAAACCTAATAACATACAACATTTAAAATAAACAAAATATTAATATAATAATCAAGTTGACATTTAAATCATTTAAAATAAACACTTCTTGACTTTACATTATTTTCACATTTTATCAAAATTCTGTCACTGGTTTGAAAAATAAACAATTGTATATTCTTTATCATAAATTCCTCTCTTTAGTTAACGTTTAATTCTACATTACTTTGGGTGTTGTAACTCATTTATTCTCAATTACCGTATTAGATCTCTATACATATATAAACTTTCTCCCTCTGACTCTAATATTAATCAACTCAATTATCATGACACCCATCTCTATCAAAATATCTACTAATCAGGACATTCTAAACCCCAACTTATCATTTAACACAAATCGTTACCTTCTCTACATATAAAAAAATACTCTCTAACCCTTTGTACATAGGATATGTGTTTCCCCGCCCCCAAAAAAACTCAATTCCCTTATTTGGCCCCGGGATTTTACCTAAGGCGGCCCCTTCCCCACTAAAATCTATTCCAATTCCCGTCCCAACCCTTGTTGCGGACTCCTACATTACACTACCCTCTAGTACTAAATTGCCATCCCCAAAAAATCTCAATCTCATTACATTACTACAAATACACAAAATAACCTCATTAACTATAAAAACAACAATATATCATTCAAAATCTACATAAAGTCTCCATTACCACTGTGTCAACATTAATACTTCACCAACTCTGTTATATCACATCAACTCAAAACAACATTACATTATATTCATCTCCATCACTTCACATTCAGCTTTTAATTCAACTTGGACAGGTCTGCATGTCCCATAAAACATTTATCACCCATGAATTATCTTTTATTAACTTGCATAAATTA
Source organism: Magicicada septendecula (assembly GCA_034769895.1). Taxonomy (NCBI): domain Eukaryota; kingdom Metazoa; phylum Arthropoda; class Insecta; order Hemiptera; family Cicadidae; genus Magicicada; species Magicicada septendecula. Next base: position 806,332,903 of record CM068367.1, read on the forward strand.
TTATTATTTTATTTCTCATATTTCTTTTATCTTTACTTCAAAATATCTGTAGTACATCAAACATAGCATTGAACATTAATAACTTGTAACCTTTATAACTAACCTACCAGTGACATCATTGCTGATCAGCTGATCTCCGGACCTAATAAAAATACATCTTAAAATAGAACAAATTACATGGAATATACATATTTATTTTTATTTATTCTCCCTTCTCACCTCATTGTTTCCCATTTCTCTGATTCTGATGCTTATGTTAACCTGCCAGACGATTTACTTATTGGCTTAAACAAATACACACATAATAAAATTACATATTCTTATCAATGCTTATCTAATAGACAACAATAATATAATACACTTAAAATTATAGCATGAACACCTTAATTTACGAGTCTGAGCATATAATTATGTGGACAGAGCACAAGCATTTTTGATTGGATTAAACTTTGAATACGCAAAAACTTTTGTCATAAAATTTTAAATTCGTGACTCCTTTACGTCACCTCCCAGCCACACACACTATTTCAGATTATGGAGGACTGTCTCGCCCTTTCGCTTCCACAGAGACTGTATATTTTGGAGCAGGGTTTACCTCTCCGTGTCTCTGCTTCCGCTGTTAAGTTTAAAATTTGTGAACATCATCATGTTCTTGTTATAAAATCATGCACCCTTAAAAACGGATTCTACCACCTGGCTCTGCTGTTACTCCTCGAACAGAGTGGCAGCCGCTGTTCCCTAGTTCCGGAGATTTCCTCTAATTGTTCCCCCATTGAATTTCAAATATATACCAATTTCAAGTCAGCTATGGTCAAGGGACTTGGTATGACCATAGCTGGCCGCTAGCCAAAACCACGGTTAGTGCTGGTAAGACAGTAACCGCCCGAAAAGTCGAGGAAATCTAACTCTAATTTCACTGCCTGTTAAACATCAATATTTTTATGTGCGACACTGTCATTTAGTAATGTGTGTAAAATTTTTATTTTACACGGATAAGGTGTGCCGCACATTTATCGCCCTTTTGGCCTCCGATGGAGGTAACACTCACTGCTACCCCCAACCCTTTTCGCTACTTGTGAGAGCACAGGCCACCCCCACAATAGCCACTTAATAACTAACTAATTACTTAATAAATGAAATTAATCTATCTACAAATGCCGTTCAACACTCCATTGTTATTATCACTTCATTGAGCACCAAACTACCCCCCAAAGTCATCCCCACTTCTTGTATTGACAACAAGTTTATATTTTGTTACACATCGTTTCAAAACGTTCCCATATTCACTGATACTAAAACTTGACAATTATATTTGGTCACTTAATTCTAAAATTTATTTAAATTTAAAATTATACGCATCCAAAAAAAAATTCCTATTACTAAAATCGGCGATTATGGACTCACCTGAAACGGGGGTGTTTTGCTATGAGGCACAGTTTTGATGAAAATACAGATCTGCTTTGTGAAACTACTCCCCCCTTCTTCCTGCTTTTCTCTCTCTAACTCTCATTTCCCCATACCCACCGTCTGTATTTTCATCAACTCTGCCTCTCAGCAAAACTCTTCATTTCGGGTTTAAACAAACTAATGCCAATGGTTCATTTTGTACTTGCCAGTGACACTGAAATATCTAGAATTTGCATGCACTGCCTTGTATTTAGGTGTAGCCTCCTTTATTTACAACACTAAGGCAGTGCAGGCACGTGACAGGTACATCAAAATTGTTGCACCTAGAGTGTATAAAAAAATTTTAATTCGTCACGTACCTCTTTTGGGGTCCCCCTCCCCGTTCAAATATATGTGGTTAAATTTCTATTTTGTACCAATTTTGGTGGAGCCGGACCATCGTTGTTTTCACTGCCCGAAGGAAGATCCTGCCAACCATGGCCCGCCTCCGATTTCCGCATTCCACGGCCAGGACTGGTAAGATCGTGGCCGCCCGAAAATGGGGGAGGAGCCCTTCTAAAAACATAAAAGAATAATTAAATAACATTCATACCTTTACAATTTAATACAATCCTTATGTTGACCAAAATAATTTCAAATTTGTAGCGTTGTGCGTACCCACTATCTCCCTGGTTTCTCTATTCTGTAACACATAGGAATTTTTCATTTTTATTTCCACTATCTCGTACGGCCCCTCGTACAATAAGAAAAACTTCTTGATCTCCTTGTCTTGTGCACTTGATAAGTCATGTCGTCGTATCAACACCAACTGTCCAACCTCATACTTCGTCCACTTACCTTTCCTATCATGGCGCTGTTTTCTCCTCTCTCCCTTCGTCAACAAACTCTCATTCGCTAGTCTAAGTTTAACATCGTTGCTAATAGTGTTGGTTTCCGGTGGATATTCAATTAATTGTTCCAAAATCCTCTGTGGGCGCTTTCCTCTTATCAACTCGTAAGGCGTGAACCCCGTCGACTCATGGGTGGTGCAGTTTAGCCAATTTTCAATCTTCTGGACATAGAGTGGCCACTCACTGTGTTTGGCGTGGCAGTATGTTCGAAAAATTCTGCCCAACTCCCTCATGACTCTCTCCGCCTGATTGGACTGCGGGTGATATACTGCGGTGTGTTTTGGGATGATACCTTCCCATCCAAGAGTCTGGTGCCATCTTCCGCTGATGAACTGCGGCCCATGGTCGGATAATATCACCTTCGGCTTTCCCACGTTGATCATGTAGTCGCGTGTGATCTTCTCGCTCAGCACCTTACTCGTTGCTCGCTTCACACTATATAGCCTGACATATTTGGAAAAAGTATCAAGTACAACAAAAATATGCATCACTCCACCCCTACCTTTCGGCAATGGGCCGTACAAATCTACAGCTACCAAATCGAATGGTTTTTCTACTTTAATATAATTTAGTTCTCCCTCTAACCTATAATTTACAACTTTGGATTTCTGACATAACTCGCAAACTCTAAGTATTCTTCGGACGCATCTCTCCATATTCTTAAATAAACAAGATTCCTTTAATACATTCACACACTTCCGTGCCCCAAAATGCCCGTATCTAAAGTGACAGTCCCACACTATTTTCTCTATCAACCCTTCAGGTATGACTAACCTCCAATCTCTCTCTCTCCCCTCTACTTTTTTAAACAAACTCCCTTTGAACACTTGAAAATATTGCTTATACCCTAATTCGTCTATATCTGATTCTATACTAGTAATTATTTTATTTTATTTATTATCAGCTCTTTGCATTACATTTATATCTTTTAATTCCTCCCCAAAAAGTTTATCTTCCCGGGATAGTCTATAAATTTCTATCTCTTTAATATCTCTACCTGTTCTATTTCTGTCTGTGTCTACTCGTGATAGTGTGTCTGGCACCCTGTTCTCTACCCCCTTAATGTACTCCCACGAAAAATTATACTCTTGAAGAGCTAACACCCACCTGGTTATCCGGCTGTGTGTGAGTTTACAAGTATTCAGGAACGACAGCGCTTTATGGTCCGTCCTGATGATAGTTCTGTTACCCAGCAGATACGTTCGGAACTTCCTCACAGCGAACACTATACTGAGGAGCTCCTTTTCGGTGGTAGTGTAATTGCGCTCTGCGGCTAGCAATGTCCGGCTGGCGAAGGCGATGGTTTTATGCTCTTTTGCCTCATCCTCTTGGTAAAGCTCCGCTCCCAATGCTATATTACTAGCATCTGTCTGCAAATAAAATTTGTCATTAAAATTGGGATGGTTCATTAGTATCATGTCTGTGAACTTAATTTTGATGTCACTGAACGTCGCTCTTTCGTTATCGCCCCATCTCCATTGCTTGTTCTTCTGTAACACTGCGCTGAGTCGGGCCGTCGTCTGTGCGTAGTTCCTCTGAAACTTCCTGTAAAAATTACAAAGACCAAGAAAACTTTGCAACTGCTTTATATTTTTTGGCTCCGGGAATGTCAAGATGGATTCTACTTTATCCGGGTTAGCACGTATTCCTATAGGTGTTATTATAAAACCTAAAAAATGTATCTCAGTTTGCAAAAATTTCGATTTGTCCCAATTCACTGTCAGACCTCCCCGATATAACTTCTCCAAAACGTATTCCAAATGCTCTACATGCTCTTCAAATGTTCTGGATGCTATTAAAATGTCATCAACGTAAATAGTTAAAAAATCTAAGTTGTGTGGTTGCAAAATTTCGTCAAGACACTTGATAAAGCTAGCTACACTTGTGTTCAAACCAAACGGTAGTCTCTTAAATTGGTAATTCTTTCCATTAAATAAAAAAGCTGTATATTTTCTACTATTTGCTGCTAATGGCACCTGCCAGTACCCGGCGGTTAGGTCTAAAGAGGTCATATATTGTACACCGCTAAACTTCTGAAATATTTCTTCAATAGCTTCGGGTGACTCCCTATCTGGAATAATTATTTGATTGATTTTGCGGGCATCTAAACATAACCTAACTCTACCATCTTTTTTAATCACTACAACTAAGGGATTAGAGTATGGTGACACCGATCTCTCAATTATATCTCCCTATAACATTTTCTCTAACTCAATCTGAACCGCTCTTCTCTTCGCATAGGGCACCGGATAACTTCTTTGCACATAGGGTGCGTGTTCCCTTACCTTTAGCTCGCATTCATAGTTTCTTGCCCTCCCTGGTACATCGGCAAACACTTCTCTAAAATTCTCTACTACCCGCCACAACGATGCCCGTTGAGAACTCCCTATTACGCCACCCTCACTACAAAATTAAAGTCCTCTCTCATTCCATAAGTGATCTACATTCTCCTCACATTCTATTTTACTCTCACTACATACATTCATACTAATTTCCATGTCTCGTTTATCATTTCGATTGTGTATCACCCTTACCCCTGAAATTCTTACCGCATCTAACACCCGTTCAAAATTAATACGGACTGGTTCCCCTTCATTATTTAATTCTAATACCCGTTTATGAAAATCAATCACCGCCTTATGTTTAATCAGAAAATCATTTCCAAGTATAACCTCAAGATTTAATCCCCGTACAACTAGAAATGTATTATCATACCCTACCCCGTTAATTATCATGTTTAAATGTACTTGTTTCGTGACTCTCTTACTTCTAACTCCCGTAATACCTACAATCGTCACCCCCGCTACTGGTAAAGATGGAATGTTTTTATTTATTTCTTTTAATTCATCTAATACATGTTCAGAAATAACAGAGATTTCGCTACCCGTATCGATTAGAGTTTTAATCTCCTTACCTTCTATGTTGATTTTCACCTCAGTCAGTCCATTCTCCCGTCTCACTGCTTCGAAGTCTTCCTCCTCCAATAATTCCTCCGATAAATCTGTAATCACAATGTTATTTTGGTATCTACCATCCATTTGGACCCCAGAAACTTCCGGCGACAACGGTCGGGTCCGGTGTTCCATTGTCCCTCTTAGTTTCCCGCAGAGGTGCCCGCCACTGCATGGTTGTATCCTCGCTCGTGCTGGTTTCCTCTCGGTTCATGAGTTTGGCCTCTCTGTGCTCCTCCTGGGCCCTCTCCCCTTCGCTGGTATGCATGCTGGTTCTGTGCGGGTGGTGGTCCCTGTCGCTGACCCGGTCTCTCTCTCCTGCATCTAAAACAAAAATTTTGTGTCGCATAATTCTCTTGTGAACATGCTGGACAAGTCCATTTTGGTCCTCGGTTATTTTGTTCTCGTCTGTGGTATGCCGGCCCATTTGTAGGTCCCCTCGGCGGTCCCTGATTACCTCCATTATTTCCATTCTGCTGGTTCTGACGGCGACTCAATTCTTGGTCCCGGATATTCTGAAACACATCTAAAATATTTTCTAGTTCGCTAATATTAGCTACCTCCCTTGTCATAAGTGTTATCTGTACTTCCCTTGGCAGATGCTTGCTGATATGCCTCACAAAGGATCTAAATGGCAATGGCGGTTCTAAGTATTTCGCCTCGTTAAATATTTTCATCACATACCCTGTTATATTGTTATTGGGCCCCCCGAAATTCCCTGTTCCCATGATTCTACTTCGTAACACTTCCTGATCTTCTTCAGACCAATATTTATTTATAAATGCAGACTCAAAATTTTCAAAACACTCCCATTCCGTTTTATGTACCTCGGCCCATATCTCCGAACTACCTTTAAAACATTTTAAAATTTTTAATAATTGGACTTCCCAGTTATTAGTACTGAACTTATTGAACTCTCTCACTCTGCTTATGAACTGCATAGGGTGTACTTTTTTGTTATCACAACTGAATGTCTCTAACTCAACTTCACTGCTTACGTCACGAGTCATGATTACTCGCTCGGTAACAGTGTTAACTTGTTGGCTGATGGCCTTGCTCAATTCATTTTTAACATTCATTAGTTTAAGGTTAATATGACATTCAAGGTCACTTATTGTATCATGTATGGTCTTAAATTCAATCTTATAATTATGTTCTATTTCTCTTATTCTACTATTATTATTTTCAATCTGGCTCATAGCATAACCAACCTTACATTCAGTATTGGTTTTACACTCACTTATTTGATTCTCAACAATTGTGTTTATGACACTATATTGTTCCGTGATCTGTTTCTCTACTTTATTAGTTATATTATTGGTAATATCAGAAACACGGCACTCTAATTGCTCAGTTAATGACTCTGACAGGTGTAGTTTCATACTTTCACAACGTTCATCAATATGTTTGTCTAATACACTGCTCAAATTATCAAATTGCATATTAATATTCTGCTGAAACTGAATATTCTGTTCTTTAATTTCATTAAAAATAATATCGTTTTTAATATTCTGCTGTTCGCATTTTATTTTCTGCTCTTTGAATTCGTTACTTAAAATTTCAAATTTGGTCTCAAAATTATTATTCATTCTTTCGAATTGACTGAGCATAATACTCATCATATTTGTTTCCTCTGATTGTTTACTTTTATTAATTGAAACGGGGGTCAACTGGATCCCCGAATCAGCATCTGTTTCGCTTGCTTGTGGTTGAGACGCAATCGGAGTGGAATGAACTATTACATTACTGCCGCCAGCTGTTTCTGTAACAGCACCCGTCTCCCCCCTCAACATACCACTTTCATCCAGCGATTGCGACTCAATGCCACTTTCGCTCATAATTGAATTTATTATACTACTTTTTTCTGTATTCTCGGACATTTTTACTTTATCTATTTTTTCTTACGTAACAACTGTCAATTAGTGATTTTATTTCAAAACTGATATTTTACCAAATCAATTTGCTTTCACAACCCTACTTCGCTATGCATCGTCAGATGTAGGCCGGTGTTAAAATAACCCCTCTTCAGTTATATTAAATCCTGGTCACGCCGCACCAATTGTAACTTTTATATTTTTTGTTACTTTATTTTATTCAAATTAAGTTAACACTCCCACTTACCTTACGACTTGGATCTGGCCGGATCGCGTAGTGTAAGGAAACCCATTTCGTTCGACGAACTCTGACGATACACATAACGAAATAAGGCATTGAAAGAATGTAACTCTCAATTGAGTGGAAGAGAAATCATATTTTATTATTGAAATGTTCTTATAATATTCAGAAATCTTGAAAAGTTGAGTCTTCTTATTACATGTTGTGCAATTGTTTTATCTTACATACTATAGCTTACCTTATGTTTCACCAGACACAAACGCAAATATAAACACAAAAATACACAAAAGCCGCCCAGCTTTGCCACACACACATTCGTGCCTTATTTATAACACCCTTAACATTTTGAATTATAAATTCCCCATGTCCACCACGCGGTCATCCCGCCCGTACACAGTCCTCGTTCACGTGCCCGGAAAAGAAACTATTAGTTCACTTGGATTTACTGATTACTGTTAGTATTCCATTTGCGCACTGTTGGTTAATATTTCAGATTTTAACTGTGAGGTCGGCCGATGTAATTATATTTTGTAATATAAAATTTTAACCAGACCGCAAGCGGTCGGTAGGTGAGACGCACTGGGCAGAAGTTGGTTCTCTGTTCCCTCTCCACAGTTTTCAACACTGGAACTCACTGCCTTGGGCGTCGTCGCCGAAGCTTCAGCCCATGCCATGCATGTAGCTTTTTTAAGTCAATGCCGCATATGATCTTCTGTAGGCATTGGCTGACGTCATTTAAGTGGGCTTGGTCTAAACGACACTTCCGTAGTGAACCCAACGGAACGATGAAAATTTCACTATATGGCCATCTTACTTTTTTGCCAACGCTTGGGTAGGCGCCCATGCTTGGTGTGCGCATGGGAGCGCAATGCCACACTCTCGCATAGTTCTTGGAAATTTGGGGAGGTGAATTCTTTGCTCGTTGCGTTGCACAATGGAAATTGCGTATCGCCTTTGTCTCAACCAATCTTGCTCAACACCGTTCTGTTAACACGTGGTCCATTATAAATGAAATGAATTCGGTTGCACAATGATTTTATGAAAAGTCCGCCCAAAATGAAATACATAAAAATACATATGCCCCTAACTGTTAAAAATAAAAACACCCAAAAATGACCCGCTACAATAATTTATATGAGAATACTATATAGCTCGTGTGGTATGAATAAACAAAGTGTAAATAACTAAAAAGAGAGAAATCTTACGTTACGAACTCACAATATCATCTAGTGACGAAGATAAAATAAAATACAAGGGAATAATATTACTTATAAAATGTAAAATCGAACCTGAGACCCACAAATATGATCCAAGACCTTAACTTAATAAATTAGAGTTTTGGGTAAAAGAGAGTTGTTGGTGAGAAAAAATTGAAAAGAACGAGGAGAACATATTAAATTTACTCCTGAAGTTATATTAAAATTAATGACTGATGAAGGATGAAATGATCCAGAAAAACCATAGAAAGAAACCTAGAAGAATACTAGTTTAATCTCAAGTACGAAAGAAAATTTGATGTACTGAAGTAAAAAATCAAGAAATAAGTTCTCAAAGAAAACTACAGATTGGTGAGATCATTCCGACAGACTAAGCCAGATATTTTAACAAACATTATCACGTTTTAAAAAGAGAGTTAAGTGAACAATTATAAAACAAACAATATAAACAATTTAATCATTAATTTTATTAGTAAACTCTAATTATTAGTATTAAGAGTTCAGTTTTAGTTATCTTTTTGTATGATCCAAAGGACCTACTACCACTATTCAACATACAATTACAAAACATTCATTATAAATAATGTGTTTTATGTTATGTTACGACTTGAACAATACTTTAACGTGAATTTTACTTTAACCCTGAGATTATAAGAGTTGTCATGTTCTACAATTGAAAAGAATTACCAATAAATGAAGAGACATTGAATGTAAACACCATTAAAAAATGTCAAAGAGGAATAATAAATTTATTTGAATTTCAGAAGAAAAAAATATAAGAAAGGAGTTGTTTATTTTATTTTAACAATAATAAGGTAATTAACCAAATTAAATTATATATTTTACCTTACAAGAAACACACAAATTAGAGGGCATAATCCTCGTATTTTTACAAATTGGCACCAGCAACTTGGGGAATCACGGTATTTTATACAAATTGGCAACCAACCTGAGGGCTAGATTATAATTTCTAGCTGGCGATCACAAAAAAAAAATAATAAATATAATAAATAACCTAATTCCAGCAAGCAGCTGCAATACGAGACAAAAATGTATCATCGAGCTACGTCTATAAAACGTACAGCCGACGTGGAGAAAGAAACCGATATGGGAGATAAGGAGGCCCAACCAGCACCTGAAGTGGAGATGATCGCAGGGGATACAATCGAGAACCAACCTGAAAGACCCACAACAAAACCAAAAACAGAGAACGTTAATTGGCAAGAAATGATGAGGTTCATGCAGGAACAATTCAATCAGAACGCCGAAAAGAATGATAAAAACCTGGCCACCTTGAAGAAAGAATTAAGTGAAAAAATAGATGACAACAGTAACAAGATGGAAGAAAAAATACGACGACAACAGTAAGAAGATGGAAGAGAATATGGAAGCATTAAAGGAAGAATTAAAACATAATAACTGGAAAAACATGGGGCCATTAAAGGAAAAATTAAGTAAAACCATCGAGGATAACAACGAGCAAATGAACAAGAAAATCGACGAAAACAATGAAAAAACAAATAAGAAAATAGAAGAGGAGTTGACCGGAATTAAACAACAAATTTCCGAAATACACAAAAAATGGAACCAATCAAGTCAGGAGATGCAACAAATAAAGGAGGACATCAACACACGCATGAATAATATTGAGGAGGACAATATAATCCGAATGGAGGTGCTACAAAAAAGGAATCAAAAGGAAATAACACGAGTAGAAACACGCTTCGTAGAGAGGTACGAAAACATGGATACGAAGGTGAATGACGTCAGTGGTCAGGTAAAACAAAACAAAGAGAAGATTGACAAACTGCGGGACAAGGAACTTGTAAACATACACAACGAACTAGAATTTCTTCGGAACCGACCTTCCAACTTGTCAAATTTCGAATACAGAAAACCAGGAGGGTATTAACTTCTGAAATTACAAGCGAAATCCCATGGAGTTTTTGGAACGTATCAACGAAAACCTAACGAAACACCGTGAAACCAGATGGACATCAATACGCGGAATGCTTGATGAACATTTTAAGGACATTAACGACAATTGGTGGATGGCGACTCGGCACGAAATCACCGATTACCAACACTTTAAAAATTTATTTATAGCAAAATACTGGTCCGAATCAACCCAGAACATTGTACGTGACAACCTCTGCAACGGAAAATTTGATTCAACCCGAGGACAGACACCAAATGCATATTTTCTAGGGAAGGTGTGTCTTGCAAGAAATTTGGAACCCCGGATACCTGAAGAATCTCTCGTCACCAAACTGTCCTACCATTTCGAACAAGGAATCGGAAGAGCGCGACTCTGTGGCCAAATCAAAACGATTCAGTCAATTACTATTTCTTTTATGAATTTGCTAACTGCTATAATTTTTTATTGTTCGACTAAGCTTTTCGTCATCACTGACATCATCAGGTCTTAAACAACCCGTTGTTTAAGACCTGATGATGTCAGTGATGACGAAAAGCTTAGTCGAAAAAAAAAATTATAGCAGTTAGCAAATTCATAAAAGAAATAGTAAGGATGGCTGCTAATTTAAATAATACGGAAAAAAAAAGATTCAGTCAATGGCCGCACTCCTTGAAGATTACGAACATGAGAACTACTATCGTAGAAGCCGACAAAGGAACGATAATTACAAGGGGAGAAATAATAATAATGTAACAAATAATTATAATAACCAGAACTACCAATATAATTATACTGACAATAATAACTGTCACAACCAAGGGAATTGGAATCATCATCCCAATAATGCAAATAATAACCGAAATAATAACCATCCTTTTAATAATAACAACCGAAATAATCAGACCCCAAATAATGACAATCCCAATCGCACATACCGACCCCGAGTAAATCATGTAAGAACAGAAGAGAACGGACCTAGAAGACACCAGTACCAGAGACGAAGGAGTTTCGGTAATGATGATGACTGACGGGACCACCATGAATTTAATAATTCTCAAAGATACCATGAACGAAGGAGTCGAAGTCAGGAAGAGAATAGTAGGAGACGACCCTACGATAATTTTGAATACATTCCAAATGCGCGACCAGAGGCACCAGAGAATGTAACAAGTCAACCAAACGAACAAAACAACACCGACGACAACAATTTAAACGAGAGGAGGCAGTGAGAACAACTCACAGCCCATCACTGCTCCAATCTACTGGGTATTTAAGACGAACATACGAACCGACGAATAAAAATACAATAACGATCATTTATACTAATTATCTACGCAATCTAAGAGAAGAATTATTAGAAGAAGAATGTACCAATACCATAACCAATAATAATGACATCACTTATATAATCGCCAAGGTAGAAGGAATTACAGCATGAATTATGATCGATTCAGGGGCAAATGTCTCATTAATAAATAGTACGGAATTCGAGAGAATGCAAAGAGAATGTCATAGAATATTACCTACTCTACCAGTTAATAATATTACTTTGCTCGGAGCAACGGGACGCCAGAACAAATCAGTTAAAAAACAAGTCTTCCTCGATCTCAACAGCAATGGTGTGAACATAACCACAGTATTTTTAGTCGCAAGCGGCTTACCATTCAACATATTGTTAAGATGTGACGTGCTTAGAAAATATTCAGCCATCATCGACCTGAGCAGGGAGAAGGTATCTCTGTACTCAGAAGACATAGTGTGGACGGCGGAGCTAATAGGAAGCAAAAGTGCCCCTCCGAATCCATCCAGCTACCATGTTAAAACATTAAATTGTGTAGGGAATCACACACTAAGCGAGAAGACAGTATACCAGATCAACAATGATTATTTATGGAAGAAGAAGTTAGAAGAAATCCGGCAATTCCAATACGAGAAAACAGAAGCGAAGTTGACTAAACAACAGGTAGAGAATTTACTAAGAATCTATGAGAAGTATAGCATCAACCAAGAAATATTATCGAGAACCTCAAATGAAATAAGTTATTATTTCCTCAACACCAGGAAGTGTATTCAGAAATAATCACTTTTGATGGTGGGGCATTATATAACATGACCAAAGGTACAGAGAACAAAAATAATAATTGAGTGTAACTAATGATAAAACAGCATATAAGAAAAGTATTCTAAGTATTAACTATGACAATGACGAACCATGACTTACGAAGACAATAATATCCAGAAGGGAAGATCAAGTGACAGACAGACATGTAAATAATAATTAATTAATAAAGTTAAAATGTACAAATGTTAAACGTAGTTAATAAGTAAAAGACATTTGTTAGGTCACAAGCAATAGAGTAAAACTATGAGGTGGTATGTGTACCTCAGACAGTTATTTTGTAGTAGTGAATCACAGACGGTGAATGATATAATTTTTACATACATAATCATATCAAATTATGATTACCAAAGTTATGTTGTGTAATGGTGATAGAAAGTGAGAAAAACAGTGATAAACGATAAAAAGAAAAAAAAGTGTCTAGTGAAACTGTATCAACCCAATTATAATGAACATTGTTGAAGCATATAATTTATATGAGAATACTATATAGCTCGTGTGGTATGAATAAACAAAGTGTAAATAACTAAAAAGAGAGAAATCTTACGTTACGAACTCACAATATCATCTAGTGACGAAGATAAAATAAAATACAAGGGAATAATATTACTTATAAAATGTAAAATCGAACCTGAGACCCACAAATATGATCCAAGACCTTAACTTAATAAATTAGAGTTTTGGGTAAAAGAGAGTTGTTGGTGAGAAAAAATTGAAAAGAACGAGGAGAACATATTAAATTTACTCCTGAAGTTATATTAAAATTAATGACTGATGAAGGATGAAATGATCCAGAAAAACCATAGAAAGAAACCTAGAAGAATACTAGTTTAATCTCAAGTACAAAAGAAAATTTGATGTACTGAAGTAAAAAATCAAGAAATAAGTTCTCAAAGAAAACTACAGATTGGCGAGATCATTCTGATAGACTAAGCCAGATATTTTAACAAACATTATCACGTTTTAAAAAGAGAGTTACAGTGAACAATTATAAAACAAACAATATAAACAATTTAATCATTAATTTTATTAGTAAACTCTAATTATTAGTATTAAGAGTTCAGTTTTAGTTATCTTTTTGTATGATCCAAAGGACCTACTACCACTATTCAACATACAATTACAAAACATTCATTATAAATAATGTGTTTTATGTTATGTTACGACTTGAACAATACTTTAACATGAATTTTACTTTAACCCTGAGATTATAAGAGTTGTCATGTTCTACAATTGAAAAGAATTACCAATAAATGAAGAGACATTGAATGTAAACACCATTAAAAAATGTCAAAGAGGAATAATAAATTTATTTGAATTACAGAAAAAAAAAATATAAGAAAGGAGTTGTTTATTTTATTTTAACAATAATAAGGTAAATAACCAAAGTAAATTATAGCTTTTACATTACAATATATATATATATGTAAATGTAGCTCACCAAGTTTTTGCTTCCATATTAGTATGCATCACCATGTAACGGTAAATATTAAGAACACGTTTACATGTGTCAACCTGTTCCTCTAATAAAAGTGGATATTCTGGAGACACTTCCAGTAAGAAAACATTTGCAGCATGAGTGATAAATACCTGCAACACATTCTGTAGAAAAAACAAACAAGAGCAGTAGATACAGTACCTAATGTAACATACATAATTCACAACACTCACTGTAATAACATACTAGACTTCACAAAAACATGTTTATAAATTTGTTTAACTCAGAATAGATTTACTCATAAATAATGCAATTCTAAATTTTATTGCTTACGATCTCAGGGTTTTAACTGGTAATAATTTATATATTAGCAGTTATGCAATCAAATGTTATGAGACTCTAGTATTCAATATTTACTTGGAAGGTGCTGAAAATTACTTTTAGTGATTAATTTCATAGGGTTTTATCTTCAAATAACAAACAAGACATGTTTATCTGTCTACCATTAAATTTATTATGTTTAACGATTACTGTCATTAGTATCATATTTCTATCAATAAACAATTATAAAGCTAATCTCTCAATATCTCTTAATATCTCAAGGTTCTTTTGTGTGTTATAAAATATGGATTAATTCTTACATCTAATTACTTATTTCATTACAACATATTATTTTAAATGGATTCATTTAAACATGAAATGTACTTAATTCTTTTTATATTCTAACACTTTGACTTTAAAATTTATACGTAAGTTTTGAATGAGGACATTCTATCTTATAAAATTCTCTACGTGAATTCTTTTAGAGTGACAGACAGGTGATTTAGTAAAATAAAATGAATACATAAATTTGTTACTGTTGGTATGACATATCCATTCTGCGGCGCGTTGTCATGATGTGATCTCCTTTTTGGTTCCTTAAATCACCATATGGAGATGTAGATGCTCCGTCGACTGCGTTGAACACAGGATCATTTGCGTGCATAACAATGTGACTCTTTTTTGTAGTATTTGGCACATATACACTTTCATTATTTCACTCCTTCTATTGATAACCGGTAATTCCCAATTTTAAATTTAGTGTAATTATTGTTTCCTATTTACTTCGGCTACATTCACTGATATCTCATAACGACTTATTCCGTTTCAACAGCTATATCATTCGTGATACATGATAAGATTCGGTCTTTTGTATTGACGAGTTATTAACTAATAAACTCCAGTTCTCACTTCACAGATTGTTATTCATGATAATCTTACGTGATTTTAAGTAAAGCTCTCTGAACTTTTAACCTCGAATTTCTGTAACACTTAATCTCGACTCCACGAAGTTTAAGTTAGACTTCGTCTCGACTCGACTCTCGAAAACGTTCATACTTCTGTAAAATTAACAAAGTCTTTTTTAAAATAATACGCTACGAACTCCACCTCCGACTCTCTCAAAAATTTTGTAAAAACTCTTCCAATCGCGTCTCAGTTGCTTGTATATATTCAACACGGGTATTTCCCCACTAGTTTTCTGATTTTCAATCTGCTCTTTTCTAATTGGTCCTTTTCTCCCTACACTTAGTAAATTCTGTTCCTAAGAACCACCTACTTCCAAAAGGTCGTTTCTGATAGGACCCTCTGTCCCACCTATTTCTTATCCTGGGTTCATCCACCTTTTGCCATCGGTATGTCCGATTCCCATGATCTTATCTCTCTGTCGTTTCTTCAAGCCTTTAACAAAGACAATCCTTAACAATTACCCTGCCAACAGCTGCTCTGCTCAATTAGTGCATTACCCTTGTAGTAGCCTTTCTCGGACAATACTATTGCCAACTCTCTCCGGGGTTTTTGTATGCATCTTAGCAAAACATCTTACAGCTGCTCCTCTATTTCGTTCATTTACCTCTGTCGTGTAGCCTTCTTGGTATCTTAGCATTGTCTTCCCCTATGGCCTTTTGTGCTGCCTTTCAGTAAGAGCATCCCTTTGTTGTTTCTGTCATACAGCTGTTAAGTTAGCGTTCACTCACCTCTTTTGTCCAAGCGTAAGTTTGCTCAGTTAATGAGTTTAGTCACCTCGGGTGTCGTCTCCTCGGACAATAAGCGTAATTCTTTCTGGCGCTTTTGTATTTACTTTAGTAAGACTACCCTTAGTTTTCCCCAAGCGTACATTTGCTACTCTAGATTTATGGTGCATCCATAATACATGTAGGTCGACGTTGAAGACAATTACACTCCTTTGTACACACATCCTCTCTAAGTGTCTCTTCATACATCACTGTCATGTCGATCGTTGACATGTAGCCCTTTCTTCAAAAAAAATTTTGTTTCTATTTTAGCGTTACAATAAAGACCGTGAATAAAGAGAAAAATGTCTTACTGTTCTGTTTAAAATTATGTTTCAACCTATATCTCAGTCATTGCCATATAAAAAATGTTATTAGACCTAACTGAAATACTACTGAATTGCTGTAAACACAGTGCAAAATGAAAAAATAGCATGTAATTTGTATTCACTTATGGCCTTAATGAATAAAAGTTTAAAAAATCATAAACACACCTGCAGTCCAGCCCTAATAGGGACATTTTCTTTACTTATTGCACCAATGTATGAATCATTTCTAAGTCGCGATCCCTTTGAATTTTCTTCTGATGAACTTGGGCTCTAAAATAAAAGAAGTTATTTTGTAATTATAAATATAATGATATGCTTAATTTGAAACTAATGAAGTACATTCATTTAAAACTGTACTATTATGTTAGAAAGTAATACCTGTAACTTTTGAAAGCATCTATGAGTGTACAGTGTGGACTATAAGTTGCTTGGTAGAATTCCTTTTTTTTCTTTGATAACTTCTAGTGAAAAAATATTTTGAAAAGTTCAGTCATTGCTCACACACTATTTAAAAAATTTTCTGTCAATATTTACTGACATCATCAGGACTGTGTGCAAGCAATACAGAAATGATAAATACATAAATACACGAGTTTTAATAGATATTGTATATTATATTTATATCTTATTATTAATACAATTGCATAATAGTTATTAATGACTTTAGGAGAAAACACACACACACACACACACACACACACACACACACACACACACACACACACACACACAGAGTATGTGTAGGCATATTAATTATTTCAATATTATCCATAAACAGGCCCTGATCATGGCAATAAATTTTCTCAAAGTGTCAAAACACACATGTTTTAAAATCTGTCTAGTTAATGACTGAACCCCACAAAATATTCATCATATTTTAATCCACTGTCACTTTATACAGATTTTAAAAAGGTGTTTACTGGTTACAAAGAGAAACTATACAAAGAGCACTATACAGAAGAGGAATAGATGGTGTCACAATCAAGAGAATACAAGCACTATACAGGAAACATGTTAGCCGTGAGAGAATAAATAATAAGCATCCTGGGAGTTTCTATAACCTAAATTATATTCCCATAATTTAGGCAACTAACACTCTGGTTTGAAAGTTAGATAAAAAAATTACTTAATTAATTAATCAATTAATTAACAACTAGACTCACTTTTTCTATTTTGCAGTGTATTTTCTAACTAAAACAAATTTTAATTTATAAATTTAATTTTATATCTTAAACAATTTTGTAATATTTTTTATTCTAATTCATTTTATTCTGCACAACTCTCGTCAAGAGTGATGGAGTCACACTGATTGGTCTTCATACAATAAGTTGTTCCAACAGAAAGGCGAGGTTTCTTAGAAAGGGATAGACAAGAAGAAAAAAATTAACGCAGCATGGAAGACTATCTCCTTAAAATATAAAAATGTTAATGTTATGAATAGTTTATTGATATTATATTTAATTTTAGCACAAAATCTCTATGTAATAATTGAACTGACCTCAAAACTATTGTAATCTGAAGACGATGGTCCGGAACTGCGATTTTCAAGTGGTTCTAACATAAATGGAGGTAACTCTGGTACCTGCACCCAGTAATATTAAAACATTTATTCTTTATCACTTAAGTTTTAAAACTTATCTTACTTTATTCACATATGTAAAAATATCATGAACACACTGAAGAAAGTGACAAATACATACACTATTAAATGAAACAATTTGTCCCATTTTTGTCTGTTATTATGTAATGGGTCGAATTAGAAGGTTTTTTATTTTATTGATTTTGGTCTCGATTTTATAAAGATTTTAAATTCACTTCATGTATGTAAGCTACCCCAGTTTAATTTTATATTAATTGAAATCATCATGTTAAGCACTTTCAAATTGCCAGACTTCACCTGTGAGGAGCCTCCAGTACAGCAATGCACATTATTTAGCCAAAACAATTGCCAGACGGATTGCGTAACCACCCAGCAGTAGGGATGAGCATCGCCACAAAACCATCGATGTTTAACATCGATGTTAACATGGTAAAGAGTACATCGATGTTAAAAAAGCATCGGTATGAAAACATCGATGTTTTTATGCCAATGTTGCAATTCAAATAAAAATCTATGCTTTTTACATGTTTGTAATAGTACAAATAATTGGGGATGAATAATAAATAAAAATAATTAAAGAGAAGAATAATATACCCGATACTTTACTCACTTACCTTGTCAGAACCAAAAGCCCTTGGGTCACCACCACATTTTGACAGGCGGAATGTGGAAACCTCAACACTGTACCCGAGAAAACAATTTAAATACATCTAACTTCCCCGCATCAGATTTTTCAGGGTCGTTGACGAACTCGTTGAGAACAGGTTATGTAAAGGCGAGGTGACGTTAAAATAATTTAACTCACATTCATAATTAACTAAATCTGGTCATTATTATTTATTATTATAATGATTATAAAGTGTTTGAACAAACATATATAAAACCACCTCCTTTAACAAAAACAGAAACCTCTTTAAATCTATGTCAGGTTTGTTTACTCCTAGTGAAAGTTTAAATTAGTATTCCCAAAGAGAGGTAGGCCTATAAATTCTCTTATTTTCTTTTAAACAGTAAAAGCTTAATAAAATCACAGTGTACAGTACCACTGTTAATACGTTTAGCTTCAATTTATTTATTGTAACAAATTATACAGGTATATGTATAATAACTATATAATAACAGGTATTCGTAGTTCGTACCTGTTATTTTTTTTTTTTTGGAACGGTTACGTTGGTACCTGTAACTTTCGAATGCAGTGTTGCCAGGTCTTCCGAAATTTCGGAAGATCTTCCTATTTTTTGTAATATTCCAGAAAATACGAAATTTGGTGTAAATCTTCCGAATTTTTTCCGACGCGAGTTTCGGTGAGAGTAGGGCACGAAGCTGCGATTCGCGCGATAACGTACCTGAAGTTAACTGCATGCGACGCGGGTCTTTTTCCGCGGCGGGTGATTTTCCTACTCTCGTTTCAGTGCAATGTCGCATTTCTAGAGTTTTGTTTTTCCGCACGATATGACGTCAAATCTAGTGTTTCCTTGCAACCGTAATTATAATTGCATTCAATAAAAGTTTATAGAGGTCTTGTCCAAAATTATAGTTCATTCCTCCTGTCACAAACAATTATGACCACCTATACACAATGATGTAATAGGCATTTTGCAATATCCACTTATTTTACCATACTGCTTATTCAACAAGAGTGACTAATCCTTATTGTTTAGTCTCAAGCTGACAGAGTCGCACGACATGACTGCACCTGAATAAACAGATACTGTAATGTCTAGCCTACACCAGGTCATAATAACGTCAAGTCACCGTGATAAACATGAAAATATGTCACTTCCGAACTTAGTGAAAGATATTCAGGAACTTGACACTGAGTGGAGGATGCTGAGAAACACAAAGGTAGACATAGACAGTGAAAATCCAACAGAATTTTGGAATGCCGTGCGTAATGTGAAAAAGGGGGATGGTTCACCAATGTTTCCGAAGCTGTCTACCTTTATGCGGTCACTTCTGTGTTTACCCCATTCATCCACAAGTATTGAGAGAGTATTTTCTACTATAAACCGTACGAAAACTAAAATCAGAAATAGACAGAGCACCCAAACGATCTCCAGACTTCTGCATACCAAAAGAAATACAAAATCTGCAACCTGCTTATGATTTCAAAGTTGACGCGGAGTTTACAAGTTTGGTGAACAACAGTATCTACATGACTGGCGGGGAAGAAGAAAAAGTGAAGGAGGGGGAAGTTTAAAATATAAGACAACGTTGGTGTGTTAAAATTATTTTGTGATAATAATTATGTATACTGTATATATTCTTTTCACTTAAGCTTATTACATTTTCTTGAGATTTGACAAAACAACTTCCGAAATTTTCGGCAATCTTCCGAAATTTTCATGTCAAATCTTCAGAAAAAATTTTTTTAGACCTAGCAACACTGTTCGAATACTAGTTTAGTGCACCTCTATAAAGAACAGAATATGAGATAAAAAATAATACAAATAATGTACATGGAAAGACGCGTACAATATATAATTCATTTTAAAAATACCTTTAACGTTGCAATATATCTTTCGGGTGGCATAATTAACAAGTAGATAATTATGAACGATGCCGATTATATTAAAAATTCAAATGTAAACTATTTAAATTATGTTTTAGTGGATGGTTAGTGAGGATCGGTCACTAACCATCCACTAAAACATTCACTGATTGACGGTCACTAAAAATTTAAGGATTGATTTAAATTATGTTCTAACACTATCGCAATTAAAAGAGAAAAACGCTACACCCAGTATGAAAAATAACTAAAAAATCTAAAACTAAATCAGAATGAAAACCAAATACGACTAACGTAAAGAAAGAGTAAACCGTTATTTCGTATGTATGTAAGCTAAAGTTAATTTTGAAACTGTTGAAACCTATGTAACGGTCTCCTATAAAATGGGTTTGTTTAGTTTTACCGTATCATTACGTCACTACGTAGCTCATATACATGGTACTTGTCGTTTACCTAGCGTAGGGAGCAAACTACGTAGACATTAATATCTACAATAAAAATTTGTTGATTTAAAATAATAATAATATAATATATTATATATAATATAATAATAAAATACATCTAAACTAAATTTAACAATCAACTTAAAAAAAAGTCTTCATTACAAATTAAAAAAAGTGTTCAAAGGAAAACATCGAAACGAAACCATCGATAGTATGAAAACATCGCAACTGAACCATCGATGGTAAAAACATCGAACATCGAACGTTAACCATCGATGTTTTTGGAACATCGGCTATCGATGCTCATCCCTACCCAGCAGCAGGCTTGTGTGAAACCCAGTCTGCAGTGTGTCATTAGAGAGTGCACAACAGACAGCCAGCATCAGACAGTAAAGTTCATGAATTAAAACCAGTGGCCTCGGGCACAAGATAGGCCTAGATTAAATGGGCCTATCTTTTAAATAAATAGTAAAAGTGCATAAACAATAACGCGCGGCCAGTCTACAAAAAATTTAGTGCGAATAAAATTAAGCCGGCCGACTTCATCATATTGTATAATGTGGAACCAATAAAACAGTAAAAACCTTTGAACACAAACAGTAAACGTATTAAACGAGTACCGGAGTGCGTGAGATCGAAGCAAGTATTCAACAACAGTTCGCGCAACCAACCCTAGGAGTACGCTGCGTATGGGTAACTAGAACATTTAATATGCATATTAGAACCAATGCCAAATAACTGGTGATTGTTCGTTATAAAAGGAAAATATAAAACACCAATACTTTGTACGATAGAGTTCTCTCAGGGGCGGAGTTTATTCAAAGATCAATGTAACAGAATGAGTGTGTGTGTGTGCTAATATAGAGGTTATACACTGGTTCATTTTCAATGTTTTATTTATTTAACGAGATTACTTATAATAGTTTGTGTTTTAGACAGTATCAAATGTGTTTACATAAGATGTAGATTTTAACTTTGTTGATATAAGATGTTTTGCCAAAAAATGTAAGGAAATTTTAATTTGTCTTGATTTTTTTATTGGAAAAGAATAACAATACACAACTGAAATAAGTACATATTAAAAAATTTTAATTCTCTTCAAAAAATGAGTTGCGTAAGTTTTTGCGATAACCTATAATCATATTTGCATTTTTAACGTTCGTGTTGCGGACTCTGGCAGAAGACTAAACAAGGTAGGTGGAAAATAAAATAAAAATAAATTTGTGTATTGGTATGTGAATAGAGTATCACATTTGGCGCTACGAACAGGACTCGAATTTGAATAATAAAATTCCACACCTACGATAAATGCAAGTTTGATTTGAGGGTTGAATAACTACGTAAAAATTACGCAGCACATACAAATTAATACATCAATGTGTAGAGGTTAAGAGTTAAGTGGTAGATGTTTTTATGTAAGTGAATCTAGATTAATAAATTTATAAAAATGGCAGATAACGAAAATAACATAAATGAAACTAGTGTCGAAAATTTTGACGAGTCAAACATGAGTAATTTTGAGACACATTCGACTCCAAGTGTGAGTCAAGAGAAAACAGAGTTAAATCTAAGTGACCAGAGTAATGTAACTGAAGATTCGGGCGTGCAATTGACCCCGACTTCAACAAAATGTAACGTTCAATTCAATAATGATATAATGAGTATTATACTTAATCAATTAGAAAAAATGAATAGTAAATTTGATAGTCGTTTTGACAGTAATGACATAAAATTAGACAGACAAAGTAGTGAATTAATAATCGTTTTGATGAAATTAAAAGCGAATTTAATTGTAAATTTGATGTACTTAAATTTGACATTGATGAAGTAAAAACAAAATGCGAAAATAGTTGTAATGAATTGAAACGAGATATTGAGAAAATCGTAGAGTCAGTAGGAGAACAGGGTAAAAGTAAAAATAATAATGATAATTGATAATAAACAAGTAACTAGTGAGAACAATAATGTTGAAAATGAGAATATAATTAAAAGTGTGGTAGCAGAGAGTAAGAACAATGATATTGAAAATGGTAATGTGACTGAAAGGGTGGTATCAGAAAGTGATACGTTGAAAATAGATAGTGAAACAGTAAGTGAGAGTGAGAAAATGATAAGTTGTAATGAAGTAATAATTAGTGTTGTTGAATTAGAAAAAGAATGGAAAGAAAGAGTAGATGAATGTGTAGGGCAGAGGGTAAATTTTCCCCTTATTTGTGATGAACCAGAGTGTTCAAAAATGTTATTATTGGAGGGCAAGAGACCCTATTTAATGGAAGATTTGAGTTGTATCCCTTTTCTGTATAAATTAGTACCCTCTGTGTGGAATGATGTTGAAAGTATGATATGGTGTTATGATGAGAGAGATTTAGATGGAGAGTTGTGTGTCGATAAAGAGATAGAATTATATAAACTAATGAGAAATTATAATGAGTTGAAAGAGATGTTAAATAACTTGAAGTACTTACCTGTTAAAAGAGAGAGTGAAGATTATTTTGATGATACATGTTTAAATAATAATAATTTACTTTATGAAGAAAAAATAACTGACTTGATAATGAATATTACTGATGGAGACTTAACCGATGTACTTAATGTTGACTTGTTTTATGATTATTTTGGTAAAATGAATGAATTTGGTTTTTATGGTGACGACACACAAGACTGTAATTTGTGTGTTAATGAAATTGAACAATGCTATATAAAACAAAGACTTATCTATGACGATGGAGGTTGAGCCTTAAATTCACAAATGGACAATTTTAAAAAGTTTGTTTATTGGTTCTCACCCCGCAACCTTGGACAATGAAGTGTGATATAACTGAATAATTATTGCTGAAGAATTGTAAATACATGTTTAGTGAAATTAATTGTATGTATTATAAAATGTTAGATAACCAATGTATGTATGTAGTAGAAATTGTTGTGATGATAATAATAATATTAATATTTTGCAGCTTAAATAAATAACAAAAATAATTGGGAAGAAGATAATGAAGGAGTTGTAGTTATTGCAATGGGTGAAAGCAATTAAAATGTTGTGTTTTCAATATTTGATATAATTAAAATAATTTGAAATGTTTAAATATTTTGCTTGATGGTTGAATTTTTCTAATGGATTTAAATTGTTTTATGAGATTTTATATTAATAAATAAATGTTAAATTGTTTGTATGAAATAACATTGTTGTTAAATGTTTCAGAGGTTACGGGGAGATATTGGTGTATGTGTGTGGTGTGTATTTTGTGTTCAGGTCAATAGGTGGATAATGTACTGTAAGTATAAAGTTTATAATACCGATTAGATAGAATAAAATGCTTACAGGTGTGAAAAAATGTTGATTCAATAATGTGAATTGAGATAATAGTATTAAATAGAAATTGTAATTAAAAAAAAAAAGAAATAATAATGAAAGGGAAATAATAATGAAAGGTGAATTAAAATGATATTTGGTCGAACTGTAAGAAATAGACATTGATAAATATGTTATCTAAAAGATTTATAAAAAATTGAAAAGTGAAGTACAGGTGTTAGTATGACGTAACCATGAATGCTGAAATTGAGAATGTTTATAACTGTGCTTACTAAACAAGTCTTGCAGACTAGTGTTTATATAAACAGGTGTGGTATGTTGTGACTAAGGTCTGTGGTCATGCTGAGTTGACAATAACAAAACGGTTGTAGTCTGCTGAATAATTGCCAGTAGGAAAATCCCAGTATGAAATAAAAAGAAATACCATTATTAAGGAATGTAAATTTTTTGAATAATGTAGGTAATATTTTGTCGTATCATTTTGAAAAATATAATTAATTCTGAAATTGTTAATTAAAACAATATGAATTAAACTAAATGAAATTGGTAATTAAATTAATAGAAAAAAATGATTTTTAGTAATGAACTTAACTTTATTTTCAGTCAAATTCAAATTGAAATTATAAAGTAAATGTTAATTGATACAAATAATGATTAAAATATGTATTTAAAATTGAAAACTGAAGGACAGTTTGTGTAAATGTAATGTAATGTAATTCTGTATAATTAAGGTGTTATTTTGGATGGGCAATATTGTACGGGGAATATTATTCAATTTAACTGGAGTTTATGTGTACCACTGTAAACCAATATTGTTTTATTAATACTATTTTTTAGGGTCTATAATATAAAATGAGCCAGTACGTTGTCAATGAACCAGTACGGCTAAGAGGAAACAAATCCGTTGTGGGATATGGAGTGATGGAAGGCCGCTTGTCGATTTGTTAATTAAATGTTTCAAAGTCAGTCAATACTGGGGCGGGTATCTGTCCGAGCTTATGGTGGTGGGATCTCGAGTAGAGAAGTCCCGTAGGATCGGATGGGTGCTGCCGCAGTCGCCAGACTAGGGGGGTAAGAACCCACAATTTTAGTAGAGTGTTCAGGGGGGTTGCGGCGCCATATCCTCACTGATCCTCTTAGGGTTTAGGCAATAAGAGTTTGAACGCCCTGGCTTTCAATCTCTTACTGGGGGGGGGGGGTATTGTAATGGGTCGAATTAGAAGGTTTTTTATTTTATTGATTTTGGTCTCGATTTTATAAAGATTTTAAATTAACTTCATGTATGTAAGCTACCCCAGTTTAATTTTATATTAATTGAAATCATCATGTTAAGCACTTTCAAATTGCCAGACTTCACCTGTGAGGAGCCTCCAGTACAGCAATGCACATTATTTAGCCAAAACAATTGCCAGACGGATTGCGTAACCACCCAGCAGCAGGTTTGTGTGTAGGGATGGCAACATTGACTGGTATATCGATATATCGGTCTTCCGATATATCGTAACAGCTATATCGTTATATCCGATATATTGCGTGAAATATATCGATATATTATGATATATCGGTAAGACCGATATATGAGCCAATGACCGCAAGCTCTCAGTCTGCACTGCTGTCCAACTCCAATTCCAATGCAATGCAGTGTTGCACGAGCACGACAAAAAATCCCGACGTTGTTTATAGCAGATAGTAATAAATTAATCTCATTATTAACCCTCTAATGGTAAGGTGTGGGTCGGATCCGACCCATGCGCAATTGTTCCGAACATCTTCTCCATTCTAACTTTTCTCCAAACGGTTTAACACTAAGATACCCTCTCAGTCATTCATAGGGAAGGCATAGGAATAACCCCAGTTTCCAGGTAATTGTTCCTCGATCACTGTGTTTGTTTTTTCCGGGCACTTCTCTTTTCGGGTCGGATGCGACCCGACCTGACCAAAAATGCTTTAAAATTTTTCAACGCTTCCTATATATTTTTTGCAGTTTCGTAAGAATGCATGGCTTGTGAACTTTATACATACGTAGTACTGTAACTAATGTGTAGTCTTGTTTTGTAGACTAAACATGAACACAACACTTGCCATTGTTTTGTAATTTTGTAACCAGTTTCTCTCTTGTTTATCCAAAGTCGAGCCTAGACATCAACAATCGTATATTTTGGAATGTCTACACTTTGTGTACATGTTACGATTCACAAAAAAGCGTAGTAGTATATGGTTGACATTGCTTTGGCATCATAGCAATACTAACACGTGTAAGAGCCAGACAGTACCATTGAGTGGACAATATAATACAATTTACTCTAATTACTGTGACTTTTTTCATTGAATTTAGATTTTCTATTCATTTTTTATTTTTTGCATAATGGCTTGTAACAAAATATTGTACACTGCTGAAAAAATATTAGCAGAGTTTCAAAGGCAAGAAGAAGAAGACTCAGACTTAGAAGAAGAAGATTTTGACAAAGAAGTTTCCGAGACTGAAGATAACATTCTTATAGACAGCGATAACGAAGATGACGAGTTCGACTTAGCTGAAGGGACACGGGATTGTAGCAGTGCTGATGATTTTTTTTATTGTACTTCAAACAAGTTTTTAATATTTATGTCATTCTTGTAATAATGTTTAAACATTTAGAATACTCTCAGACTCTATAAAATGTGGTGACACTTTGCATAAAGCACACGCATTTGTGGAGTGGGGATTTTGATAGCAAAGTGGAGAAATTTTGAGTAGCCATGTGGAGAAAAGAGGACTGACTGACCTGGCAACACTGCCTATGAAAACACTGATGATGACAGGATTTTTTAATTGGGAAAGACGAAGAAACCATCTGGATGAACAAACCGGTACGCTCCAAATTTTCACGAACCTCATCTTTAAATGTTATCACACACCTGCCCGGACCAAAAGGCGATGCTCGAGGGATCGTTGATGAGGTACAATTGTTTTCTTTATTTGTAACCAATGAGATGCTGGAAAAAATTGTTCTCCACACTAACAGTGAAATAGAAAGATCGAAGATCAAATACCAATCTGTACAGTGGTTTACATCTCCCACAAACCTGATAGAGATAAGAGCTCTTATTGGGCTGTTGTATATGAGCGGTGTTTTGAAGAATTCTGGTTTATGTCTTGATGATATGTTTTCTGTAATCTATGGACCGGTTGTATTTCGCTGTTCAATGTCACAGAAAAGATTCTCTTTTCTAATCCAGAACTTACGATCTGACGACAAAACTACGAGAGATCCAAGGAAGAATAACTTTGCGGCGTTTCGAGACCTTACCTTGCATGTGTAAAAGCCCACCTTACCGTTAGAGGGTTGAAGTACTAAAACACAATTTGTCACAACCTTATTAAAACATCATTTTAAGAGAAGTAAATTTAATGTTTTACATTTTTTAAATCAATAACAAAAAAAACGATATATATCGCGTTTTTAGACATGTATCGATATAATCCAAAAATATATAAATAACGTATATCGATAAAAAATATATCGATATATTTAGAAATATATCGATAAATTTCAACTATCGATATATCGTTGCCATCCCTACTTGTGTGAAACCCAGTCTGCAGTGTGTCATTAGAGAGTGCACAACAGACAGCCAGCATCAGACAGTAAAGTTCGTGAATTAAAACCAGTGGCCTCGGGCACAAGATAGGCCTAGATTAAATGGGCCTATCTTTTAAATAAATAGTAAAAGTGCATAAACAATAACGCGCGGCCAGTCTACAAAAAATTTAGTGCGAATAAAATTAAGCCGGCCGACTTCATCATATTGTATAATGTGGAACCAATAAAACAGTAAAAACCTTTGAACACAAACAGTAAACGTATTAAACGAGTACCGGAGTGCGTGAGATCGAAGCAAGTATTCAACAACAGTTCGCGCAACCAACCCTAGGAGTACGCTGCGTATGGGTAACTAGAACATTTAATATGCATATTAGAACCAATGCCAAATAACTGGTGATTGTTCGTTATAAAAGGAAAATATAAAACACCAATACTTTGTACGATAGAGTTCTCTCAGGGGCGGAGTTTATTCAAAGATCAATGTAACAGAATGAGTGTGTGTGTGTGCTAATATAGAGGTTATACACTGGTTCATTTTCAATGTTTTATTTATTTAACGAGATTACTTATAATAGTTTGTGTTTTAGACAGTATCAAATGTGTTTACATAAGATGTAGATTTTAACTTTGTTGATATAAGATGTTTTGCCAAAAAATGTAAGGAAATTTTAATTTGTCTTGATTTTTTATTGGAAAAGAATAACAATACACAACTGAAATAAGTACATATTAAAAAATTTTAATTCTCTTCAAAAAATGAGTTGCGTAAGTTTTTGCGATAACCTATAATCATATTTGCATTTTTAACGTTCGTGTTGCGGACTCTGGCAGAAGACTAAACAAGGTAGGTGGAAAATAAAATAAAAATAAATTTGTGTATTGGTATGTGAATAGAGTATCACAATTAGTAAACTATAATAAAATAATTATTATTTAATGATACTTTCACTTGTGAAACTTACTTGTTGATATTCCCTCAAACGCCGTTTCGGAGTTGTATTCTCCTTCCTCAGTGAGGTTTGAATACGGAATGTATCAAGTAGTCGGTAATTTGTAACGGTTCTTTTAGGTGACTGGTTGTGTGTGGGGGTGGGAGATGGAAGGGGGTTGGCACGGGATTCTGAACTGTTGTATGCGTTGTGTATTATTGTGTCGAATAGTGTGTTTGATTTAAATTGTAAATGGTCATTAAGTATGTTGTTTTGTTGTGTTTGTATATTTCGTATTGTTCTGCGGTGTTGAGTTTGCGACTTTTGGGTAGGTAGTGTAAAATTTCAAGATTGCTTTTTATATTGGTGTAACTGTGGTTTTCTGTCTAGATGTGTGTGGCAAATGTGGATTGTATGTTGTTATTGGATAATGCTTTTGTATGTTCAGAAAATCTGGAGGAAAAAGATCTTCCTGTCTGGCCTATATAGAATTTATTGTAATCGTTACAGTTTAATTTATATTGTAATAGTACATATCTTCACAATAAAGTTAACAACAAAAGATAAAGAATGAAGCACTCATAAACTAACACCAGAACACCTAAGAAAGGAACGATGACTAAGTAACTGTGTACAAAGTACAGTAGAGTCTCGCTTATCCGACATAAACGGGCCGGCAGAACGTCGGATAAGCGAAAATGTTAGATAATAGGGAGGTGTTAAGAAAAAGCCTATTAAACGTCAAACTATATTATAATTTCACACATTATGAACCTAATAATCATGTTTTACAACAACAGAAAAAATTACCTGAAAAAATGAACTTACAGTTACAGAATTGTCTGAAGTTAAATACACTTAAAACGTTCAGTCCTGTGATGATTTAAAGAAATTTTTGATCGTAGTCTGTTTTCCTGACGAGTGCCGTTTCTTCGCTGCCAAGTCTTGCCATCTTTGCAGCATCATTATGTCGATTCCTGTAGCTTCTTGTTGTTGCTCAATGTATTTAATTGTAGTTTCTAGAGCCTTAACTCCGTCATTGTGAAATTGTGAGAGGCTCAACAGTTGGTGCTTGATCTTGATCTTCAATTTCATTGTCATCGCAATTGACAAGAGCGACAATTTCTCCATCAGTTACATACTGTTACAACGGTCTACTCGATCGTCGAAGGTACAGTGGAAACAAAATAAGTACAAGACACCAATTAAGCCACTAATCACCAGGTTTAAAGTTTACAGTAAAACAGTTCGTAACTAACAACACAGTCTCTACAACAAATCAAATAAAAATTGTTCACAGGCAACAAAATGTCACTAATATTAACACAATTGTATTACAATAAATTGTAATTATACCGCCCGATTATAAAACGCAACACTTCACTAATAACTACTTGAACGTACACAGTAATCTCACTACTATAACTCTCAAACCGCTCTATAAATATCTCGCACTAAAAACTGAAAACTGAAAACTAAAACTAAAACTACCGCCATGTATTTATACTCCCGCTCACATACCAGAAGCTTCCAAACTGCGTCTTATCTCTCGTGTGAACTACGTAATTAACTGCGGCCTTGACACAGGCCGAGCGCCCGAGCGTAGCCCGGCACAGTCGAGAAGATTCTCGCAAAATGCGTCTAGCAGCACGTTGTAACAGTACCAAATATGGTAGTTACATAATATAAGCTAATATAACGTCAAGTAAGAGAAGAGTATGGAAGTATGTCTAGATATATAAACCTAAGTGTATAAAAGTGTGTATCTACAAATATATTAATAAAAAATCCAACGATGAAGAAGATAATATTAACATAGCAACATCAAATACAAAATGAAGAAAGAAAATGCTACGAGCCAAAACAAAATATCAGTAACCAGACCCAATAGGATCCAACAGTGAGGGGAACACACGAAATAACGACCAACAAGCTCCAACAGCAAAGGAGATAAATAAAAATAGCGACTACAATGAAAATATTTGAAGAAGAAGAAAGAAGAAGGACCAGGAAGAGCACCATGAAGAGAGAAGAAGACGGACAGAAGATGTAAGGACTCAACATAAACCACATGTACTAAAGACAATATAAGTGACAAAAGAAATGATGATTATAAATGTGAAAGGAAAACCAGTGTTAAACGTCTAAGGAACCACAAACAATTACAGTGTGTACTTAATATAAATGTGAAACCTGTGAATAATTAACTAATTTCAACTGAATAAACCACACAAACAATTACAGTGATGAAGTTTACAGTGTGAGAAATTAGGTTAATTTCATAATGAAACAGCAAGAATTAAAATAGTCAAACAAACACAGACAATGAGTGTGACTAATTTAATAAAGTTGTGATCAATACACATAATCATAAGACCACCAGAATAGAACAAAATAGAACAATTATGTTATTGTTCATAGAGAACTGACAACAAATAAAAAACCTTTGTTATGTATCAAACAATGACAGGAATTAAGTTCCACCAATGACCAGAAAAATATTGTAAATAATACAAAAAGATTTGTGTTAGTGTTTAAGAAGGAGTTGTATAAACATGTGTAACAAAATAATTAAAATATTATAGTAAGATACCATACTGAAGTCAGTTTAGTAGTAGAAAAATACTGCACTAAAACAGATGGTACATTGTTACACAACCCATAGGGAAGACACCTATTCAACAGAAAATGATACATATTAGTATAAATAAATGATCATCAACTATGATATCAAACAAGAATTTGTTATAAATAATAATAAATCTTAAGAGACAATGTATTATATTGCAAAACAATGCAAATAGAACAAGTCAAACATAATGGCACAGAGATAGCAGAGATGGAACAAGTATGCCAATTTAGTTAGGCAAAGTACAATATCAAAGCATATACCAATGTTAATAAAAGTATTACCAGTAGTGAGATAAATATCTGGTAATACATTGAGAACAGATTCTGAACATAATAAGAACAATATTGTAACTAAAATATTGTAAACTAACTAACTATGTACATATGACCAGAAGTAAGCTGAACCATTGTATAGCTAATTAGTTAAGAAAAATACTGTATCAAAGATTGAACACAGATTGTTAAAGTTATTACCAGTAGTGAGAGGAAATCCCAATGCTACTTTGAGAACAGACTATGACCATAAAAACAGTCATTTTATGTACAAACAATTAAAAACCAAATGACTATTATGAAGAAACCCAAATGTAAACAAACCATAAGAGCAAGTTATTTATGAAAAAATATAACTTGTAAACTTGGGTAAAAGTAAATGAAAACATTATCAAGAGTTAGAATAATGTCTAATGCTACTTTGGAAATCCAAACCAAGTATAACAATAACAATTTAGTTATTGTATTAACAAAAATAAATGACTACTATGATATGACACAACATAAACAGAGCCATTACTGAAAAATTTAATTCATGTATGTAAGCAGGACAATTATTAATTATAATACCTTTTTCTTTGGCAAAATTATAAATATTACCATTTAAGTATTCTTTCCCATTATCACACCTCAAAAATTTAATTCTTTTACCCGTTAAGTTTTCACACTCATTTACATATTGAACAAGACAATTGAAAACTTCTACTTTAGACATCATGGTATAAACTTTAGCTATCTTACTGTAATCATCAATAAAGGAAATAAAGTATTTTTCCCCGTTTAGACCAGCTGTTTTAAAAGGTCCACACACATCAGTATGAACAATTTCTAAAATATCTTTTGCTCTTTTTCTATTATTTTCAAATGGAATATTATGCATTTTATTTTCAACACATATTTTGCACTTCATGAATTCTGATTCAAGTTCATTTGGAATACCACTTAACAATTTATGTTTACACAAAATATTCAAATAATTAAAATTTACATGGCCCAGCATACGATGCCACCTTTCTTTTTTACTTATATTATCACAATTTTTATTTGCAACATTTACCAATGACTCTACATTTTTTAATTTACTTTTCATCTTATATAGACCATTTTCTTTCCAAGCTACAGCTGTAGTATTTCCAAAATTATCAATAATTTTTGTCATTTTACCTTTAGAAATAATAGTATTATTTTCCGTTATTTTACCATAACTTATTAAATTTGTATGCATATCTTTAGCATAAAATACATTTTGCATGTTTACTTCATTTCTCTTACCAAAAAGATCAAAGTAACTTACCACATTACCAATTTTAGTTGCTTTTACAACTCTATTATCTCCCAAATAAACATTAACAGGTTCTTTAAGTATCATACATTTATCAAAATATTTATCATTATTTATTATATGGTCAGTACAACCGCTATCTAATAACCAATTAATCTCGCAATTATTAAACTTATCTTTATCTACCTTACTATTATGCGCCGTGTGATAGTCGACTCTTATAACCCATGCGCTCGTATCTGGATTCTTCTGCTGCGACTGAGTTGCTTGATGTGCTCTTGCACCTCGCTGACTTCGAAAATTGCCATGCCGTCTGGCGTAGTTACTTTTTTCGGTTTCTTGTCTGCCTCGTGGTGCTCGCCATGTATTGCTGCTGCCTGCCGCTTGGCCACCATATTTACAGTCTCTCTTGATATGACCAGTTTTGCCACATTGAAAGCATGTTCGCAGTTGTCGACTTTTATCCGCCATGAATGCGTTAGATTTTCGTCCAGAATATTCATCCTTTTGATGCTTTATTTCAGTCATTTGAATTTTACTTTTCACATAATCCACAGTTTGATCTTCTTCTTTTAATGCGTCTATTAAATCGCCTATATAACTGTATGAATCCGGCAACGTATTTAACATATAATTTAATTTTTCTTTTTCTGACACAGTAGCACCCGCGTTTTTAAGCTCGTTCACAGTTTTTTCAAAATCACTGAAGAATGTCGCTGCATCAGTATAATTTTTAAGTCTTAATTTTCCAATTTATTTCTATATACAATTTGCAATGCCGTAGACTTTTTCAAATACATTTCATCAAACTTTTGAATTATTTCATACGCCGTTGTTTTATCACTAATAAATTCCAATTGCTTATTCGTTATATTACTGTATATATAGTTCATAACCTTTAAATCATTATCGTCCCACGGGTCTTTATCCTGCGCCGTTTTTGCTCGTGTTATCACTTCATCACATTTTTTAAATTTCAAAAACAACACAATACGTTTTCTCCACATACTATAGTCCTCTCCATCAAACACTGGAATTGTAATGTCATTGTACTTCGCCATTTTTCCGTATCACAGCATGCGACAGCACAAAAAAAACGATACTATACTCACTTAAACTCTTGACCACAAGTTTATTAAACCACGCACCTCTGCTATCATGTTAAAGTGTGGATTGAAGTAATATAAGAGTTTTCAGAGTATAATAAAGTTTATTAAACCATACACAATACATACTTAATACACAGTACTACGACACGTGCTTCACTCACGGCGTCTTGTTACAAACTGAAAACTAACAAACTTATACATGCTCACGCGCATTACATATATTATACAATATAAATGTATTGCATATATCCAACAGTATCAAACAATGACAGGAATTAAGTTCCACCAATGACCAGAAAAATATTGTAAATAATACAAAAAGATTTGTGTTAGTGTTTAAGAAGGAGTTGTATAAACATGTGTAACAAAATAATTAAAATATTATAGTAAGATACCATACTGAAGTCAGTTTAGTAGTAGAAAAATACTGCACTAAAACAGATGGTACATTGTTACACAACCCATAGGGAAGACACCTATTCAACAGAAAATGATACATATTAGTATAAATAAATGATCATCAACTATGATATCAAACAAGAATTTGTTATAAATAATAATAAATCTTAAGAGACAATGTATTATATTGCAAAACAATGCAAATAGAACAAGTCAAACATAATGGCACAGAGATAGCAGAGATGGAACAAGTATGCCAATTTAGTTAGGCAAAGTACAATATCAAAGCATATACCAATGTTAATAAAAGTATTACCAGTAGTGAGATAAATATCTGGTAATACATTGAGAACAGATTCTGAACATAATAAGAACAATATTGTAACTAAAATATTGTAAACTAACTAACTATGTACATATGACCAGAAGTAAGCTGAACCATTGTATAGCTAATTAGTTAAGAAAAATACTGTATCAAAGATTGAACACAGATTGTTAAAGTTATTACCAGTAGTGAGAGGAAATCCCAATGCTACTTTGAGAACAGACTATGACCATAAAAACAGTCATTTTATATACAAACAATTAAAAACCAAATGACTATTATGAAGAAACCCAAATGTAAACAAACCATAAGAGCAAGTTATTTATGAAAAAATATAACTTGTAAACTTGGGTAAAAGTAAATGAAAACATTATCAAGAGTTAGAATAATGTCTAATGCTACTTTGGAAATCCAAACCAAGTATAACAATAACAATTTAGTTATTGTATTAACAAAAATAAATGACTACTATGATATGACACAACATAAACAGAGCCATTACTGAAAAATTGAAGGGTTCCGAACTAGTTAAAAGATAACCACTATATATAATGAATTAGGTACAATGTGTGTACACTAATTACAATCATTACATGATATAATTTATATAGAGAAAACCAAAAATAAGGTGAAAAATTGTATAAGAGAGATAGAAGAGGACTGAAAATATGTAAATAGTAGATTAACCACAGTCATATACAAATATTCTAGTGTAAAATTGTGTAAATAAACTTTACTAGTATTATTAGATTGTAATATTACTGTTTTAAATAAGAAAAATTAGTTCTAAGCACATTTATGGAAAATCAAACATGGACGCTTAAAGACGCCATAACGAGATTTTGTGTAGGGAACAATTCTTCCCAAATTTTGAATCAAACCAATTGAGATATGGACTCAAAGTGTTTATTTAAGAAGTGTTTTAATATAAATAAGTAAAATCTGGTGTAATAGACTTATAAATATAAGATACACCAGAAATAATAAATAAAATCGTTATTGTGATAGAAGTGATGGACGGAAAATATTCATTCTTAGACTTAAATTAACAAGCAGGATGTCCGCAATTCACTGACATCAACCATTTAACGATAGGACGTAAATTAAGAAAGTTATTGTAATTTTAAACTTTTCAGTTAAATTTTTGTACCAGTGCTGACGTCAAAAAGCCTCAACACCAAAATCGATTTTGTTAAACAATTAAATATTTTAATAAAACAAAGGCTTTTGGGTCAGAGAGTATAGTGTTTCCAACCAATAGAATGAATGACTTTCGGCAGACGAGCAGGAGACGCTGAGAGGAAGCATTACAGTTCATGTCTAGCTTTTCGACGGAGAGGCCACGCCACTCGACAACATGAAGAAGTTTTTATTTTGAATTTGTGCGCGGCATTTGCATTAAGTAACCAGCATACATAACCTTAACACTACACCAATATATACGAGTGACAAGTGCGGAGTTATTTAATTAAACGAGTACGGTTAGTGTATAATGTCAACCGTACTTGCGAGTGTTGTGATAAATAAAAAACAGGGAGTACAATTTTATTTAAATAATACTAAACAGAATTAATAACTTCGTAACCAACTAATTTTTGATACTACGCAAGTCAAATAAGGCGAAGTATTAAAAAACTATGATTGAATTATCAGAATTAAAGAAAAAATTAATTCACAATTATTAAAATATTATAAAAAATATTTTAATTATTTATTATAACTTAAAAAATTATGTTTGAAATATTTATCACTAAATACAAGAATTAACATTAGTCACTCATTTGACTAAACTTATTTTTCTTGAATTTTTCGATGTTTTGAAATATACGTTATTAACTTTCATACGAAAAAATAAATGTAATCCTGATAATAACATATCAAAGTATTACGAATAATGTGTTTATATGTATAGATTAAGAAATAATAACTATTAAGAAATACTTAACCATTGTAACAATACCCGTTATAACTAACCTCAGAATCGTAACGGTAGCTTGATAATTTCAATATTACCGATCTGTTCTCAAGTAACATCCAAACCAGATAGAAATACTAACAAGAGTTTTTTGATAAATTTTTCTCTTGCGAATAGATAATTCTTAAAACGAATTATTAAAAGAAAGTAATACATTTTTAACTACTGTACAAGTCATCCAGCTTGATAATTGTTAACAAGTACCGTAAGTTGCGTGCGCATTCCAGCGTACGATAGTACCATAAATATCAGATATATGGTATTAATTTTTGATTTTTATATTTGTTTGCTTTTTATTAATTATTGTTCATTTTATATCGTTATTCATATTACATCTTGTGCCTGGTATCATGTTACCTAAAAGAACCTTACGAAATATGGTAATTCACTGATACGAGAGAACATAACCTCTTGAAATTAAATTATTGTACCAATAACAGGTCTACCAG
This sequence comes from Magicicada septendecula, assembly GCA_034769895.1. Lineage (NCBI taxonomy): Eukaryota > Metazoa > Arthropoda > Insecta > Hemiptera > Cicadidae > Magicicada > Magicicada septendecula. Next base: position 806,370,159 of record CM068367.1, read on the forward strand.
CCTTGAGGCTGAACAGAGTCTTATTTGAATTTTTTAATTGTAATCATTATTTAAAAGGTTGTTAGTTTTTGATTGTTAATTGTCAAAGATTTTATGATTTATTGAATTGTTAATAAACCTCCACTTTTATTACCAGTGAAAGGAGTATCATTTCTATTCTAAATCAGTTCACTTATTTTTTAATCAGTTCTACCACAGGTGGCGGAAGAGTTTAAAAAGATCTAATAATAATTCAGAATATTATTTAGACATTATTTTATTTATTTTGTGTATGAGAACTATATTGAATATTCGATCTGAATATTTACTTGTATATAAAGTGCATGTATTTCAGCGGAACCGTCACTGAACAGGACTGAAGTATTCACGTGTGGTAAGTGAGGGAGGTATACAACAGAGTGCGCGAACCATTGTAAATAAAAGAAGTGGACTATTATTACGCACCCATTAAAAACAATACAATAACACAAATAACCTTAATAGTTACAATTACATTTTTATAAGAAACAACATTATCGTAGATACCGGTGCGTATCTGCACTCACACGACTACACCACACCAGAATATATCTACATCTATAAAAGTTATTTTATAGATTGGCTAGTCCAACAGTGTGGCTTAAAGGAGTGAAGATACACTAAGAAGAATTATAAAATATTATCGTACTATCTACGAATTTATAATAATGATTTACACTTGTATCTATATCTATAAAACGATACATTATAACGTACACCACATGCTTACATTCTGGATCTCTCTGGAACGTTCGATAAACACGTAGATTGTTCTGTGACGTCGTAACAATACTGATCATCATCCTTCATCCAACTTTCGATTTCTTGCAAAGATGCATCCTCACATCCAGGGATACGTTGCACTAAAGGTAGAATGGTTTCTTCGGTTTCATCTGTGCTTTCTGTTTCCATACTTTCATCATCGCCTAGCAGCTTCTTCCATGATTTGGCAATTGTTGGAGCCCTTACGTCAGCCCAGGCCCTTGCAACCCAATAAGCAACATCCTTTACATTGATGCGTTTCAATTTTTCAATCATGTCTTGTCCTTCTTCAATTCCTTCTATCACTGTGGACAGTAGCTTCCTGCGATAGTTCCTTTTTATCGTTTCCAAAACGCCCTGATCCATAGGTTGGCATATGGCGGTTACATTGGGGGGCAGAAACATTGCCTTAATGTCACCATCCTGAAGCTCCTCTGCATCAGGGTGCGTTGGAGCATTATCTACCAACAAAACTGCTTTTCTGGGTAAATTATTTTCTTTCAAAAACTTCTCTGTTGAAGGAATGAATTCCTTAAAAAACCAGTCTTTGAAAATTTCACTGCTCATCCATGCGCTTTTCTGACTGTACTATTTTACACGAAGAGCGTTTTTTGAAACTGTTTTAAAGGCTCTAGGATTTTTGGACTTTCCAATCATTGCAAGGTCCATTTTGAGGTTTGCTGTAGCATTGCTGCATGCTAAAATTGTCAGCCTTTCCTTACTACGCTTGTAGCCAGGGGCTGCCGCTTCAGTTCTGGCTGCAAGACTCTTACTAGGTAACATTTTGTAATTAAGGCCTGACTCATCACAATTAAATATCTGATCACCCGTTAGGCTTTCAGTTTCAATAAATTCCTAAAATCTTTTCTTGAATGCTTCCATTTCTTCAAAATTCGATGATAGTTTTTCACCACAAACACTTAACTGACGGATACCGTAGCGTTTCTTCCATCGGTCGAGCCACTTGACACTTGCTGTGAAATCTGGGTCCCCTTCATTAAATTCATTATGAAAATGCAACGCCTTTTGCTATAAAATAGGCCCTGAAATAGGCACATTTTTGTCCCTGAACTGTGTAAACCAAACATACAAAGCTTAACTAACTTTTTCATAGTCACATTTTTTCATAGTTTTTCTTTCTTTTAATGCACCCTCCGTAACTCTTAATGCACACCATTTTTCTATTTCTATTAGTTTTTTTTTCCAGTCTCCTACTGTTACCCATCCAACACCAAAGTCGTCAGCTACCTTCTACATTGTCTCTCCCTTGTCCAGTCTCTTGATTGCCTCAAGTTTTTGTTCCATCGATACAACTTTCTTTCTTTTCGTCGCCATACTTGCGTACATTTCAACTTTTAAACAACACAACAACGTTTGTTAAATTAACACAGACAGACACATACGCATGTAACAGACGATAAACCGACCCGCATACAATGATAAACTGCACTGCACTGAGTAGTGAGCTGTGACAGTGAGTGAGTGAGGGTGGGGCGAATGACAGACACATGAGTCATAGTGTAGACTGTACAGTCGGGGTTAACTAATTAGCTGCGGTAGAGTCGGGAGCAACAAAAAATAAACTACGCTCATGCTCGCAACTTGCAGTTCTTTTGCCGATTAATGCGTTCTTTTGTTTTTGTTTTTTTTGCGGTGGGACGTCAGATAATACGGAATGTCGGATAAGCGAAGGTCGGATAAACGAGACTCTACTGTATTATATAAGGTTCAAGAACTCAATAAAACAATTAATGTAATTAACTCAGTAAACGAAAGAACAATAAGTAGTGATAAAGAAGAAAGTATAGAAGACAACTTAATAATGTGATTAACCAACTGACCCAATAGATATGGTAAGTGAGAGGATAAACTAAAGTACGACGACATTCAGCATTAACAAGAGAATGTGAAGAAAATAAACAAACACAATCAAGATAACAAACACAGAAGAATTAACAAATGTGCCAAATAATGTGCCTAGTATATGTGTCAACAGAAAATGAAAGTAATAAAACCAAAAATCTACAAAATTAAGAAACTGCAAAGAGACACAGACATAGACAGACAGTACCAAAGACAAACCATGACAAAAAACTCTTAATTCTAATAAAAGAATAGCATTAATTAAATAAATCAAAACCATGAAAGAGAATAATGAATAAGAATAGAGTAATTATCTTAGTAAGAACAGTGTACCAGGCATACTTTAATACTGGCAAATTCAAATAAAATAACAAAAGAGAACCCAGTAATCACCTGTAGACAGGTGGAATTCATAAAGAGATAGTAAATAATAATTAACAAGTGTAAAAGTACCAAATAATAACCTGTAAGGCTTCTATTACACTAGGCAACATGTGGCGGGCAACTAGTTGTCCGACCTCGGACAACTAGTTGACGAGGGCTAAAAATGGTGAGCAACTCTCGGCCACATGTTGATGATTTAAGCCGAGAAAATGGCGTCAAGGAATGAAGAGCTTCTGCTGCTCGCTTTGTTATTAAAGAAAAGAAGACGCAGAGCTCGGAGAAGACGTATGTACATACACCCTATGTCATCAACAAGGATGGATAAAGGATTATACTACACACTGTTCGATGATCTGTGCGTGGACGAAAATAATTTTTTTAACTATTTTCGTACGTCAAAACAATCATTTGATGAATTGTTGGACTTGATCAAAGCAGACATAACTGTCACTGATACCAAAATGAAGAGAGGTTATGTCTTGCGTATTGAATGCAAAATGACAACTGGGCCTGTCGTCTGCCGTCCCGGACACAGTTAAGGTGGTGTCTGTGGCGAAGTGCGCATGCGCGGAAGCGGGAGTGGTGCGCCACATGTTGCCCAGTGTAATAGCTCCCATCTGAAACAATGCCCCACGTCCAGCGTCAGCAACTTCCGAGTGGTCGGGAAGTTGCCGCTCTCGTCCACCGTCATCCACTAGTTGTCGACCCATATCAACAAGTGGCCTAGTATAATAGGCTCCCATATAAACAATGTTACTAGATGACCTCAGCAACAAGTTGCCCGCCACATCTTGCCTAGTGTAATAGAGGGCTAAGACATTGACACCAGATAGCCAAAATATAGTTCATTGTTGTCTATAGGGGGGTCCCAGGTAACCTCACAACTTGGCTATAAATCAGCTTGTAATTATTATAAAATAAGACCAAAACGATGTAAACTAGTGTAAGTTATAAAATAATGATAGAAGACATTATAAAGACGAACCCAGTGATACAATTGTATTAATTGAAAGTGGTATGTGTGGTGTTTAATGCAAATACACAGACTGAAATTGGACAGAAAAGTGTACACGTTAAACACACTCAGAATTCCTATAATAATATAAACCAGTGAAGAACAATGTCTTCAATGTGCAATTTAATATGTATTACCACTATTATAGTATACAATGATTATTATAAAAAACTAATTTAGCGAGAATTAAGGAAAATTGAGGTCACTGTCTGACCACACAAGCTGCAAGAAGTATTGGTGAATTACTAACAATATCATATGTAATTATAAAAGAACAACCATTGCAAAATAACCTTTGCACTGTAAAGACAATTTAGACTTAAAAGAACCACATAAAGATGGGTATATCATTAACTCAGAATTAAATCAAAATGACCTGGCATACTAAGACTATGAACAATAAATGTTACATTAAAAACAAGCAAATAATTGTATTCTAATGAAAACTAAGCTGCCCAGAAGTTGTAATGGACATCTTAGAATATCTATATCACTGTAAAAAAGTGAACAGGACAAATTATGTCAATAAATAAAGTAAATCTAACTGACCATGCTCTAGGCCATAGAAGGCATGGGTCAAATATAGTAATTTAATTCATCTTAGACAATCATGGTACTAATTATTATCATAAGTGAACTTCAAAGGAACCATATGATGAAATGTAATCATCATTTGGTCAATTTTAATAATTAATCATGTAAAAATATAATGAAAATATAATAGTCGTAAGTAAGGAATTAACTTTCTTATTATTGAACTCACACATGTCTTGTGAGGACTTATTTTAAAGAACAGATTAATTGTGATAACATGATGTGATCATATTAAGTAATACTCAAATAACAAGGACGTTAAACCAATTTTAAAGAAATTATATTTATTTTGGAAAATGCGAGAATACAACAAACAGAACTCTCCAACCCGAAGTCATTGACAATTTCAATTATTTCACAAGGGGGTGAGCTCGCTGGATAGAATGTCCACATTTTTAACCAATGGAATCGATCAAAATCGAGGGGGGTATGTGCTCCCGATATAGGAACAGCGAAGAAGACAAAGAATTTTATTATTCTGCATCAGACTAGCGAAGCAATACGACAGCCAATTTCTATGTGCAGATACAGTCGATTTCAAGAGATCAGCTTGTAACGGTACGAAATTGTAGGGCCAAGATAACATTTTAAAAATTATATTCCCCATGCAGTCATTGTTCACCCTTGTAGAACCCCGAGTTAGTCAACCAAATAGGCTGTGTTTATGACAGAACCAAACGTCTATGTTTTGTCTCCGCACTCAAGCAGAGTAGACCGATTGTGAAACAACACCCAACTTTGCATCAGCCGGGAATCACGGACGAAAGTAATGTAATTCCATATTGCATAAGGTGGCAAAATATTGCTAAACCTTATGGCTACGTTATAGCGCTCATTTAACAGCACCAATGGGAGCGCAGTCTCGCGATCACGTGACCAGAAAAAAAAAACTGTGTGTGCTCAACTTTAGCACTACTGAGGCCAGTTGCCTTGCACCTAATGGCCGCGCGGCCAAACTAAAACATCTCAGTGCGGAAAAAATTATGTCGGCCGACTAAAAATATAACTATACAACTCAGTTACAGTGAGAATCTAGTTCGATATGTGATCAGAACAATACGCCAGCTTTTGAAAGCCGAAATTATTTACGGAATGTGAAGTGCAAGACATTGTTAACCTATTGGTGCAACAGCTCGGATACATTTACAGACGGGTTAAGAATAAACACAGATTGGTAAAGTACCTTTTGTCATCAAACTAAAAGTTTTTGAAAGAGCTCTATTAATAAGAGATGAGTATTGTAAAAGTATGATGGGCATAAGCGTGAGAGAGAGAGAGAGAGAGAGAGAGAGAGAGAGAGAGAGTGGGGAATAATACTAAAATATCAACAGTACTGGTTTGTTGTTATAAAATAACTATTTTAATTAAATTTGTCTAAAATAGGTAGCGATTAAGCAATTGCAAATGTACGGTATGTTGATGAATTTGATGTTGTAAAAGGGTTGGAGTAGCGTGTCAAACATAAAGTAGAAGAGAATAGGGATTGTCATACAAGTGTAGAAAATAACGTAAATTTCACATAATAAACCAAAAGTAAGTTGTTTTAGTCAGAATAAACTGTGTTAATATTATTTTGCAATCAAACCCGGATAACCTATTCTGCAGCTGATTTGATTTTTTCGTCTGTAGAACCTTGGATTGGAACCCGTAGGTAAGAAAAAACTCAGTGGTTATGAATTTAATATAGATTTATTATTTGTAAATAACAAAGATTGTTTCACCGGCGCCCGAACAGGGACGGCGAAAAGTTTTAATTATATTCACCAGACCTAATTAAGCTGCAGAACGGGTTGTTTGGGAGTGAGGGCGATTGTCAGTAAATTAGTAAGAGTAGTTAGTAAGCTTACAAAATTGTGTATAAGTAAATACTAGAAAAATGGAAAACACTATTGATTTAACTAGCACTAGTGCTGAAAATCAAATAAAAACAATAGTAACCGAAACGGTAGTAAATGAAAATATGTCAACTGAGTCGGCCAATAAAGGCGATTCAGGTATTCAGACAGAGTCACTGTCAATCAGTGACAGTAATGTAAACGAATCTGTATTAATTAGTGAGAGGGGAGCAACTTCCACCCCTATTACAATTAAAACAAATATAAAAGAAAAAGAAATGTCAATGAATGACCTATTTAACCTTCTCAGTAAACGATTTGATAGTAATGACGCTAAATTTGATGAACAGAATGTTAAATTCAATGAGTTAAAGGGTGACATAAATAATATTGATATAAAATTTGATAAGCGTTTATGTGAAATGAATACACAAAATGTTAAGTTCGAAATCAGTATGAATAAACGTCTAAATGAGATGGATGAATGTTTCAACACATTTAGAGAACAAGTGATAGGATCAGTAAATGAACAATTAAATAATCATATCATTAATGTAAACAAACAAGTGTCGGAGACAGTCAAAATACAAGTTCATGAGCAAATTCAAGAGATGAAAGATAATTTTGAAAGTAAAATAAATAAGTGTTAACGTTGATAATGAGTGTAAATTTAATTATGTAGTAGAGAAAATAGAAGAAGTTAGAGATAACATTAAGACATATGAAACTAATGTTAATTTCAAAATAAATGAAATAGAAAGCAATTGCGACAACAAAATAAGTGAATGTCAATTGAGTTTTGCGAATAAAATTGTAGAAATTAATGAAAATGTTGATAGTAAGATTAGTGAAACAGAAAGTAGTTGTAAGTCAGAAATACAGCTATTAAAAGGTGCTGTAGAAATGGTAAATAATGCCAGTATTCAATCTGAACGTGTAACTAACAACAAGTTTAATTTAATGGAACAAAAAATAATTAATGTTAAAGACGACTTAAACATGGTAATAAACAAAACATTAGACAGTGTCAATGAGCAAGTAGTAATCACCCGTAATGCAGATAGCGAAATAGAGTTAGAGTCATTTACTGGGGATAGGAGGGGGGGTACACCCTATGCAATTCCTAAACAGAGTAAGGGATTTTAATAGATTTTGTAGCAGTAATTGGGAGATGAAATTATTGAAAGTTATGAAATGTTTTAAGGGAAGCCCCTCAATTTGGGCGGAGGTACATAAGGGAGATTGGTTAAATTTCCAGAGTTTTGAAAGGGATTTTAGAAGTAAATACTGGTCTGAAGAGGACCAAGAAGTGCTTAGAAGTAAGATAATGGGGTCGGGTAATTTTGGGACTAATGGTAATAATGTCACCATTTATGTAATGAAAATGTATAATGAAGCGAAATACCTTGAACCACCATTACCGTTTAGATCATTTGTACGTCATATAAGTAAACATTTACCAAGGGAGGTGCAAATTAACTTAATGACGCGGGAAGTGGAAGGTATAAATGACCTTGAACAAATACTAGATATTTTCCAGAATATCAGGGACCGGGAAATAGGTAGGCGCTCAAACCTGTCAGGGGTATATAACAATGAGAATCATAATCATAATCAATCTAGTGGGACACCAACCACATATAGAGGGACAAGGGGAGGCTACAGTAATAACTATAGACGTGATGACTGGCGATGTGGAGAGTGTCATTGCGAGAACTATGGTAGTAGAACAACTTGTTACAGGTGCCATAAAGAGAGGAGTTGCCAACGCAACAATACTGAACATAACCAAAATAGTCAACCACAGAGAGGAGGGAGCAGCAACCGAGAAGCACCGGGAAGCAGTGGAACTTCCAACAGAGGTCGTGGGGGACACACTCCAGGCCGTGTAACCACTCAGACGGAAAACTAACAAGGACAGTGAGTGAAGGGACCCCACCATTGTCGATAAATGACTGCGGGGCCCAAGGCAACAATGACTATATAAATAACGTCATCCGCACTGATATGTCCAAGGAACTGATGGAGGAAGAGGATTTAGAGACAGCAAGACCAGAAACCGGACTGACAGAGGTAAGTAGAATCTATTTTAAAATTCCCAGAACCTAGAAATATTAAACAGTTACAAAGTTTTTTAGGGCTATGTAATTTTTATAGAAAATTTCAGAAAAACTATGCCCATATAACTTCAAAGTTGAGCGTGGTGTTACAAAAGAACAAACAGTGGAAATGGGGGGAAAGAGAACGAAAGGTGTTTATCGAAATAAAGGACCATTTTAGTAACATGATCATGATGAATCACCCTAATTTTGAACGCACATTTTATTTACAGACCGATGCTAGTAACATCGCATTGGGTGCAGAACTGTACCAGGAGGACGACGAAAAGGAGCATCACACCATCGCTTTCGCCAGTCGTACCTTATTAGCTGCTGAAAGAAACTACACAACAACGGAGAAGGAACTATTAAGCATTGTTTTTGCGGTGAAGAAGTTTCGAACATATCTACTGGGAAATTCCACTATCATCCGGACTGACCACAAGGCATTATCTTTTTTAAACACCTGTAAGTTGACACACAGCAGGATAACCAGGTGGGTGCTAGCTTTACAAGAGTACAATTTTAGTTGGGAGTATATAAAAGGGGTAGAAAACAAAATACCTGACACTTTATCTAGGGTAGATACAGAGGGAATGAGAACAGGGAGGGATTTAAAAGAAATAGAAATTTTCAGACTTAGTAGGGAAGATAGATTGTTTGGGGAAGAATTGAGAAATATTAATAGCATGCAAAGAACAGATCCTAAATTGAACAAAATAATAACTAGCTTAGAGTCCGATTCAGATGAGTTAGGGTATAGCCGTTATTTTCAAATCTATCAAGGGAGTTTGTTTAAGAAAGTAGAGGGGGGAGAGCGTGATTGGAGGTTAGTCATAACAGAAGGGTTGGTAGATCAGATAATATGGGATTGTCATTTTCGGTATGGGCATTTCGGTGCTAGGAAGTGTATAAATGTATTAAAAGAATCATGTTTATTTAAAAATATGGAACGGAGGGTTAGAACTTTACTCCGGGGGTGCGATTTATGCCAAAAGTCAAAAGTAGTTAATTACCGTTTAGAGGGAGAGATGAGGTGTATTAAAGTAGAAAAGCCTTTTGATTTAGTTGCGGTAGATTTGTTTGGCCCTCTACCAAAGGGAAGGGGAGGCGTAATGTATATTTTTGTGGTACTAGACACATTCACGAAGTTTGTAAGATTATACAGTGTAAAGAGGGCCACTAGTAAAGTACTAAGTGAGAAAATAACGAAGGATTATATGATTAAAACCGGAAAACCCAAAATAATATTATCTGACCATGGGCCCCAATTTATTAGCGGAATATGGTGACAAACTTTGGGTTGGGAAGGTATCATACCTAAACACACGGCGGTATATCATCCTCAGTCGAACCAAGCCGAAAGAGTCATGCGAGAATTAGGGAGAATTTTCCGGGCATATTGCCATGCTAAACACAGTGAATGGCCAGCCTATGTGGGAAGAATTGAAGAATGGTTAAACTGTACAACTCATAATCAACGGGGTTCACACCATATGAGCTAGTCAAGGGAAAACGTCCACCTAGGATTCTGGAACAGCTGTTCAACTTTCCACCAGAGAGCAACCCACGAGATCTGGAAGTAAAACTCAAACTCACCAATGAAAGCTTGTTAACTAAGGGAGAAAGAAGAAAACGGCTTCCTGATGCCAAAGGTAAATGGATTAAGTATGAGATAGGTCAGCTGGTATTAGTGAGAAGACACGATTTATCAAGTGCCCAAGATAAAGAGATTAAGAAATTCTTTTTGTTGTATGAAGGACCGTCTAAAGTAGTTGAAATTAAAATGGATAATGCCTATGTTTTACGAAATCAAATGACGGGGGAAATAGTGGGTACCCATAATGCCACCAATTTAAAAAAGTATTGGTTAAAATAAAATAATACATTAAATTTTGTAATTGAATATAATCTAAACTATAAAATTAGGAATTTAATATAAAACAGTAAGTGGTAGTGGGTAGATGTTCCCCACTTGTCCCAGTGGTGTTCGTCTATTTCAGGGACGTGCCCCTGCCCACGTGAGCCTTGGTTTTCTCCATTTACCCTTATTTTCGGAGGAAGCTTTGTCCTTACCATTAGTCCTAGTTCTTGACTTTTTAATGATCCTTACCCTTTTTATTTTCCCGATTTCCTTAACCCTCCCCATAGAGAAAACATAACAATAGTCACACAAATTGGCACACCCTTTCGAACCATTTGATTGCCTTAATTCTAAACAATACATTAGGGTAATCCTCAAAATTAAATAAACTGGTGTTATTTACGAATTGTAAACTCATCCCTTAATTAGATAGTTGGTAGAGAAGTTTTGTGGCTGAGTAGACAAACGAAATAATCAAATTTCTGTATAAGCTAATAGAATTATGGCATACTGGGATGGGGTTGTAGATTAGTGGTTGTGGTTTGTTTGTTATTGTTAGAAATGAGGGGCAGACAAGGATTTGAGGTCTGCAAAAGGGTGGTTATTCATCGTCTCCTCTATCAAGAGATAGGGGTTCTGTTCGTCTCCTATCGCATCCCTGTATACCATAATTCTGTACACATAAAGCATAACCTATTCACGGGTAGTTGGAGAAAAAATAATTTGTGAAAATATTTTACAGTAAAAGCTATGTAACCAAAAGGTTTAATTATTATTTTGTGGTACCTGCTATGTTAGGTTAGGAGTAGAGATAAATGGTATTTAGAATGTGATTGTGGAGGAATTTAAAGAGAGATTTGAAACAAATGATGTAATGTTTGTAAAATTTATTGAAATACTAAGGAAAAATTAAAAAATTAAAACAGTAAACCACGTAGAATCATTTCGATAAATGTAATTAAAGTAATTGAAATTGTTTTGACTATATTAAATTCAAAAGGGCAAATTTTATTAATGAAGTAAAATTAATTTTGGTACAAATAAATAGAAATTGATAAATATGTTAACTACAAGACTCAGAGAAATTAAAAGTTGAAGTAAGCATATGTGCTAGTAGTGGTAACCAGAATGTTTAGACTGTGTGAGTGTTTATAACAGTGTTTATAACACCAGTCTGGCAGACTATTGTTAATGTAAACAGGCATAGTGTATGTTTTGACTAATGTCTAAAGCCAAGTGTTGAAGCTGCTAACTGTTGCAGTTTGATGAATCAATGCCAAGAGCAGATTTTATTATGAAATAAAAGAAACATCTGATGTGATGGAATGTAGATAATATTCTTTTTAGGCCCCTTTGTAAAATGATATTTAAATAAATAAAGTTGTTTTGAACAAATGAGATTGAAATAATGTAGGTAATATTTTATGTCGGATCATTTTGAAAAATGTAATTAATTTTGAAATTGTTAATTATAACAATATGAATTAAATTTAATGAAAGGTAATTAAATAAATTGAAAAGATAATTTTTAATAATGACTTTAAATCTATTTTGATCTGAATTTTGATTGTAACGATAAAATAAATAACTGATAAAAAACATAATGATTAAAATATTCATTTAAAATTGAAAACTGAAGGAAATTTTGTATGGATATAATAAAGAACGTTCAAGCTGAGATAGCGTTTGGAAAATAAGATGTGTATATTTCTGTTCATGTAAATTTTATCAATACCAATCCTTATGTTATGTTTAACTGTACATTCCCCACCTAAGTGCGGCCATGACCTCACCGGATCATGACCGTGAAAGTAGTCAATTGTGGCAAATCATAAATTTCACCTGATATAACTGGCTTGTGATTTGTTTTATTTTGTTAACCCGGTGGTTTGTTAGACTTAGCAGGGGGGTTATTTTTGGGGGAATCTACCTAATTTTGGAACAGGGCTATTTTCACCCAGATAGGGGTGGTAGTCCATTAGGGGTGTATAAATCAAGAATAGTAGGTGTAATACTGAATTTTATTGTAACGCCGAAGCAAGAATGGGGGTGGAATAAAAGAAAAAAATTTCCACCCCTTCCGCATCAGTCCTTGTGAAAGCAACTGGGCGCTACAGTCCATGGGGGGTAATAGTGAGTGTGGATGGGCGGTGACCCAGTTACAGGTCACGAGGGAGATGTGGTTTACGGCTAGGATGAGGCTGGAAAAGGCCAAGAAGCCTAGCGCAGAACACATTAAAATGTAACAGGTATCAGGGGTTAAGGAATTAAAAGGGGGGTAGTAGAAAGAAAAAAAAAAAATTTTTTTATTCTATAAAATATAGTAGGTAAGGACCTAATATGTATTTTAGGTACAATTACTGTGAGTTAATGTAATCCTGTATAATTAATGTGTCATTTTGGCTGGGCAATATTGTATGGGGAATATTATTAAATTTGACTGGAATTTATGTGTACTACTGTAAACCTATATTGTTTTATTAACACCATTTTCTAGGGTTAAGAGATATTCTATAATATAAAATGAGCCAGTACGTTGTCAATGAACCAGTACGGCTAAGAGGAAACAAATCAGTTGTGGGATATGGAGTGATCGAAGGCCGTTTGTCGATTTTTTAATTGAATGTTCCAAAGTCAGGCGACACTGTGGCGGGTATCTGTCCGAGCTTATGGTGTTGGGATCTCGAACAGAGAAGTCCAGTAAGATCGGATTGGTGCTGCCACAGCCGCCAGACTAGGGGGGTAAGAACCCATGATTAGTAGTGTTCAGGGGGGTTGTGGCACCATATCCTCACTGATCCTCTTAGGGTTTAGGCAATAAGAGTTTGAACGCCTCGGCCTTCAATCTCTTATTGGGGGGGGGGGGGTATTGTAACGGTACGAAATTGTAGGGCCAAGATAACATTTTAAAAATTATATTCTCCATGCAGTCATTGTTCACCCTTGTAGAACCCCGAGTTAGTCAACCAAATAGGCTGTGTTTATGACAGAACCAAACGTCTATGTTTTGTCTCCGCACTCAAGCAGAGTAGACCGATTGTGAAACAACACCCAACTTTGCATCAGCCGAGAATCACGGACGAAAGTAATGTAATTCCATATTGCATAAGGTGGCAAAATATTGCTAAACCTTACGGCTACGTTATAGCGCTCATTTAACAGCACCAATGGGAGCGCAGTCTCGCGATCACGTGACCAGAAAAAAAAACTCTGTGTGTGCTCAACTTTAGCACTACTGAGGCCAGTTGCCTTGCACCTAATGGCCGCGCGGCCAAACTAAAACATCTCAGTGCGGAAAAAATTATGTCGGCCGACTAAAAATATAACTATACAACTCAGTTACAGTGAGAATCTAGTTCGATATGTGATCGGAACAATACGCCAGCTTTTGAAAGCCGAAATTATTTACGGAATGTGAAGTGCAAGACGTTGTTAACCTATTGGTGCAACAGCTCGGATACATTTACAGACGGGTTAAGAATAAACACAGATTGGTAAAGTACCTTTTGTCATCAAACTAAAAGTTTTTGAAAGAGCTCTATTAATAAGAGATGAGTATTGTAAAAGTATGATGGGCATAAGCGTGAGAGAGAGAGAGAGAGAGAGAGAGAGAGAGAGAGAGAGAGAGAGAGAGAGAGAGAGAGAGAGAGAGAGAGAGAGAGAGTGGGGAATAATACTAAAATATCAACAGTACTGGTTTGTTGTTATAAAATAACTATTTTAATTAAATTTGTCTAAAATAGGTAGCGATTAAGCGATTGCAAATGTACGGTATGTTGATGAATTTGATGTTGTAAAAGGGTTGGAGTAGCGTGTCAAACATAAAGTAGAAGAGAATAGGGATTGTCATACAAGTGTAGAAAATAACGTAAATTTCACATAATAAACCAAAAGTAAGTTGTTTTAGTCAGAATAAACTGTGTTAATATTATTTTGCAATCAAACCCGGATAACCTATTCTGCAGCTGATTTGATTTTTTCGTCTGTAGAACCTTGGATTGGAACCCGTAGGTAAGAAAAAACTCAGTGGTTATGAGTTTAATATAGATTTATTATTTGTAAATAACAAAGATTGTTTCAAGCTGTGCGGTTGTAAACAGTAAACAGAAGGGACATCCTAACCTTCAAATTTTTTAGTGTCGTGTGTTCAACTAAAACACTTATACTATAGCGAATGCAATTGCCCAGTGTACAATAAAGTGGCAATTGAAGTGAAATAAAAGGGAGTATAGTGTGAATTAATTATTATTAATAATTAATGAAAAAACAGGGATTTTTCAGATTATAAATTTTAAACATGGAACCAACCATAATCGACTAAAGAGGTTCATAGTGAATATACAAACTGCATAATAGTCATTCACAAACATTAATGAACCAAATATAATTTTGTTTTTAGAGAAATAAATAAGAATTTTATTTATTTATTACAAGTTATCGAACCCAGTCGAAATAAAATAATCAATGACAAACTACTAATGAGAGGTTATAAATTTTTTGAACTACTAGAGTGCTACATAAGATAGACAATCATAATTGACAAACATTTAAATGAATTATTCTTTAAATACTTATGTAACCGTTTTTTGAGATTTTAGATTAAGATGATACCCGATTTTGGGATAGTTAATGTTTTATTTTAATCCAGTATGCCTGAAGTTGTGTTTACCTTGACACTAGTCAGTCTGATAACCATGTTCATTATAATATACACGTTCAATGGTAATTTTATTTTTTAAATATTTGATTCTTGGATTTCGTTGTCCATGACGTGTCCGTTACTTAACTAAATATCACTATTGTATTAATGACTCGGAACACTAAGTTGTTGAATGTTATGTGCGCAACAATCTTTCTAACCTTCAAAGTTGTGAATTTGTACGCTTGGACTGTGGCTCGTCTTGCTGAGTTAAATTCTTGGATATCGTTGTCCATGACGTGTCCGTTACTTAACTAAATATTTGAATGAGTATGCCTAGAGGCAAGCCAATGTTGAGCACAGTCAATGCTACGACTGTATGTTCATAATTTTTAAACCGTTTCAGGTTAATTGTTATTGTAAGGATTATTTCATTATGCGTAAAACCAATATGGGGTTGACCATAGTCGATTATATTTTTTATTCAATGGTAATGACTCATAAAACCACTTAATATTTTTATTGTTTTTTGATAATTAACGCCGCCTACTAAATGTTAAACAGTAGCGCCGACATTTTTTTCTTGTTCTTATTGTACTTTGGAGGCTCAAAGGAACCACTGAAGAACTGTAATCATAACAAACCAAGGTTCTAAAATTATTGTGAAATTTTATGTTAACCATTTTAAATGATATTCAATAATTTAAATAATGTTCAAAACCCAGAGATCAAGAGCAATTTTAAAATAGTAAAGGTCAATGTCAGACTAGGCAAACTGCCTGTATTAAATTTTAAAGTAATTATCAAGATTGTTAAATAAAAATTTAGATTTCATAACAGAAAAAAGAGTTGACAACTTTTTATTACTTAGACAATACAGTCAATTTTGCTTCAGCAATACTTTCACAGGTGACACCGTAGAGCACTGACCCGATTATTTATGAACTGGTCAACCGTCGAGAACTTCAATTACAGTAAGTAAGTAACTTGTGTTTGTTTTAGCAGAAACAGAATCTACGGCGACCTACGAATAACTACGGACTCCTGAGAGAGAACCAACAACAATTCGTCGACAGCTTTATTCACTACACACTAATTTTCCAATTTTACAAATTAAACAATACATAAATAAATTAAATTTTGTAAAGACGGAATTTGTAACTTACAATATATATAACTGTTTGTAACTGTTTTGTTGTATATGTCTATGTCTTTGTTTGTGCCGTTAATGTGTCTTTTGATGGTATTGTTGGTTCTGTATGCAATTTTGTAATTGAATCGGTTATTACAGAAAGGGCATATGTTACATTTTAGAAAAACGGAGAAAAACGGTAAAAACCGCCCATGTGAAACAAATATTGCCTAAAAAATTCGTAGTTTTTACTGGAAATACTTTATATACTTCTCCTATTTTTGCTTCAGTTTCCAAGATTTTTAGTTATTTGTTATGGCTAAAATAATTAGTTAAAAAAAACACACATGTGCCCTTTATGCAAAAAATGCCTTTTATTAAGGTTCAAACTTGAGAAATAAACCAGAGTTGAAAGGTAATATGCAAAATTTATTGAATAAATAAAATATTTTTGTTAAGAAAGCAAGCAAACAAACAACAAACTTAACAAACAACACTTCAAAACCAAAATGTAAAAATTTTACAATATTTAACAAACAAATTGATTATTCAGCAGCAACACCTCTTTTCAAGTTATCAGACAAACTTTGGTCTCTCATCTTTGAACTAAATCTTTCACAAGTCGAACATACATCTACTTATGGTCTTCCAAAAGTTAGGGAAAAATTTTCCAAAAATTATTTTCTGTAAAATGAGTATGTAACACTATTACATTCTGGATATGATTCAAGAAACATGTTATGCATTATTTTGACATTCAATCTAGCATCCAAATACTCTTTGGGCTTTCCTCCATAATGTGTTTTTTAGCTTCAAATTTAGAAATATGTTCGTGAATTTTGATGCAAACTTCTCCTTTTATGGCATTACAACTTCTCATTTTACCCCTGAGGTCAACTGGAGATTTTCCAGCCACCAGTAACATACATAACCGTCGAACACGCTTAGCTGTAATGTCATGCACTTTCATAAACGTGTTCTTACAAAAACCTGTAGTTCACCATCAAGTTTTAGGTAGTAGGTAAAAAAATTAGTTTTCATTTTAGTAGACCTACTTACTTTTTCATCATCAGTGGCCATCTGATCATCATCTTCACTTAAGTCTAGGTCTTTCTTCTTAGAACGCCTCCTTTTTGCTTGCCGTTTCTCAATGAGACCTTGCAAATATGTGTCCTGGACGTTTTTGTTTTCAAATGAATAAAAGTTGTTCCAAATGTCACTTTTGGTTTCATCTGTTAAATTTGCATAACACTTTACTGCACACCTACAGTTAAAACATTCCTGAACTCTTTGGTCAACATGTTTGCCCGAGTATGAAGTGTAAGCCTGGTCTTTAACCTTAGCAGTTTTAATAACATCATTTATATTTTGCTTCGTTGCTAACTCCTTTTTTTCTTTTGGATGGAACACCATCTAACTCACTTTCACTTTCACTAGACATCGTAACTCACAAAGATAACCTAAAACATGAAGTAAAAGTTCTGATGATGATGACAACAAACTAACATGAGTAACATGAACTGACAGCTGGTAACAGCAGATAATAAGCCGACAGGTGTACCAACTTACTTTTCAAAGAAACACAAAGTTTACCGCATAAAGGACACATGTGCATCTCATGTGCCTTTTCTGCACTAAACAAGAACTTCATTATCGATTTAAATAGTGAATAAAGAATGTCAGATGTGTCCTTTCTACACTAAATGATGCGTCAAAGTATGTACAACAATATTGTGTATCTAACTCGTATACCGTCAAAAATGTTACATGTGCCCTTTCTGCAATAACCGATTCAATTGTGTTTTCTGAATGTGTTGGCAAATCTGTGTGTGTTAGAGTTGTAGTATGTGAGTGTGATGTATTTGTTTTGTTGTGTGTTGTTTGTATTTTTTTATGTTTTTGTATAGGATTTGTCTATGTAATTTTTTTATTAAATCAGGGTTGTACCCGTTTTTTAGTGCTATGCATTTTATTGTGTTAAGTTCTTCATTATAATCTTGCTTATACATAAACTATGTAAGTTTCACAAGTGAAAGTACCATTAAATAATAATTATTAAGTGCTGTGAAAAAAATAGTGATGAACATTCAAAATAATATAATAAAATTTACCCGTTTCTTATTACTGAATATTTCTAAAAAATTTTGTTATCCGACCATAATAAAAGTTTGTAAAATGTACCCCTCATAACCTTATTGAGGAAATTACAGAAGAACTTATAGTTTATTAATATCATTGTAATAAAAAGTTGAACAATGGGATTTTAATTCATTTCTGATACTTTACTCATTTACTAATTCTTATTTATATTGTCATGCAGTTTTACAGGAACTAGTTCCCTGTTGAAACAGACATTTTAAGGCCATTTTGTTACTGACCAGAAGTTACTGTGTTTCATTGTGTCCCACATTCAACACTATATGTATAAGACATTCTTATACAATTTGTAAAGTTAAAATTTGTTCAACACACCAATAAATGTCACCTTATTACAGTTTTGCACTAAGCATCACAAGAATCACTTAACCTCCAGTCACAATGACTATCACTCCAAATTGCATCATAATACCATTGGCCCAAAACTGAACTGTATCCTGTATATAACAGACTGTTGTGTTGTACGGTAGAAACAGGACAACTGACACCAGATGAAGTCGTTAAATACAACTTTAATTGCAGTTTAAAATAACAAATATACTCATATACAATTCCTCAAACTAGATAAGGTTCATCACACAGTAACATCATAAACAATAAATGTCACCTTCTTAACAATTTCATACTAAGTAATTACACTACATTGTAAGTCACAATAACAACCACTCAAAAATAGATTGTAATATCACTGGTTCCAAACTGAAGTTGGCCGGTCGTTGGTGTTTACACCACATGATACTCAAAAATAACCATTGTCTAGGTGACATGTCGAGAACTAACTGCAAAGTTAGAGGTACTAGAAAGTACTGGAAACTAAGTCAACGTCCTATCTTACCAGGAGGACAGTCGTCAAATAGCATACATGACTGGGACAATCTCGAGCATTGCCACTTCTGATAGTCACATAGGCACATTTGTTATCTATCATCTCAATGTAGCGCTGCTCTCTCCTTAAGGCTGTTCATCCTGAACTGGCAAATCCTCTTGTTTTAGATTCACTCTTGAAAGTCCTCTTTCCACTTCCAGGCCACTTTTTCTATCACTGGCAAACAGCTCTTCTTCGATTACATTTTCTTTCCCAGTCCACTTCCAACTTCTTGCGTAACACCCTCTTCAGCAACTTTTTTTGTCCTGTAACAAGGGCAACGCCATCTTCGAACTCATCTATTCCCTGTATGTCTGGTATGTCTTTTATTTCTATTCCTATATCTTTTATTTGCAACCACTTCTTTCTATCCAGCAGCTTCTCCCACAGGCACGTCCTTTAACTCAGGAAGCAAAAGCCTTCCTGTGATGACCACAGTTGATTTTCCAATCACCTCTTCTATCACCATGCAAGTAGGTACTTTATCTACCAGCTCGTCTTCCATTTATGCATCCATCAACAAGGGTTCCTCTTTTCCACACCTGTTGACTTCTTTTTTGGCTACTGGCATTGTTTGATTGAATGGTTAGCTAACCCTATCACTTCAGCCATGAAAAATTTTTATTCTCTTGGCCAACCCTCTCTCTCTCTCTCTCTCTCTCTCTCAAGTCCACAATGTATTTGAGGCATTCGTAACATCAATGCCAAGAATCATTTCATCAACAATCTCTGCAATGAACATTTAGTAGCTAAACTCAAAGACTCAGGCATACACATATGTCAACCTGTCCTAACACTTTGACAAGGCTTCCAGTCACAGTCTGTATGGTACACATGTGTGTCTGGGACACTTGAACATTACCACATGTAAGGAGCCACATGGGCACATTTCTCAAATATCATCTCAATGTAGCATATAAAGACAACTTTTTTTAATGGTCTGACAACAAATCTACTGTAGAACATCTGCACATCTTCTGATATTATGGGTTCACCACTTCAGACTGTAACTATTATAAAAGGCTGAAGCCATATTTTATATTGCCATGGACTTTTCAAATATAAAAATGTGCCAGGAAACCTGAGTTCTTTGAAGGAAGCACAGAGGACTCGAGAACGTCATACTGTTCTTTATAATTATCTGACAATGTACGTATACATGAGTGAGTGGATACTGCTGACACTCCGGTTTTCTACTTTTTTTTAACAAGAATTTTCTCTAATATATTTCTTCTAAAATATTTGCTAGAATTCGTGTTCTCTCTAAAGACTAGACTTAAATATTTTAACTCTTACTTAAATTTTGAATCTTCTTTCAGTATTGAAAATCTTTTAATTTTTCTTGTTACTGATTACAAAAAATCATATAAATTAAATATTTAATACATTTTAAAATTCAGAAACTTAATAATCCACTGCTACATATAGACATTCTATGTATAATTAATTATTTATTGCAAACACCAACTAACTTCTGACATTAAATTGAGTCATTTATAACAATACTAGAATTTAAACATTAACACTACCTATTGATTATATTAGTATTGTTATGATTATTAAATCTTATATGTAACTTCTCTTTCAAAATTCTTAACAAATTCACTAAACTTTAAATATGTCTATTGGATCCTCACAAGTTCATAACCCCCAGACAAAATTATTAGTACTTAACTTTGGAACAATAAACTTATTTCAGAAAACACTAAAGAAAAACAAAAGAGCACCAATACTACGTATTGTTATGACGGTTTAACTGATCATTGTATGGTACAGTGGAAAACAAAATACAAGACACCAATGAAGCTACTAAAACCAGCTTTTATCACAATTAACAGTTTTTAATCAACAAGTTATTCAACAAGATTATGCTCATACAATAATTCAAATTAAATTTGTCCACACGCAACAATAATGTCAACTAATAGCGTCCCGCACAATAATCACTTTTCACTAATAACCACTTGAAACACTGATTAATTGCCTGAAGTAAACTCAAAACTAAGCGGCAGGTGTGGAGCTATTTGCAGCCTGCAGGGTTCCATAATATGCGTCCTTAACAAACATTCGAAAATTCTTGAGGCTACTTCAGCACGGCCTTGCCAGAAACACACACCAGTAGGACTAGTTGAGGAGCTTGTAGAATGACATTATCAATCGCACGAGAACATTCTGCACTACGTAACACTGCTCCCTCCTTAAGCCTGTTCGTCCTGAACTGGCAAACCGTCTCTGAAGTAATACTTGGCCAGGTGACCTAGGTGGTCGACCTTGAATTTTTGCTGTCCTTCCTGTTGAATCCTATAGACATCATTCATTCTCTTTTTCACAGTGTAAGGTCCTTCCTAGTTAGTCTGAAGTTTAGGTAAGCGACCATGACGGCGCTTTGGGTTGAACAACCAAACCTGATCTCCTTCTTGAAAACCCACGCTATTGCTGCGAATTTCATACCGAGTTTTCTTTTGTCACTAGCTATCTTCAGCCATCCTCTTATCAAGCGATTCATTTCTCTCTGTTGGTTTTCTAATTACGAGGAACAGTTCTGTGGCCTTTGAGACTGAGTCTCAGGTGATCCAAACACCAAGTCCTCAGGAAGACGAATCTCCCGCCCAAACACCAATTTTGAAGGAGTCACGCCGGTTGTGTTGTGTACTGATGACATTAGCTGGTCTAAGTCTGTTTGGTTCTCATCAACAACCTCTTGCGTAACTTCATCTTCAGCAATGTTTCCCCCAGGCACTTCCATTAACTCAGAAACAAACATGGGCCTTTCTTCAACACCCATAGTTGGGTTTCCAATGACTTCTTTTGCTGTTATACATGTTGGTACTTCCTCTGCTAGTTCTTCTTCCATTTCCGCCTGCAATAGGAATGGTTCCTCTTGACCAGACCTGTTGACTTCTTCGGCCATTGTCACTTGCTTGATCGGGTTGGCGGTCCCTGTCATTTTAGCCATGGAAAGCTTTATCATCTCTTGGCCAACCCTCAGGACAGTCTCTCTTAAGTCCACAACGAATCCGTAGGCAATCATAATGTCCATGCCAAGGATCACTTCATCGACAATGTCTGCAATGAGCATTTGGAGGCTAAATTCGTGGAGACCCAGGCATACACGTACGTCTACTTTATCTAATACTTTGACGGGGCTTCCAGTCACAGTCTGTATTGTACAAGAGCTAAATTGAGGCTGGTGGTTGCTGATCAGGTCAGGGCACACAATGGACACTGTAGCACCCATGTCAACTGTAAATGATGTTGGTTTACCTTCCACAAATCCATTAACGATCAAGTGTCCACTGATCTTATGTAGCGTGGAAACTGTGTGCTGTTCTGGAGCTTTATTTCTCCAATTGGTGCGATCACTCTCTTCTCTCGGTATTTTCTTCTCCCAAAACAGTCTACCTGTAGATGACCATGTTTCCCACACTTGTAACAGTTTGGTTTCTGTCTTTTTCTTATCGTTCAAATCATTGTGGCCCTCTTGAACTTTTGAATTGTTTGTCCAACAACATTGTTTTTCTGCACCCATCGTAACGGCAATGTGATACTAGGATCTTCTAACATAGCAATTTGTTTTGAAACGCACAATTGTATCTTCATGAACTGTTCAACTTCACTTTTAATTTGTTCTTTTATGGTTGCAATTGAGTTTTCTACTGCAGATATTTTTCTGACATTGTTTGTTCTATATTTGATACAATTTTTTGAATGTACACAATCTTACCTCTTGACCATTCAGATCACTGTGTAATTCACCACGTCACCACATAGGGACCCAGCTCTGCGGTAGTATGTTCTTGCAACTGGTTTTGCATAGATTCAAAAAGAACTTCCATTTTATCTGCTCCAAGATTAAACATCGTGTGTTTGTCAATATATCTGACGCACAATAAAAATTGTTCAGTTTTTGAAATTTATGTAGTTTCATCAGCCAACACTGAAAATTCAATTTTTAAACACTGTCTACTATGGGTTTGTATAGCTGGGATAAAAATATCAATTATTTCATTTTGTATGGTCATGCTTACATTTGTCACATTCTCACTACTTGCCTTCCACTGTTCTTTCAAATTATTGTTCCCAAAAGATGCTCTGTAACACAGGATCAAAAGTATCCGTTATTCCCACTGGTGTACAAAAAGAATACACTAATCTTCAAATTGTCCTCTGTTTGCACTTCTGACCCACTGTTACGACTGATCATCTAACTGGTCTAACTGGTCATCCTATGTTACAGTGGAAAACAAAATACAAGACACCAGTGAAGTCACTAAAAAGCAGCTTTAATTATCACAATTAACAGTTTGTAATCAACAACTTATTCAACAAGCTTATACTCGTACAGTAATTCAAATTAAATTTGTCCACAGGTAATAACAATGTCAACTAATAGTGTCCCGCACAATAATCATTTTTCACTAATAGTCACTTGAAACGCACCGAGTAATTACCCAAAGTAAACTCAAAACTAAGCAGCAAATGTGAGCTATTTATAGCTATAGTCTGCAGAGTATGCGTCCTTAACAAGCACTCAAAAATTCTAGTGGATACTTCAATGCGGTATTGTCAGAAACAAACACCAGCAGGGCTAGTCGAGAAGCTTGTAGAATGATACCATCGAACGCACAAGCACGTTCTGCATTATGTAACAGTATATTTTATCTCAGACAGGCAGATAATAGACCTAAACAGCTGGCTAACTGGCAAGGATATACTGCTGTGTCAAGACGTGATAACATCATATCCAGTCTTATAACTACAGACTTCAATAATTAATTAAATTATTATCACTATCATAGGTAAAAAATTTAACTACATATACTTAACGTTTTTACATAATTGTTTTGCAAAATACAAAACTCCTTATGTACTACATTAAATGTTTTAAATACTGGATGTGCAGATTCTTTTGTAGATCATGCTAAACTTTATCACTACTTGTGTTTTATTGGTCAATACCACGCCAGCAGGTGTTATTATTTGACAGGTAATAAAGTAACTATTATTACAACTTACATTCATTTGAATCCAATCTTTATAAACAGTAATAGCACGGCGGACGGCTGGAGAATATGTGAAACTGAGTAGGAATGCCTGACGATAAACTTCATGTACAAGGTTGACATTGTCTCGAGTACCATACAATATTTCTCGTACCAAATTAAATGCAGCTACATTTGGATCCTCACTATTACAAGCACAAACCAATTAGTACATAACTACTCCACTCTTATTATACTGTCTCTAATTAAATTGTTTGTTTTCAATCTCTGAAATCATATATTTTGTGAATCAACAATATTACGTAATGTAACATATTCTATTACACATTTTTTTTAATTCTGTGTTGCTAACATTTCCAGGTTATAATTCAGTTAACAATGTTGAAAAATGTTGAAAAATACCAATGTGATCAATACACAAAACATGATCTTTTAGTGAAAATAAAAGACACAGACACACACAGAAACACAACTCTTTTAATGTGCCTTATAAACAGGTCAGGTGCGTCATATGCAAGTATACAAATATAAAAGCATTAGCGCAGTTCAACATGTAACCTCACAATTCATGGAACCAAGACAAATAATTCTTATTGGCCGGAGAACTAATAGAAAAATGTCTTCACAATTTGTAAAAAAATATCAACATTTATACTAAAGCAACAGTCAACATTCTGTGAATATACTCTACTTTTATGTCCTCAATGGTTCACGATTTTTCAATTTAAATTAATATAAGCAACAAGGATCTAAAAACCTATTCAGATGTTTTCTAAAAACAAATATTACAAAATAGATACATATAAAAGTACAAATTCTTGAAATCTGTTAGCTAATGTACAAGGAAGATTAGTCCTATGTAAACTTAGAATAAACTGTTACACACACGCACGCGCATTTGTGTTACTGGCTTTGTACATGGTAGATGATTTACATCTGAGTTGTTTATTGAGCTTGAAAAAGACAGTTCGAGTTACAATATTTCAGCACAATCCTGCCTTCTCCAACAAGTGAAACTCAAACTGCATTTAAGTAGCCTAGGCCAGCCATAAAATTAATGAGAGAAGGTAGGAACATACACTGACAGTCACTTGCAGGAACAGCTCTTCAGCTCTTATATAACACACCGTAGTCACAGAACACCTCATAAATGTTTATCACAAGTTTTGACAGACAGACAAAAAACAAGGATCACATAGGAAGTAGTGGAAACCAAGAAGACACCCAAAACAAACATGATGAACTCTGAGATATGGGTTTGTGCACACATTTGGTACGAAGCTTAGAGAACCATCATCCAAACAACAGGTTACACACACACACACACACACACACACACACACACACACACACACACACATACACACACACACACACAATAGAAAGAACATCTCTATTATACATAATGCCAAATACACTGGCAAAACCAGACATTTTTTGGATAGGCTAAGTATTACCTATACCTCTACCTTCCTAACCACTCTTACAAACACTCTTAAAGCTTGGCAAAACATTAATACTTAATAAAACAATCTAATATATGAATCTGTCCAAGGAAAAAATAAAAAAACCCTAGTCATCACCAATTAGAAACTTGAAGTAGCAAAGTGTCTACTTAGATGAAAAGTGAAAAAACTGCTGGTTTCAATCAGTGTGCCAGAACAGTTCCTGATTGATTTTACTTTTGAGGCATCACAAAAACTACAAATTTGAAATTTTAAGAACCCAAGACCCAGCCTTTAGAAAACTTCCAAATATTTAGGCCTCAACCCTAAATATCCTCTCAAAATTGTCCTCTCATTGCCGCAGTTCCATCATAACACTGACCTCACAATTTTTTGAGATCAAAGTTAAGACTAAGCAAAGTTTCCTGAATTACTTTAGCTAAACCAGCCCCAGCCACATCATGCACTGGCACAAAAGTTAGAAAATCTTCTCTCAATTTCATCTTGTCTTTGTCAATATTACATGACACACAACAAAAATTGTTCAGTTTTTGAAATTTATAGAGTTTCATCAGCCAACACTGAAATAATCCACATTTTTAAACACTGTCTAATATGGGTTTGTATAGATGGGATAAAAATATCAATTATTTCATTTTTGTCTGGTCATGCGCTTACTTTTGTCACATTCTCACTACTTGTCTTCCATCGTTGTTTCAAATTATTGTTCCCAAAAGATGCTCTGTAACACAGACAGAATAAAAAGTTTCCGTTATTCCTAACTGGTTCATCCAGCACCTTTCCTTCTTGAAGGGAAAAGTGTTGTCTTCCACAAAACCTCTTGTGGAAAAGGCGCCTTCTTTAATCTCTGAACATTCTAGCCATTTCTATAGAGTTTAACCATCTTATTAGAAATTTTTCTTTGCTAGAAAATGCCCACAGTCTTTGTATTTGTTGTTTGGTTTTCATACACCTCTTAAGGCACTAATTTCTTTTCATGTGTCAGCTTTTTCCCTTCCATAACAGAGCCCAATATTTGTCAATTAGGTGTGGTGTTTGAAAAACTGCAGGAACGTGACGGTTCAGGAACCTGAATTTTGGGTATGTGCTAAGGAGGTGGGAGGTGTGAGAGACAGAAGTTGACACTGCTGCTAACTGTTCACTCTGGTATGAATTACTATTACTCTTTCATTCATTCAGGTTTCCACATTCTTTTGATTTTTTCCAAAAGTCACAAATTGGTTTGTACTGCGTTCTCTTCAAGATTAAAGCTAAATCTAATCCTACGCTTTTTGTCTACGTGAATACAAGATACAGATAGTGTAAAGAATTCACAATAAATAGAAATCACTACTGATACGGTCAGAGCCGGCTTTAGGGCGGTGCAGACTGTGTGACCGGGGTCGAGGGAATTTGGAGAGGTAGTACCTTTGTTCCGGGTCGACTGGGCACTGGTCTCACAAATTCCCAGGGTTGGATGATGTGATGTTAGCTCCCAAAGGAGCCCTTAGCCTATCTCCAGCCAAGACCGTACTGCGTGGTGAAGAGCCACATCCTACTAGAGGTGACCCCGTTGACGCAGAACAGTACGGATCTAGACTGGAAGGTCGATAAACATTCCTGGGGGAGGGCAGCAGTACCCATCAGTACCAAGTTAGGGTGTATAGGGAATGATCCTGGACCGGGTTAACTTTGGATTATCGCAGGCGGCAATCAGATATTGATTTAACCAGCTGTGATACTGCGACCGGGCAGAGAGCGCTCGTTAGCCGAAGTGAAGGCAACTTTCTAGGGGAAGAGCAGCCCGAAATCAAAGCTCCTGGTCCTCCAGGTTGGGGTTTGGGAGTGGGGCTAACAACCCCACACTCTAAAAGCAGCATGTTATGAAAACTCAACAGCAGCCTTGGATGGTGGACAGATCAAATTGGTATACAGAATCGGAAAAGTGTAAGGATAAAGAGTTTGATAGTGGCGACATGGAATGTTCGAACGATGCTTAAACCTGAGAAAATGAAAGAAGTGGCGGATCAGGTTTTGAAATATCGATATGATATTGTTGGAATACAGGAAATAAGATGGCAAGGACAAGGTCAGATAGATAAAGCTGAATACTCCTTGTTTTATAGTGGTCCGCAGAGAAGGACTGGGCAATATGGTACAGGATTTATAATATCAAAAAGAATGAGACAAAGTTTAATCGAGTTTGAAGCAGTGAATGAAAGAATATGCAGAGTGCGAATGAGAGGAAAATTTAGAAATATAACGATAGTTAATGTACATGCACCAACGGAGGAGAAAGATGGAATAATTAAAGAGCAATTTTATGATGAGTTGGAAAGAACGTGTGACAGAGTTCAGAGGTATGATATGCTGATTGTCCTGGGAGATTTCAATGCGAAGGTAGGAAGAAGAGTGCTGGGGAGGTATTCATTGCATGAGGAAAGTAATGACAATGGAATTTTATTGTGTTAATTTGCGGCCAGAAATAATGTTATAATCAAAAGTACCTGCTTTCCTCATAAAGCGATTCACCTGGGAACATGGAAATCTGGTGTCCAGGGAGTGGTGAATCAAATTGATCATATATTAGTAAATAATCGATACTCCTCTTCAATAACTGATTACGAAGCTGTAGTGGGCCAAACTGTGACTCAGATCACTATGTGGTAAGGGCAGTTGTAGTTGAAAAACTGCCATGGTAAGAAGGGATGAGGTGAGAAAAAGTATATGGTGGAACACAGATAGGTTAAAGAATTTGGAGGTGGTGCAGGACTACCAGATGGAATTAGAAAACAAACTGAGAGAATATGAGGTACGGGGGAGGAATTGATGACAGATGGGCACGAGTGGAGAGAGTGATAATGGAGACAGCGGAGAAATCCACTGGAGTGAAGAAAGATCAGAGGAATGAATGGTTCGATGATGACTGCAGATTAGCAATAGAAGAAAAGAACACTGCGAGGAATAAAATGCTCCAAAGGGAGATGCGAAGTAATTTTGAAAGGTATGTTGAACTACGAACGAGGTCACACAAAGTATGTAAGAAGAAGAATAGGGACTGGATTCAAACGCAGTTTCAAGAAATAGACGAGTTAAACCACAAAAATGAAGCCAAGAAGTTCTATCATGCCATTGACAAGATGAAGAAAAATTTTCAACCAAAAATATTTGCCTGCAAGAACAAAGAAGGAAATATGATAACAGAGGAGCAGATGGTATTACAAAGATGGCATGAATACTTTGAGGTGATGTTGAATAATGACATGAGACGAGAAAGGAGAGAGGTTACAAGAGAAAACCCAGGCAGAGAGGAGGACACTGAAGTACCAACAGTAGAGGAAGTGGAGGATGTGGTGTGTAAAATGAAAAATAATCGTGCTCCGGGGAAAGACAATATTGTTGCTGAGTTATTCAAATATGGGGGACACTCTGTAATAATGGAAATACATAAACTAATAACAGAAATATGGGAAACTGAAAGCATGCCGGAGAAATGGAAAACTGGAATAATATGCCCTATCTACAAAAAAGGAGATAAAATGAGGTGTGAAAATTATAGAGGAATAACATTACTCAACGTTGGCTACAAGATATTTTCGGGTGTACTGAATGAGAGATTACAGAGATGTGCTGAAGAGATTATTGGAGAGTATCAGTGCGGATTTAGACGAAAGAGAAGTACAGTGGACCAATTGTTTGCTATCAGGCAGATGATGGAAAGGTTTTATGAACATGACACAGACCTGAATTTCTTATTTGTCGATTTCAAGCAGGCGTTCGACAACGTGAATAGGCAAGAATTATATAGAGTAATGAAGGAATTTGGCATAGTTAACAAACTAATAAGATTAGTCGAAAAGACAATGAAGGATACAAGGGCAAAGGTTGAAGTGATTAATAGGATGACTAAAAGCTTCAGTTTCAGTAATGGAGTAAAACAGGGTGATGGTCTTTCTGCGGTACTGTTTAATTTGGCGTTACACAGTGTTATAAAGATGGTCGATCAAAAAGGGACAATATTTACAAAATCTAGCCAAATATTCGGCTATGCGGATGATATTGCAATTGTTGCAAGAAATGCAAACAAAGTTAGGGAGGTATACGAAGTGATGGAAGTAGAAGCAACAAAAATTGGGCTAAATGTGAATGAGAGCAAGATAAAGTATATGATAATGTTGAAGTCTGTGGATAGAAGACAACCTCGTGACCTGGAAATAAATGGGAAGCGCTTTGGAGGCATGTCAGGCTTTGAATATTTGCGCACTACAATATCGAATGATAATGACATAAAAAAATGCATTAAAGAGAGGATAAGGTATACAAATAGAGCGTATTTTGCAAATATAAATATCTTTAGAAATAAAAATATGAGGAGAGAAACCAAGCTAAAAATATATCATTCACTCATAAGACCTATTGTTGCTTATGGCTCAGAGGTGTGGACGATGACAGTGGATGAAAAAAGTTTAAGAATTTTTGAACGCAAATCCTACGAAAAATATATGGCCCAATGAGGGATGGTGAGAATTGGAGAATACGAAGTAATGCAGAATTGCAACAACTGATACATGAGAGGGACCTTGTAAAATTTATCAAGTCACAGAGGATAAGATGGTTGGGACATGTGGAGAGAATGGAAGAGGATAGAATGAATAAGAGAATGATCCAAGGAAGACTCTACTGCGGAAGACGAAGGGGACAGCCAAGGATGAGATGGTTGGATGAGGTGCTGAAGGATCTGATGAAGTTGGGAGTTCGAGGATGGAGAGAGAGAGTGGCGGATAGAGATGACTGGAGGCGGATTGTTGAGAAGGCCAAGGCCCACCAAGGGCTGTAGAGCCGGAGAAGAAGAAGAAGAAGACTGTGCGACCACACAGGGGCGCCGCGTTTCAGGGGGTGCTCCCTGAACAATTTTTTTTTGTTATTACTCACATTTTTTAATATAAAGAAAATTTTGCCGTCCGTGTACCATGCATATTAATAAATAAAATAAGTTATTCAACTTGGTAACACAAATGATAACTTATTTTATTTTATTTATTAATATGCATGGTACACGAACGGCAAAATTTTCTTTATATTATATCTCATAAAACACACCTTTAAAAAGGTAAAAATTTTGTAAGTATAGCTTCGCGTTGTTCGCCATAATATTTTATATTTTCAAATTATTTTTAATGCAAAAAAATAGTGATCCATTATTTTTAATAAACAATTTATGCATACATTTTGAACTTTGATTGTTTTTTTTTTATTTAACTTTATTCTTAACGAAAAATATGAAATATTTAACTAAATATTTTCGTAAGTATTGTAGTTATTTGAATATTTTATTAATTATTGTACAATGAGAAGCAGGTTTGTATATTAAGCATTTAATTATCTTACTTAATTATGGATTATTTTTACTTTACAGAGAACACATAACTATTAAAACATTTTTTATAATTTTTATAAATAATTCTTAAAATATGAAATTTTCCAAACAAAAACATATTATGCATACTTACCCGCTGATGTCTTGATTGAAAATTTACGATATGTATTAATTTGTTATCATAAGACAGATTAGTTAAAACAATTAAAAAAATTAAATATCAGGCATAATTACGATCATTAGAGACAAAGCTTTCATAAAATTTTTTTTAAACAAATAATACATAAAATCTTAATTAATTTTTATAAAGATTACAAAATTTTGTATTAAAATAATATATGTTTACTTTTGTTAATATTCATTATTACAAATTTCCATCCTCTTTTTTAAAAATAGTTATTAAAATTGACTAAAGTGAAAAAATACTTATGACCATTTATATCATAATCATTTACCTTTTTATACTGAAAAATCATTATTTTATTGAAAAATTTTACATCAAGCCGCTATTGCGGCTCTCAATTTTTATGCCGTGTGAGTTTTGCATATTTTGACCTTGACCAGCAAACAAGTGACTGCGCCACTGCTGGTATAGCTTATCGCATAATTTGATAACGTCGCATTTACGTGTTATTTTCATAAATTTTAGTACCGAAAAACATATTTTCTTTTTATGGTAATTTAGAATTTTAGCAAAAAGCCGATCTTTTTAAACGAATTAATGTAATTCTTTTGAAGAGCCGTAGAAATTCTTGTTGTACTGGGAATAAGCTTCTTATTTCAATGATTAAAAACTTTGTTTTTACATTTGCATTACAGATTAAACTTGTAATAAAAATGGCAAAGAAACTATCAGGAGCTGAGAATAGAAAGAGGAAAGCTCAACAAGATCAAGCTTTCCAAGAAACAATAAAATCAATGAGTCTTGAAAAATATATAAAAATTGATAAAAGTATAAATGCACCATCCTCTACTTCAGCCAACATCACTGAATCTCAAAATAGTGACAACTCACAAAATTCTATAGATAAAAGTGTAAATAAGCCATCCACTTCATCCAATATCATTATCTCTCAAGATACTGAAAGCTTATTTAGGGCTGTAGATTCGCAGAATAAATCTGTATGTTCTAATAGTTTAGGAAAGAAAACAGATTCTGAATTTAATTTTTCAGAAAACATGATTTTGAATACTCGACAAAATTCTTTAAATATTTTGAAAAATCTAGAATTGATCACTACTTCAAATGCTAACAATTTTCAAACTGCTGATAAACCAAGAATACCGTTAAGCTCTCTAAGTGCATCTATGGAAAATGTAAATTTAGAAAAACAAGAAGAATCAGAAATCGTTATTTCCAATAAATGTATTTCAAACACAGACGATTCTTCAATCGATCTAACAGATCCATCTTTAGAACACATATCACTTATTGATTCAACAGATCCAGGTAATTGGCCAAAAAATCTTAGCAGAAACGAAATTGATTTTCTTATCACACAAGGACCAGTTAAAGCCTTAGTTAAACATTATCCCTGCGACAACAAAGGTCGGCATTTTTCTGACACTTACTATACTTGTAAATTACCAAATAATGAACTAATCATCCGTCGACGGTTAGTTTATACAAAAAGTTCGGATAAAGTATTTTGTTTTTGCTGCTCTATTTTTAAAATAGATCCTAAATTATCTTGAAGTAATGAAGGTTATTGCGACTGTATTCACTTAAGTACCTCTATAAGTATTCACGAAAATAGTGCAAATCATAAAAACTCGTATGTTGAATGGACTGAAGCTGAAAAAAGGCTAAAAAATAATACAACGATTGATCACTTGCAACAATCATTGATTGCAAGAGAAGCAGAACACTGGAATAATGTAATACTTAGATTGATGAATATAATATTATATATGACAAAAAATAACATGGCATTCCGTGGATTTTGTGATAAACTTTTTACCTCTAATAATGGAAAGTATTTAGGACTTATTGAATTATTTGCAAAATTCGATCCAGTAATGAAGAAACATATAAATCGTATTTTAAGAGGGGAATTCAAAGATCATTACTGTGGAAAAAATATAGCGAACGAATTTATCGAATTAATGGTGAAAGAGGTCAATTCTGAAATTATTTTAAGAATTCAGAAAGCTAAATATTTTTCTATAATAGCTGATTGTACTCCAGACATTAGCCATACAGAGCAGTTATCTTTGACAATAAGATATGTTAATTTGTTAGACGATAGAGTAGAAGTTTGTGAAAGTTTTTAGGTTTTAAACCGATATTAGATTCTACTGGAGAGGGGCTAACCGAAGTTATACTAGAAATGCTAGAAGAAAATAAACTAGATTTAAAAAATTGCAGGGGTCAAGGTTATGATAACGGAGCCAATATGAAGGGAAAGAACAGTGGAGTACAAAAAAGAATTTTAGATAAGAATTCACTAGCGTTCTTTTTACCGTGTGGATGCCATAATTTATGTCTTCTATTGTGTGATGCAGCAAAAAGTTCAATACTGTCTATTAATTTATTTGGAATCTTAGGAAGACTGTTTTCTCTTTTTGCCGCCTCAGTCAAGTATTGGCAGATTTTACTTGACAATTTGAAAATTTTTACTCTGAAACGTTTGAGTGATACACGTTGGGAGGCAAAAGTCGCGAGTGTTAAAGCGGTTCGTTATCAAATCGCTGATGTGCATGATGTGCTGGTAGCTCTGGCGGAATCAGAGAAAAATTTGATATTCAAGCTGCTCACGAAGCCTCAACCTTAGCTGAGCAGCTAAAAGACTTTACATTCTTAGTATCACTTGTGGTATCGTACGATATTCTATTTCAATTTAATATTCTGAGTAAGTCAATACAAAATGAAAAAATTTATATTCAAGATGTTCAGAAATTAGCTGATAATTGTTTCAAGTTCTTAAAAAATTATAAAGAGAAAGGATTTAAAGATGCCATTGCAACTGCGAAAGAGCTTGCTCTGGAATTAAAAACTGAAGCAGTTTTTAAAAATATTAAGAGAATTAGAAAAGTTAAGCTTACGAATTTGATTTTGAATTACGAAGCTTAAGATCAACCTATTGAAGATCCTAAAAAAAATTGGAAACTGAGTTTTTTAATACACTGCTTGATACTGCATTAACATCATTTGAAGAACGCTTTCTTCTGTTTCATGAACATTCTAAAATTTGGAGCTTTTTATATGACATAAATAAATTGCCTTCTGACAAGCAGATATTACTCGAAAAGTGCAATGTTTTACAAGTAAGATTGACAAATGATTCACTTGTGGATATTGATGGGATTGGTTTGTGTGATGAACTTAGGAGTATTCAGTATTTTTTTGAAAATGATGAAGATTCTTGTCCATTAGCTGTATTAATTTTATAAAAAAAAAGGAAACTTGAAGATTTGTCCCCAAATGTATATATTTCATTTAGAATACTACTAACCATGCCAGTAACTGTTGCAAGTAGTGAAAGGAGTTTTTCTAAATTAAAACTGATTAAGATGTACTTGAGAGCTATGATAAGTGAAGATCAATTAAATTATTTACCAAAATTATCTATTTAACATGTATTAGCTAGCTGGTGATATAGATTATAAGAAGATTATCAAAACATTTGCCAAGTCAAGAAAAGTTAATTTTATTAAATGAAATCTAAAATATTATTTGTTACATTTTAATTGTTTGTAAAACTATTAAACTACAACTACTTTATACTTGTATATATAAAAAAATTTAAAAAAAATATTATGTATGAATATTTGATGTAGAAGTGTTTCATTTCTTCACTCATGTGCAAATATTTATGTTTAAAATTTTGAATAAACAAATTTGATAAGTGGTAGGGAGGAAGAGGGCACCACCAAAATCTCACACAGGGAGCCGGGACGGCTAAGGCCGGCTCTGGATAAGGTACACTATACACTTAAAATATACTGTGAAAAACTATACAATTACATTCAAAAACTAATACTGAAACTGCTGAACGTAACCTAAAAATCAATAAAAAATAATATGCAGCGTGGAAATACTGGTTGACAAACAATTAATAAAACTGCACTCAGAAGGGTGCACTGGGGTATTTAAAGGAGAAAGTCATGTGATATGAGGCGACTGATGTTCACTGATCTCGTCAGACATGAATAGAAATGGTTTGCTATTATGAATGCCATATTTATAATGTTACACAGTACATTGTACGTTACATTGTATTATATTATACGTTACACAGTGTCAGGGCTGTCACACATTACACATTACATAGGCCCCGACAAATTTTATGGGGCCCAGGCCTTGTATTATACAAACTTTCATTGCATTTCAAAGTTTGAAATTTTTGCAACTAGCATGTTGTCATAATGTGTACTGCTGATTCAACCAGTGACACTAATTTGTTAGAATAAGTTCTGTAATATTTTTAAATTTCAATAATTTGTATTTGGAAAACATTTAAAATAATATAAAACATCTGAAACATAATACAAAGTGAATATTCTAAATAAATGGCAAAATATAAATTTCTATCTATGTATACTAATACAATCGATGAAATCACCATTAAAGAGCTTCTGCTTTGTTTATGGTTTATTGTTTCTCAGAGCTTAATTTCTAATTTCAAATCGAATCAAACTTGTTTACAAATATAAACATTTATTAACAAATAATGTCCGTATTATACTTCTCTTTATGTTATCAGCTGAAAAACAGATACGCAAAGCACTGTTAAGTATCTAATAGTTCGTTGTACGGGGATATGAGGCGCTTCCCAAGCGACAAAAATTGAACAAATCTAAAGACTGTTTTCATAAAGCCCAACAGCGAGATTTGCTGGTGTGTGTAACACAGCCTAACAGTGGAGATTAGCATCGTTAAAGCAGTTCAATTTTCGCCATTTGGGAAGCGAAAGTTTACTAATGTCCCTGTACCGAGGTGACAAAGAAATAAGTAAACATAACCTCATGCTTGTGACTTATACTTGTTGATGATGCGTTCGCATATTTCATGCTAAAGTCTAGATATCTCACATTAAAGTATTAACTAATACTTTTGTCTCGGAAAGTGAGAGCCTTCACGTCTTGTGTACACAAATACAAGTTGAACGTTTCTGAAAGTGTGTTAACAAAGTGTCACTAAAGTATATTGCTTACTTTTTCTACCCCATTCATGAATTAGTGCTTTTTACAACAATGGCTAGTTTTCCTGTGATCAGAGGGGAGAAGTGATAGAATATAAAATCGAGGTCCACCATTTCAATCATTTGCGAGTTGTGTGAAAGTGAAGTACTGAAACATTACTGTGAACCTGGGTATTAATTTAATATGTATATAAACACATAAAATAATAAATCAACTATTAATGGTAACTATAACAATATATAATAATATATTGCATTGTAATGTACATAGATGTAAGTAAAGTATAAATGAAAAATTGAATCAAAGGAGGCTTGACTATGCAACAGTCAGGCGCCGACAAAATAAGTTACAATAGACCCAAAACACCCTTACATGTCATAAAAGCATAAAATGTTTTGTAGAGTAAATACAGCACAAAACGCCCATGTACCGTTAGGTCAATGGTACTGTGTCCTTCAACAGACAATAGATGACATGCCAATAAGTATGACCATTTTAGAAAGTAGTGTCACTTTTTAGGAGTCTAACGGACGTCCGCGTAAGTTTATCGCCCGCTCTCTGGCAACCAATCACGGATAGCGTCGGTAGTGAGCGCGAAAAAGATACAGCACCAGAATGGGTACGTTCGAATTTACCGGCAAATATTTCAAAGTCAAGCCAATGGGAGTATGATCAACAAGACCTGTAGTGAGGGAAGGACTCGGAAAACTATAAAAAACAAGTGAAGCAAACAAAAAGGGGAAGTTTAAGTTTAATTTTCACGCAAAACACGGGATACCTGCGTCACTCGATGTGAGCATTTTAATACTATAATTCTAAGTTCAAATCAATAGATTATCTCAGTTCAATAGTTGAGAAAGAATTACAGTCATCAAGAAGTTTATTTTATATGTGTGCGCGATAGTACGTACGGACCAGAAGATGTTTAACTTGTGCGCAAAGATTGCAGCAAGAAGTATACTTATTTATACGTGCGCGACGTCTCGTATTAAAGCGAGCGAGTGAAGTAAATAAAGAAGGTTTAATCAAGCGTGATTAGTGCAAAGTGTAGTGTGATGTTCAACGCAGGATTACAGTTCATCATTCTTTTACTTGGAATCCAGCAACAAGTAACAGTATATCAATTATGATTCACAACTCAATAAATTAACATAATTTTACCATCTCAAAAATAATTCATCTCATTCTCAAAAGACCCACGAGTTCAGATACTAAATATTACAATTTATGCTATATGACATGTTTGGAGAGTTATGGTATAGTAAAGTAAGGAAACAAGTTATAATAATTATAGAAATGGTAACGAAGTTGAGTAATTGAATCTATTGAAGATTATAGAAGTTCATAGTAGTTAAGAATTTATGATACATATATATGTTTTGATTAATATTGAAGATTTAAATGTGTTAAGGAAGTAAATTTGAATCTACTGATTGATCATTTGAATAATACTTGATTAAAATGATTTTGAAGAATCCGTAAACTAGAGATATTAATATTTTTTTTGTTATTAATTATTAAGAATATTAATGAGTATAGATTGGAAAGATGATATTAATGATTAATTCTCAGATGTATTAAGTAATAAGAAGATAACAATATAAATCTTAGTATCTGAACGAAGTGTTATTATTTCATAACAACCCTGAGATACTCTGCTCTGGCGCCCAAGCAAATTAATCAATAATACAAAAATGAGTGGAAGTATTCAGTAATAAATACATCTAAATATAAGTTGTAACACAATAAATCAATGTAATTACCGAGTATATGCAATACTGTCTTGAATAAATTATTTAGTCAACATTCGAAAATTACGCGCGCCTCACGAGTAATTATATTTAGCGCTCCAATACGTTGAGCTAGTCTCTAAGAATCTTTATATTTGACGCAACCAACGTGTGGCATAATAACCATACTTAAAAATCTTAATAGTACTGAGTGAGCTGTGGTTATTAAATGGTTTGTGATTTAAAATGAAAAGATAGCTAGTTATTTTGAACATAAAAATAAAAAAACCTAGACTTAGTAAAGCGGTTTCAGAAGGTGATAGTAAGTCATTAGCGCAGATAATTGAGAATTGACTGTATCTTTAATTTTGCGTAAACAATCTGTGTGTAAATATAGACAAATAATTTGTTGGAACAAAATACATCAATTTACGGGGGCTGGATGCATCCCGGCACCTGAAATTTTAGAAATTAACCCCTGTTGTTTTTTTGAAATACTCTGCTTTTGAACAGCCTTAATTCAGTTAACTAACCAGGAATTAGTGAAAAAATAAACAAACACTGTTGTTTAATGTTAGTATTGTTTAGAGACTGTTTATATCATTAAAGACAATGTCAGGTAATGTACATGACAGTCAGGTGCGCAAAAATGTTCAGTAAAAAGAAAACAAAAGGAAAAAACAAGAAAAGAATGCAAGAAAATAATTGGTGGCTACTTTTACTCTAAAGATCATTCAGCACTTTGTAAAAGTCAACCACTAATATCCACATCAGAAAAAGTAGAAACGTGTAGTCCTAATGAAAACGTATTGGTAATAACTGAAATCCAAACAATCTACATTAGTGGCCATATCCCTTAAGTAACAGTGGTAGAGAAAGAACTGTCAGGAAGGTGCTCCAAAAGTTGATGTGTTAACAGTTGAACAATATATAGATATATCCAAAACAGAAAATTTACCGAGCACCATTTATATCCTAATAGCTCAAACAGCAGATATGAACTATTGTCCATGCCTACTATTTCAAAAAGAGTAAAACAAGTCTGTTATTTCTCAATTAGCCAAAAGAAATGAATGAACTGATTTTACAAAACAACACAGCACAGAAATGTTATGAACACATCTAACGGGACAGATTTGAGGGGTTTCCTTTTAATAAATAATAAGTGGTAAAGACGGGGACTCACCTGGACAAGGTGTAAATTTCAGAGCAGCGTTCACTTGTGAAACACCCAGTTGCACGTTGGCTCAGTTAGCTCGGCCAGATTCCAGTTGCTGTGGAATGTGAAAGAGCACGCATATGCCTGCGCGAACAGATGAATTGTCATGTATGAAGTTCGCTAGTCAGCCAGAGTGAATCTACAGTAATTAGCGTGGCCTAATGAGATATCACATGATGTCCGTTCGGCCTATCCCAAAGCAAGCTGGCGAGCAGGAGAATGTTTTGGCCATCTTGAAAAACGTCTAGTTCGGCGTCTGTCGTCATATAATTTTGGAACTGGCCAGTTCAACGTAACAAGGCTCACGAGCCGAAATACAACAAAATTATTAAAATGTGCTTAAACCATGTGATACCATAGTGAAACGACAGTGAGATAGTAAACAACTACCAGTGAACAAAATCTTAATCAGTGCAAATGTTTTTCGGACTAAAACAAGTGAACAAAAATAGACTAAATTCAACACGAGGTCTTCATGGATACCATTCGACGAAAGTAATCATTTCAAAATCAACTACCAAAATATGATCATTTAAATTAAAAAAACGCTAAATTAAAGGGGGTACAAGCATGAAAGTGTGTGTGGGCAAATACTGGGTTGCCTTTAATTACGCTAATTAAATAGTTAAGTTAATTATAAGAAGATAGTATACTAAAATCTGTTTGTTTGAAATTCTATAAGTTATACCAAAAAAGTTATTTTATCTTTTTATTCACAAAAAAGGAATGATCAAAAGAATATCTAATAAAAGTTGACTTAATTAACATACAATGCGAGCCGAGTTTCTTAATAAAACAAACCCCAAATCACGTTTATAGGCCTCGAGTTCTTGTGAAGAACCCCGGAACCCGATGAAGGTAAGCAGTGTGAATTACAAAATTTTATTAAATATTACAGTATGTTGTAGATATTTGAATTATTACATTTGGCGCCCGGACAGGGACAGTTTTTATAAAATTAATTTTATACAAACCCACACTTACCCGTTGATATAAGCGTGATTTGGAGGTGAAAGCAGAGTGCGTAGCAATTACGTGCAGGTTATGTGATGCTGATACTATATTTAAGTAAGACTTATAGTAGTAATTGATACTGAGTACATGTAAGGTTACATTTTTTGTAAGATTAAAATCTAATAAATAAAATAGAAATGGAAAATAATGAAAATAAAGTCAGTAGGGTTGACGTAACTGTCACGGGGGAGGTAGAAATTCATTCAGACCCTAATGTAGTCAAAGAAAGCGTTTTATGCGAATCAGATGATATAAATGATTCAGGAATGGAGACAACTCCAAGCGTAATAGACGAAAGTAATTTGACATCATCTGTAATAATGAGTGAAGCAAAAGCAGAATCTACCCCTATAATAAGCAAAGTAAAAGAATTGTCAGTGAACGATATATATAATTTCATGAAAACAATATCTGATAACCTGAGTAGTGATATCAATAAA
This sequence comes from Magicicada septendecula, assembly GCA_034769895.1. Taxonomy (NCBI): domain Eukaryota; kingdom Metazoa; phylum Arthropoda; class Insecta; order Hemiptera; family Cicadidae; genus Magicicada; species Magicicada septendecula. The sequence continues at coordinate 806,410,759 of CM068367.1, forward strand.
ATGAATAGTAATATTTGTAACGGGACAAACTATTGGTATTTATTTTATTCTTTAATAATTGTAAAAAGTAGTAGCCACTCAAGCTGAACAACATTTTGATCACAAACGCTTGACATTTTTGAACACCTTGCAGTCAGTGCGGTACCAAGCGGTGCGAGGCCCAAAATAATTAAGAGTCTGGGAATGTTAAGTATCAGATGGGGGCGTATTCACGCATACGCGCGCATGGGTGTGCCGCTGTGAACAGCGTGAAAGACACGTACGAAACATTCCAGAGCCGAACATGTGATGGAAACAAAGAACTCACGCAGTACAATCCGCCCGTCGCATATACAGCTTAAAACCGGCCGGTTGTGAAAAACGTTCTGGAACGACAATGCGGGCCCGCGACTCAAACAAAAATGTGATTTTAGAATGATATTTATAATTTCAGTCAGAATATAATTGTACAGTGAGTAATTAAATAATTAAAGTAACAGTTTCGATAAAAGATGGTGTGAAGAATATGTGCTAAGTGATGGAAGGTACTACGGAACATTGGACTCTTTCGGACATAAAATAGCCAGATAAGTAACCAGTGGTGTACACCAAATTCAAAATTATGTCTTTGCCATTGAATAAAGAAATTGATATCTCAAATGGGCATGGAGCGTATGTGTGAATGTGAGCGTGAATAAAAATGATAAAATAAGAAGCGCTGGTTTGGGTTAATTAAATTTTGATGGTAGTTTAAAGATGTTATTTTGCATATAAATTCATATACAAGAAAAATTAAGTTTTTGTCTGAATAATTTTCATTTTGGTATGTAAAAAATTGTTAAGAATTATTGGAACTGAAAGGGATATAAAAAACAAGAAATGATCAATAAAATTTTATTGCTTGGTAAACTAAGAAATGATCGTTATTATTCAAATAACCAGTTCTGATTTTCCCGTTCGCTGATTCGAAACCTGGACCCTGACGAGTGAAATTTTAAGTTGGCAGATAACAACATGGCGGCTGTTAGAGTCTAAAATTAGTAAACAAATAAAATCAAGTTTATTTATTAATTTGTAAAAGTAAGTACGTGTACAAGTGGCGCTTCCGAAAAGGGACGTTTATATAAATTATTTATATAAATACAAGCCTACTGGGAAGAGCAGAATGGTTATTTGAAATAAAATAAAAAATTTTTTGAGGTACGTGAAAATAGACGTACAAAGATAATGTTATGTTGTGATCATGTGTAGTATAGGTAAATAGTACCTTGTTAGATAATAAGTATGTACTATATTATACGTTATTATTTTGAAAAAAAAATACATATATAAATTTTTGAGATGGCAGATAATGATGAGAATGTCAGCTTAACTGATATTGAAACAGAAAGTCAAGTAAATATTGAACTAAGCGAAACTGAGTCAAAAATAATGGAAAATGTTGAACACCAATCAACACTGGTACAAAGTAAAAAGTCTGACGATAGTTATGAAATGTTCAAAATGATACAAGTAATGTTAGAAAAGCAGACTATAAACATGAATAGTCGTTTTGATGTAAACGATCGAAAGTGTGACACACAAAATGAGAATTTTAATAGTTTCAAAAATGAAATTAACGGTAAATTTGAAAAAATTTACGAAAAATTTTAAACAATAACTGAGAAAATATTAGAAGCGGTCAATATGCAAATAGACAGTTTAGAAAGCAGAATGATTAAAGTAGATGAAGTATTTAAAAGTGATATAATGAAAATTAATAGTGACGATAATTATGAGAGTATAGTGGGGATAGAAAGCGGTGAAAAGTCCGATAAATTAAACGAAAATAAAGACGATCAGTTAACATATAATATGGTAAGTAGGGGTGAGAAAAATGATGATATAATTAAAAATGTGGTGTTAGAGAGTACGGCGGTGAGTATTGAAAATGCTGATAAAGTTTTAGTGGGAGTAGAATTTAATAAGCGAATGTTAGTGAGTGTTGATGAGTTAAAGAGAGAGTGTAGAGAGAATTTACAGATAGAGGGGTTGCAGGGGGTAAATTTTCCTCGGGTTTATCATGAACCAAGGTGTTCACTGTTGTTCTTGAAGGGCAAGAGTCCATTAGCATAGGAAGACATGGTGTCTTCAAGTTGTTCTCTGAATTTTTGTGATGATTTAGTGCCCTCTGTATGGGATGGTAGAGAAAGTGTGATATGGCGTTATGGTGAGAGATATTTAGAGAGAGAGTGGTATTTAGATGGGGAGATAGAGTTGTTTAAGGTTGGTAGAAATTATAAAGAATTAGTAGAAAGGTTAGGTATAGAGAGAGTGTATAATGATATTGAAATCTTACCTTGTGTTGAAACTGATGCAGCAGCAGTAGATGATACTATAACTTACCTGACTTTAACGGAAGATACTAAAAGAGAGTTTACCATACCCAATGTCGACAGGAATTTTGAACTGATAGTATGCAATAATATTTGTAGTTACTATATTGATACAATGGAAAAAAGTAATCATGATGACTATTATGACTATAATAGCAATATATCTTTAATTGTAAATGAATGGTGTAGTCGTAAGATCAGATTATTATTCGATGATGGTGGTTAAACCGTTGTTTATGAACATTTAATTATGTGAATAGTGTGGTTTCGAAATGGACTGTATTGTGAAATGATTTATGGTAAACAATAATGAATAATAATTTGGATTGTATATACCTGTGTAGTGATGTTAAAGGTAGTTAAGTAGTAGATTATGTTGTACTATGTATTTTATGTAAACAATGTGGATATGCAAGATGAATTGATTGTATAATAATGATAATAATAATAGTTGATCAGACTAAATAAATCATGGTGAAGTTTATCATGCAAATAACTGAATTGTAATTGTTTTGGAATTGTAATTAAAAAACTAAGTGTTTTAAAAGAAACTGATTGAATTAGATAATTTGAGAGGAATTAATTAATTAATGTTGTATAAATGAATTTTGATAATGAATTTAAATGATTTTTATAAGATTTGAACTTGATAATAAATAGTAAATGAGTAAACGTAGAAGGTGTTTAGTTGTGGAGGCATATGGTTGTTATGATGTATCAGAAATTACATAGGGGTATGTACAATATATTTGTTGTAATGAATGTTTATAATTTTGAGTCTATGACAGTATCATGTTTTTATTCAATTGAGTGATGTAATGTAAGTATGAAGTTTATAATGAATTGAAGTAAAGTAAAATGTTTTAATGTTTTAACAATGAAATTAAATGAGTTTAAAAGGTTTTAAATTAGGTGATTAAATTAATTTGAGGTTGTTATGAATTTTCTAGTGTAATTTTCAATGATCATATTAATGTAAAAGGTGGTAAAAGATAGAGTTTGGGTGATGATTATTTCAGTAAGGTATTGAGTCAGTCAGAGTTAATTTTAAATGGGTGTTAGACAAAATAAGAATTTCTGGAAGAAAAGTAATACAGAAACGGGGTAGTAGTAGGGACACAGTAGCAAGAGTGAATGTGTGTAGAGAGAAAGGGGGTGATGAAAGTGGAGAGTAAATAGGTGAGAGCAGGGTACATAAATTTTGTAGTGAGGGTGGAGGTGTAAGGAGTCTTCAACGCAAGACGTTGTGGAAGGGGGTGAATAGTTTTAAATGAGGTTTGGCAGAGTTACCTGGGAGAGGCCAGGAACTAAAAAGGGAATGCGTATAAGGGAAGGGAACACACATCCTAGGTACAAAGAGGGTATGGTATTTCAAAATAGGAGGAGAATGATTTAAGTGGAATTAGAGAAATTAGTGGAGGTAAATATTATTGAGAGATTGGTGTCACGCTAGGCAAATCTGTTAGTGGTTGTTAGAAGGAAGTAGGTGAGTAAGGTTATATATATAAATGCCCATTCAATAAATCGAATCATTGTGAATGACTGAGAATCACCCGAACCAATTAATGATGAAAATGTTAAATAGAAAAGCATAGTGAAATGTAATAATAAATGAAACAAGTGAAAGATGTAATAGAATTTGAAACTAAAGTAAAGCTGTAGGGTGTGTAATTTTTGGTCAAACTTAAATGTGAATTGTTTATTTTAATGTAATAATCACAATGTTAATTATGAGTGTACTATGTTTTATTATGTTGATTAGGTATGTGGGTAGGAATTTAAACATGAATTGTATTTATGTATAACATGTTTTAAATGCGATTCTCTACATTTCGGGCGATCTCAGCCTTACCAACCCAGATCGTGGTTTTGGATGACAATCAGCTGTGGGCAGCATTATTGTAAAACTGACCATAGTTGGTTGCCTTTGAAATTGGTGTACTTTGGAAATTTAATGGGGTTTAATCAGGGAATCTAAGCTTATTTTGAACACAGGTTATTTTCACCCAAATAGGGGTGGTAGACCTTAAGGGCATATAGTAAAATAATGAGTAGGGTGTAACGTTAGAATTCTGGCCCTATTATATTTTGGGGTATAATCGATATAAAGTGTATTTTATTTTAAAGTCCCATATAAAAAATTGGTAGTTTTATTGAGAATTTGCAACTGCGCAATATTGAGTGAACAAGATTTGCATCAAGGTCAGGGATAGACGTCCAGAACAGCAAAAAACAGTCATCATACAAATGTGTCACAAGCTGCGCACATGATTACGTCAGCCAAAAAACTATGCAATGCGTATTACATACATTGCGTATTACAACTGGACTTGGGCTCTACACAAAGGAATGACGATGTAGTTTGTCCCCCACCTCGGTATAGCAGCGTTGAAAATCTGCCCAGTCTTGACTCATCAGTGTAGCGTACCGGCCGGTAATTCCATAAAAGCTACTTACATCTAAGTTTTACACAACCAAGTTTTATAATATAATGTAAAAGTGCAGTATTCATATAAATATAAAATAACAGTGCAACGTAAAACATAAACAAAAGTTTTCGTTAAAGTTTTTTAACCTTTTAACATTAGTGCGCGTGTAACGATGCGACGTCTTCGGGACAGATTTGCAGCTAAGTAGCAAACTTATAAAAACAATTTTCAATATTTTATACAAATTCAAATAAAATGAGCTCAAGTTGGAAATAAAAATTAAAAGAACTTTGTACTAAGAATGCGAGCGTGAGCGAATGAGAGAATGTATAATTAACAAGTGCTGGGTTGTGAAATTATTTATAATTATGATATCATAAAAAATATAATTTAATATGTTATTTTGGAGGGCTTATGAAATGGTTAAGGGAAATTTTTAAACTTATACAGTAGAACTGCGTCTCATGACGCAACGCCTCAGGGTGTATAGCAGCGAGCTTGTTTTCGCAAGGTAGAGTCACATGTTTTGTAGTAATATGTTATTAAAAGGTAATGTCATTTGGTAAACATTTCAAGCAAGAGTTATTATTTCAAATAACACATTCCGCTATCTTCTGGTTCGCTTAAACGAATTCTGGCCTTAAGGTAAGTAAATATTCTTGTATAATATCACAAGATGGCGCCCGGAACAAAAGTTGAATAAAATTATTGATATACTGTAGTAAGATTTATTGGTCACTAATAAAAAAAAATAATATAACATTGGCGCCCAAACAGGGACGAGTTCTAATTAAATAATAATTAAAATTCCGCACCTACAAATAAATGCAAGTTTGATTCAAGGTTGAGTAACAATACGCAAAAATACGTAAAAGTGAGTAAATTACGTACAGTTTGAACGACATGTAGTATACGTAGTTAAGACATACAAGATGAAAAAAAATATTGAATATAAGATTGAAATTGTGTTATAATGAATTAAATTAATTAGAGTAAATTAACAAATCTTATAAAGAAGAAATAATGGCTACTAACGAAAATGAAAGTAATATAATTGTAGGCGATGAAGCCGAAAATAAGTTACTGTATGAAAATATGTCACCTGAGTCGGCCAACAAAGGCGACTCAGGAATTCAAACGAGTGAAAGTAATGATGAAGTCAGCTTCACTGACACTAATGTAGAAAGCCAATTAATCGAATCAAAAATAATGAAAGATGTCGAACATCAATCGACACCTATTTCAGTCAACCAAAATAAGAAATCTGATGACGATAATATGTTAACAAGATTGTATAATATGGTATACAATAGTTTAGAAAAACAAGACAGCATGTATAACACTTTAGAAAAACAAGATAGCAATTTTAGAGAATTGAAAAACGAAATCAATGAAATCAAAAGTAATTTTAATAATAAATTTGATGTTCAGAACAATAGATTCAATGAAATAAATAACAATTTCAACGAAATTAGAAACTAAATTAAACAACAGAGTTTCAAGTTTAGTGAGCAAGTAAATGTAATTAATACAAATTTAAATAATATGAAAGAACAGGTAATAAAATCTATAAATAATAATTGTGAAAAGATGGTTAACGAAATGAATAAAAATTTAGACAGAAAATTAGATCAGATAATGAATAAGAAGTTAGATGACAATGTTACAGTGATGACCAATAATAATAATGATAAAATATTAGAAGAGGTAGTGGTAGATAATAAAATATGGAATAATGATGTTAATTACAATTCTGAGAGTATAGAGGTGAGTAAAGTAAAGGGTAAACATATATTTGTTGATGATGATATTTTGTAGTGGGGGTGAGGTGTAAGGAGTGGCCAACGTATAGCGTTGTGGCAGGTAATAGCGTAGTTTAAGGGAGTGTTTGCCGATATTTTGGAGGGAAAATGGTTAGGTATGTATATGGCCAGGTAGGGAACACACATCCTAGTACAAAGACGAGCGGTGCCAGAGGATTCAAATGGAATTAGTGAAAAGTGTTTATAATTGAGAGATTGGTGTCATAATATGTAAATCTGGTTGTTAATAGTGGTTGTTAGAAGGAAGGGGCGTAAGATTATAAATGTTAATACCATTTGAATAAGTCAAATCATAGTGAATACAGGATAAATCACCCAGACTAATCAATGATAAAATTGTGAAAGGTTAAGTAGAAAATTCATAGTAGAAAGGTAATAAGAAATGAAATAATATGTTAAAATGAATGTTAATAATAAATTTGAAATTGTGAAGAATTAAATGATAAATAATTGATGGCTTAAAAAAAAAAGTGATGTTTATAATTTTATACGCAAATTTAAAGGTGTAGGGTGTGTAAATTTTGATCAAAGTTAAATGTGAATTGTTTATTTTAATGTGATAATCGCAATGTTAATGATGAGTGTATTATTATGTATTATGTTTATTATGTATTAGTGTAGGAATTTGTATGTATGTATAAAAATGTATGATTTTGGGGGTAGTTACAAATGTAACTATATACAACACAATGTGTCAAACTACTGCGATTCCCTACATTTCGGGCGATCTCGGCCTTACCATCCCAGATCGTGGTTTTGGACGACAACCAGCTGTGGGCAGCAATTGTCAAACCTGACCATAGTTGGTTGCCTTTGAAATTAGTTAAATTTAGAAATTTAATGGGTTTTTTAAAAGGGGAATCTAAGATTGTTTTTAAGCATAGGCTATTTCACCTCCGTAGGGGTGGTAGACCTTAGGGGCATATTATAAGAATAAAAGTAGGGGTACTTACCCTGAAGTTTTTGTAAAGCTCAAGCAAGGATGGGAGAGAGAGAAAAGAAAAAAGTGCTCACTCCTTCTGCCTCAGTCCTTGTGGAGGCAACTTAATGTTAACTTAACAATTAACAGCGCCGGATCACTTACTGTTAATACTAATAATAATAATAAAATGTTTCAGAATTGTAGAAAGAGGGAGAAACAGATGATTTTATTTGAGTAAATTTTGATTATGTGTTTGAATATTTTAAAAGTATTATTGCATTAGTATTAAGATTTGTGTTTCTTCTTGTTAATGGGAAAGGATTAATTATTATCGATTGGAATCAAAAAATTTTATAAATGTAAATGGTAGTGAAATAAGAGAATGGAACATCTATATAATAATTCTTGTACTAGGTAATAGTCCTAGGTGTTAAGAGTTAAAGCAAACCCAGTGCTTCTTAACACAAACCAGCACATACGTAAGGGGAAACAGATCAGTTAGGGATATGGTATTATACCAAGCCACTATTTTGATATTTTTGATTTATTGTTTCAGTGTCCGGTGATGTTGTGACAGCGGTCCTGAGCTGGCCAGCGCGTCAGAGCAGGAGCGTAAAGCGCCTGATTGGCCTTATGGTGTTGGGATCTCGTAGGAGAAGTCCAGTAAGGTCATGCAGGTACTGTCACCATCATCGGACCAAGGGTGAGTTGTTGTATTCTTTTATATAAATAGTAAGGGGGTTGTGGCAACCTATCTTGGCTGATCCCTTTAGGAAGTATGAATGTGTCAATGAGAGTTTTTATGCTTCAGCATAAAATCTTTCATTGAGGGGGTTTTGTAACGTTACAATTCTGGCCCTATTATATTTTGGGGAATAATCGATATAAAGTGTATTTTATTTTAAAGTCCCATATAAAAAATTGGTAGTTTTATTGAGAATTTGCAACTGCGCAATATTGAGTGAACAAGATTTGCGTCAAGGTCAGGGATAGACGTCCAGAACAGCAAAAAACAGTCATCATACAAATGTGTCACAAGCTGCGCACATGATTACGTCAGCCAAAAAACTATGCAATGCGTATTACACACATTGCGTATTACAACTGGACTTGGGCTCTACACAAAGGAATGACGACGTAGTTTGTCCCCCACCTCGGTATAGCAGCGTTGAAAATCTGCCCAGTCTTGACTCATCAGTGTAGCGTACCGGCCGGTAATTCCATAAAAGCTACTTACATCTAAATTTTACACAACCAAGTTTTATAATATAATGTAAAAGTGCAGTATTCATATAAATATAAAATAACAGTGCAACGTAAAACATAAACAAAAGTTTTCGTTAAAGTTTTTTAACCTTTTAACATTAGTGCGCGTGTAACGATGCGACGTCTTCGGGACAGATTTGCAGCTAAGTAGCAAACTTATAAAAACAATTTTCAATATTTTATACAAATTCAAATAAAATGAGCTCAAGTTGGAAATAAAAATTAAAAGAACTTTGTACTAAGAATGCGAGCGTGAGCGAATGAGAGAATGTATAATTAACAAGTGCTGGGTTGTGAAATTATTTATAATTATGATATCATAAAAAATATAATTTAATATGTTATTTTGGAGGGCTTATGAAATGGTTAAGGGAAATTTTTAAACTTATACAGTAGAACTGCGTCTCATGACGCAACGCCTCAGGGTGTATAGCAGCGAGCTTGTTTTCGCAAGGTAGAGTCACATGTTTTGTAGTAATATGTTATTAAAAGGTAATGTCATTTGGTAAACATTTCAAGCAAGAGTTATTATTTTAAATAACACATTTCGCTATCTTCTGGTTCGCTTAAACGAATTCTGGCCTTAAGGTAAGTAAATATTCTTGTATAATATCACAAGATGGCGCCCGGAACAAAAATTGAATAAAATTATTGATATACTGTAGTAAGATTTATTGGTCAGTAATAAAAAAAAATAATATAACAAGGGGTACTTACCCTGAAGTTTCTTGTAACGCTGAAGCAAGGATGGGAGTGAGAGAAAAGAAAAAAGTGCTCACTCCTTCCGCCTCAGACCTTGTGGAGGCAACTGGACGCAACAGTCCAGGGGGGGCAATAGTGTGTGGAACAGAAAAGGGGATGCTTAATATTAACAGCACCGGATAAATAGAATTTCTGTTAATAATAATATTATATAATGTGTTAAATGATTCTGAATTGTTTTAGATATAAATGGGAAATGGTTAAGAATTGTAGAAGAAGGGAGATATAGATAAAGTGTATTTGATTGATTAATCTTTTGATAATGTGTTTAAGTATTTTGAAATATTATTGTGTTAATGTAAGGATTTATACTTCTTCTTGTAAAATGGGAAAGGCTTAATTATTGTCAATTGGAATCGAAGAAATTTATGAAATGGGGAACAAATTAAGGTGATGAAAGTCTATGCAGTAGATATAAGATTATATATTACGAGGTCAAGAAAACCAGCGCTTCTTAACGCAAACCAGCACAGCTAAGGGGAAACAACTCAGTTAGGGATATGTTATAATACAAGGCCACTAATAGATTTTTTGATTTGATGTTTCAGTGTCTGGTGATGCTGTGGCGGCGGTCCTGAGCTGGCCTGCGCGTCAGAGCATGAGCGTCAAGTGCCTGTCTGGCCTTGCGGTGTTGAGAAGTCCAGTAAGGTCATTCATGTGCGGTCAAAGTCATTGGACCAGGGGCAAGTTAACCATGATTTTTCAAAAAAAAAGGTAAAGGGGGTTGTGGCGACATATCCTGATTGATCCCTTTAGGAAGTATGAGAGTGTCAATGAAGAGTTTTTATGCTTCAGCATAAACCTCTCATTGAGGGGGTATTGTAACGGGACAAACTATTGAGATTTATTTTATTCTTTAATAACTGTAAAAACTAGTAGCCACTCAAGCTGAACAACATTTTGATCACAAACGCTTGACATTTTTGAACACCTTGCAGTCAGTGCGGTACCAAGCCGTGCGAGGCCCAAAATAATTAAGAGTCTGGGAATGTTAAGTATTAGAAGGGGGCGTATTCACGCGTATGCGCGCATGGGTGTGCCGCTGTGAACAGCGTGAAAGACACGTACGAAACATTCCAGAGCCGAACATGTGATGGAAACAAAGAACTCACGCAGTACAATCCGCCCCTGTCGCATATACAGCTTAAAACCGGCCGGTTGTGAAAAAAGTTCCGGAACGACAATGCAGGCCCGCGACTCAAACAAAAATGTGATTTTAGAATGATATTTATAATTTCAGTCAGAATACAGTGAGTAATTAAATAATTAAAGTAACAGTTTCGATAAAAGATGGTGTGAAGAATATGTGCTAAGTGATGGAAGGTACTACGGAACATTGGACTCTTTCGGACATAAAATAGCCAGATAAGTAACCAGTGGTGTACACCAAATTCAAAATTATGTCTTTGCCATTGAATAAAGAAATTGAGATCTCAAATGGGCATGGGGTGTATGTATGAATGTGAGCGTGAATAAAAATGATAAAATAAGAAGCGCTGGTTTGGGTTAATTAAATTTTGATGGTAGTTTTAAAGATGTTATTTTGCATATAAATTCATATATAAGAAAAATTAAGTTTTTGTCTGACTAATTTTCATTTTGATATGTAAAAAATTGTTAAGAATTATTGGAACTGAAAGGGATATAAAAAACAAGAAATGATCAATAAAATTTTATTGCTTGGTAAACTAAGAAATGATCGTTATTATTCAAATAACCAGTTCTGATTTTCCCGTTCGCTGATTCGAAACCTGGACCCTGACGAATGAAATTTTAAGTTGGCAGATAACAACATGGCAGCTACAGAGCCTAAATGCATAGTAAATAAACAAAATCTATTTATTAATTTATAAAAAGGTAAGTACGTGTACATATTAACATAAAATTTTACGTTCAGAATAATAAGTTTGATGAACAAAAGAGTGAAATTAAGGAGATAAGAGTAATTTTAATGCTAGATTTGATGAAGTAAACGCTAAAATGAATGATCAAATTAAAGAAATAAAAAATGAAATGAAACAACAAAATTTTAGTATTAACCAACATATTCATGAAACTAATGCACGTTGTAATAGTATGAAAGAACAAATATTAGCATCAGTAAACCATAAGTTCGACGAACAAATTAGTGAAGTCACAGAAAATCTTGAAAGTAAAATAAATGATGTAAATGAACGAATGACAGATCGAATTGAAAGTCAAGTTAAAGAACAGTGTGTACTAATAGAAAGTAAGTGTATTAATAAGATTAATGAAAATAATGATGACATAAAAAGTAAGATAGAGGAGACAGAAAATGTATGTAAACAATCTATGCAAGAGAGTGTGGGGTTTATGAATAAACATAACCTTCAATACGAAAATAAATATGATAACAAATTAAGAGTAATTGAGCAAGACATAGTAGAAATCAAAGATGAATTACATGTGGCAGTGAGCCAAAATATAAATAATGTTGCGGAGCGAATATTGTATACTCGCAAAGCAAAAGATGATATCGAACTTGAACAATTTAGTTGTGACAACCGAAGAGTACACCCGATGCAGTTCCTGAGTAGGGTAAGGGAATTTAACCAGTTTAATAGCAGTAGTTGGGAGGTAAAATTGTTAAAGATTTTAAAATGTTTTAAGGGCAGTTCTGAAATATGGGCTGAAGTACATAATACAGAGTGGGGTAGTTATGAGAAGTTTGAGGCAGCGTTCCGAAATAAATATTGGTCTGAAGAGGACCAGGAAATATTACGTAGTAAAATCATGGGAACAAGGAATTTTGGGGGAATAACCAACAACATAACCATGTATGTAATGAAGATATTTAACGAGGCGAAATACTTAGAACCGCCGTTGCCGTTTCGGTCATTTGTTAGACATGTTAGTAAACACCTGCCCAGGGAGGTACAAATTACATTAATGACAAGAGAGGTAGCGGACATAAACGAACTGGAAAATATGTTAGATGTATTTCAAAACATTAGGGACCGTGAAATAGGTAGGCGTCCTAACCAAGCAGGTACAAATAATAGAGGTAATTATATACCACAAAGAATCACCACAGGGAAATGCGGACAGTAAACAAGAAAATCATAATCGAGACGGGGGTTGGAAATGAATGGGATGCTCGGGAGAGAACTACGCCATCAGAAATTTTTGTTACAGGTGCAAGAAACCAAGGCCGGGACAGCGGAGCGGAACTACGTCATCGCAGAACAATATACCACAGCGGGCAGGAGATGACCACGGGGAAGCATCAAGGAGTTGGGGAAATAACAACCGGAATGAAAGGGGAAATATACAGGGCAGTACCACCGCCAGAACGGAAAACTGAGGCCGACAATGGAAGCCAGGACCACACCATTGTCCACAGATAACGACAGGGTCCAGGTTCGGACAAATATCATAACAATGTAATACAAATGGATATGACGAAGGAGCTGTTGGAGGAAGACGACGCGGGAATTATGGAAACAAAAACCGGATTGACGGAGGTAATCGTCAACATAGAAGGTAAGAATTTTAAAACATTAATAGATACAGGAAGTGAAATATCAGTAATTTCAGAAAATGTAATGGGAGAATTACAAGAAATAAATAAAAGTATTCCATCTTTACCAGTTGCGGGCGTAACAGTAGTGGGGGTAACCGGAGTACAGAGTAAAAGGGTTACTAGACAAGTACAACTGAATATATTCTTTAATGAAACCGAATTTGAAAATACTTTTCTAGTGGTTAAGGGACTGAGTTTAGATGTAATCTAGGGGAATGATTTTTTGGAGAGAAATAAAGCTGTAATAGATTTTAATAAAAGAGTAGTAGAATTTAATAATGGGAGTGAACCAGTCAAAGTTAATTTTAAGAGGGTGCTAGATGAGATTAAAGTTACGGGAATAAAAATAATACATAAGCGAGTAGGCGATGGAGACATAGAAACAAGAGTGAATATATGTCGAGAGAGTGAGATTGTAGAGGATGATGAGGGAGAGATGCATGTGAGTGATGAGAGAGTATGAGAAAATAGGGCGGATAAATTTTTTAATGATGGTGGAGTTGTAGGGAGTCCCCAGCGACAGGCGTTGTGGGCAGTTGTGGAACGTTTTAGAGAGGTGTTTGCGGAGTTGCCTGGAAAAGCCAGGAACTATGTATGTGAGTTGAAGGTTCGGGAACACTCACCCTACATGCAGAGGAGTTATCCAGTGCCGTTTTCAAAGAGGAGAGCAGTGCAAGAGTTGGATAGAATGATGGAAGGTGACATTACTGAGAGATCGATATCGCCGTACTCGAATCCATTGGTAGTGGTAATAAAGAAGGATGGAAAGGTAAGATTGTGTTTAGATGCTAGGAAAATTAATCAAATTATAATACCTGACCGGGAGTCACCGGAACCCATAAATGAAATTTTTCAGAAACTCAGCGGTGTCAAGTACATGACATCTTTAGTTTTGACAGCAGGTTACTGGCAAGTTCCGCTAGCAGCACAGAGTCGGAGGTATACTGCATTTCTCTTCAATGGTAAGAATTATCAGTTCAAGCGTTTGCCATTTGGACTTAACACTAGTGTGGCAAGTTTTATAAAATGTCTAGATATGATATTGCAGCCTAAGGACTTGGATTTTTTTAACCGTGTACGTTGATGACATATTAATAGCATCAAGAACATTTTCAGAACATTTAGAACATCTTGAATTAGATAAAATAACAAAATGGGGGTCTAACAGTTAATTGGGAGAAGTCTAAATTTCTGCAAACTGAAATACACTTTTTAGGGTTTATTATTACTCCAGAGGGAATTCTAGCTAACCCTGATAAAGTAGAAGCTATTATGCGCTTTCCAGAACAAAAAAATATTAAGCAGCTCCAAAGTTTTTTGGTCTGTACTACGCACAGACGATAGCAAGATTGAGTGCCGTTCTACAGAAGAATAAACAATGGAATTGGGGAGAGAAGGAAAGGGATACATTCGAGGAGATAAAGAAGAAATTTTCAAATATGGTAATGATGAATCACCCTGATTTCTTGAAAACATTCTATTTGCAGACTGACGCCAGTAACGTCGCCTTGGGAGCAGAATTATACCAGGAAGATAGCGAAGGGGAACATCAGACGATAGCCTTCGCCAGCAGATCCCTTTTGACGGCCGAACGTAATTACACGACTACGGAGAAAGAATTGCTGAGTATCGTGTTCGCCGTAGGAAAATTCCGAACGTAAATCTTGGGCAACAGGACAGTCATCAGAACCGACCACAAAGCGCTGTCGTTTCTAAACACGTGCAGATTAACCCATACCCGGCTAACCAGGTGGGTATTAACATTACAGGAGTATAATTTTTCATGGGAGTATATTAAGGTGACAGACAATAAAGTACCAGACACTCTTTCAAGGGTAGATGTCATAGAAAATAAAACAGGGAGGGATCTTAAGGAGATAGAGATTTTTCATTTTACAAGGGAAGATAGAATTTTTGGTGAGGAATTAAGGGAGATTAAGAATATACAAAGATCAGATAATAAATCGGGTAAAATAATTGCTAGTTTAGAGGCGGATGCAGATGGGTCTGAATATAATACACATTTTCAAATATATCAGGGAATTCTGTTCAAGAAAGTAGAGGGGGGTGAGCATGATTGGAGGTTGGTTGTACCTGAAGAGTTGATAGATAAAATTATTTGGGATTGTCACGTAAGGTATGGGCATTTTGGGGCAAAAAAAGTGTGCCAATATTTTAAAGGAGTCTTGTGTTTTTAAGAATATGGAGAGGCGAGTTAGAAGATTGTTACGGGTATGCGATTTGTGTCAGAGGTCAAAAGTAGTGAATTATAGGGTAGAAGGGGAGTTGAATTATGTTAAAGTGGAGAGACAGTTTGATTTAGTGGCGGTAGATTTATATGGGCCATTGCCCAAGGGTAGAGGGGGAGTAGTGTATGTTTTTGCTGTGTTGGACACCTTTTCTAAGTTTGTTAGGTTGTATAGTGTGAAGAGAGCGACGAGTCGGGTGCTGAGTGAAAAGATAACAAGAGACTACATGATAAACGTAGGTAAGCCGAAGATAATTTTATCCGATCACGGACCCCAATTCATCAGCGGTAGGTGGAGACAGACTCTAGGATGGGAAGGCATCATACCCAAACACACAGCAGTCTACCATCCACAGTCCAACCAGGCAGAACGTGTGATGAGAGAGATTGGTAGGATATTTTGGGCGTATTGTCACACCAAGCATACTGATTGGCCATTATACATGAAGAAAGTAGAAGAATGGTTAAATAGTACCACCCACGAATCCACCGGGTTTATGCCGTATGAGTTAATAAAGGGAACCAGGCCACCTAGAATATTGGAACAACTTTTTGAGTATCCACCGGAAGATCAGAACATCGACAGGAATGTGAAGATACAACTAGCAAATGAGAGTTTACTTACCAAAGGGGAAAGGAGAAAGCGGAGACATGATGAAAAAGGTAAGTGGACTAAATATGAGGTAGGACAATTAGTATTGGTAAGGAGACACGATTTGTCTAGCGCTCAAGATAAAGAAATAAAGAAGTTTTTCCTTTTATACGAGGGACCCTATGAAATAATAGAGGTAAAGATGAATAATGCTTACGTATTGCGAAACCAAGCAACGCAGGAGATAGTGGGTACACAGAACGTTACGAATTTGAAGTTATATTGGTCATAATAAGTAACTGAATTTTAATATATTTTGTTTGTTTTAAGAAGGGACTCTCCCCCATTTTCGGGCGGTCATGGACTTACCAACCCTGACCGTGGGTTTTGGCTGTTTGGAGGCGGACCATGGTTGGCGGTAACTTCCTTCGGGTGGTGAAAACGACGATGGTCCGGCTTCACAAAATTGGTACCAATTAGAAATTTAATTTTGTTTTAGAACGGGGAGGGGGACCCCTAAGGTTCGTGGGTGAAAATTATTATAAGTAGTGCATAAGTTGGCACGGCCCCACGAACCAACGGTTGCCTGATTTTGAGCAACCTTCAAATATAAGCAGGTGGAATTTGCGATCCGGTATCCCATACTAAACAGAATGATGGTATAATATAAAAGTTGCTGTTGGGAAGCGAATCGCAAATTACAAATTTTCAGTATATTTTAGCAAAAACATGGTTTATAGAGATGGGGTCGGAGATGGTCAGACCCCATACGTTAATGAATATGAGCTGAAAGCACGTTTGGCAGCATTGAAGGAACTGTACAAAGAGGCTCTAAAAATAGCCTTTGTTAGTAGATGATGTAGTAAATGTAGCGTACGAATTATATTTTGTATAGGTAGGTAGATTATAGTTTAGGAAACAAACATAAATATTTTGTTGTACTCACTATTTTGTGTTCATGAGAATCACGATAATGAAAGTTAAGAAAGAAAATGAATGGTGCTATAGCACATAATCCATACTAGAAACTTCATATAATGAGAATTGTAAATTTTTGATTCAAATATATAATATATATTATTTACTTGTGATTCCCCACTTTCGGGTGGTCACGGCGTCACCAAACCCTGACCGTGGATTTGGATTATTGGTAGCAAGTGTGGTTAGGCAGATTGTATCCTAGCCATACTTGTTATTATTTCAAAATTTGTGAATTTAGAAATCAACTGGGGGGGTAAATGAGGGGAATCACCACAACTTGGAACAGCGGCTACTATCGAAGGGGGTGGTAGTGCCGTGTTAAGGGCTTATAAGTAATATTTAGTAGGATTACTGGTGTCCTCGGACATCAGTAATGCCGAATTTTTTATAACGCTGAAACAAGAACAGGGTAGGCAGCGTCTACACCCTAATTAAACTTCAGTTCTTGTGGATGCACATGGACGCCACAGTCCACCATCAGAAAAAAATAGTGTGTGTGGAAAAGGAGCTGGCCGTTACAAGCCAGGGGCATAAACAATAAAGTGTTTATGCAACAAGGTAAATGCCTTGCACGGTTTACCTGTGAGGTTATTTACCTAATTGTAACTGGGTAAAAGGGGGGAAATAATAAAATGATGAAGTAGGAGGAGGTAGCTGAGAAATTAGTGAGAAGTAATGACCGTAACAGCGGTACAATCAAGTTTACTTACTCTAACTAGAGAGTTGGTGATAGAGAGTTGGTGATTGATGACCCAGTTCCTGTTCGGTAATGTTTACTATGAGTTTATGATTCAGTGATTATTGATGAACATTCACTTATGAGAACAAATGATTTTAAATGCTAGATTCGATATTGTATGATTTAAATTGGATAATTTTGTGTATTTGTATTCAATGTGCCTAGAGAAAGGTCATTCACCTGATAATGAGACATCAGGCTGATGACTGGTGTTAAATGTATAGTGTTTCATGTAATTAAATCATCGGTTCTTTTGTTAATTAATTGAATTAATTAATTTTGTTTCTTTTATTAATTGTCAGAATATATATTTCTGAAAGTTAAATTAATTTACTTTGAAAAAAAAACAAAAATTAAAATTTTTAATTTTTTGAAGTACAGATTGTGTTGTGTTTTCATGTTCACTATATAAAGTAAAGATTGTGTATGTCGATAATGTATCAGCTGATTAATAGTGTTTATATTATATGTTTATAACCAAGTGTAGTTATACTTGAATTGATGCTAGTAATAAGTTGTTTAGTTTACAATAATTGTTAGCGTACGATTATGAGGATTTATAAGAAAAGTAAATTCATGTAAAAGATTTTTGAATTTTGAAAGTTGCAATTAAAAGGATTAATTAAAAGAGGGTGTAAATTAACTTAAATGTGAATCTTTGGTAATGAAATTAGATTTATTTCACTACATGAATGAAATTTAAATAACTTATTTTGATTTGAAATGATAATATCAAACAAACAATTAAAAGTTGAGAAATGGGAGTGAATTTTATTTAAAGGTAAATATGAAATGTTTATGTGAACTACACATTAATGATGAATATTTGGAGACTGTGTTTAAGATAGTAAGGCAACTATGTACGCACCCAGTACTTTGCTAAAGGCAATCCAGTATATATAAAGGGGAGATATATCAGTTGAGGATCTGGTTGGGTATAAGGCCAGTTATTGATTTTATCTGGAATGTTATAGGGTGAGGTGATACTGTGGTGAGTGCCTGTCTGATTTTACGGTGTTGGGATCTCGAACCGAGAAGTCCAGTAGAGTCATTCAGGTGAAGCCATAGTCGCTGAACTAGGGGGGTAGATTACCCAACTTTATTAAGGAATTAAGGGGGGTTGTTGGCACCATATCCTCACTGGTCCTCTTAGGTTTTAGCAATGAGTTTTTCTGTTTCGGCAGAAAACCTCTCATTGGGGGGGGGGGGTTATTGTAACAGGACAGATTTGAGGGGTTTTCTTTTAATAAATAATAAATGGTAAAGACGGGGACTCGCCTGGACAAGGTTTCAATTTCAGAGCAGCGTTCACTTGTGAAACACCCAGTTGCACGTTGGCTCAGTTAGCTCGGCCAGATACGCCAATTCCAGTTGCTGTGGAATGTGAAAGAGCGTGCGTATGCATACGCGAACAGATGAATTGTCACGTATGAGGTTCGCTAGTCAGCCAGTTAGCGTGGCCCAATGAGATATCACGTGACGCCCGTTCGGCCTATCCCAAAGCAAGCTGGCGAGCAGGAGAACATTTTGGCCATCTTGAAAAACGTCTAGTTCGGCGTCTGTCGTCATATAATTTTGGAACCGGCCAGTTCAACGTAACAGGGCTCACGAGCCGAAATACAACAAAATTATTAAAATGTGCTTAAACCATGTGATACCGTAGTGAAATGACAGTGAGATAGTAAACAACTACCAGTGAACAAAATCTTAATCAGTGCAAACGTTTTTCAGACTAAAACAAGTGAACAAAAATGGACTAAATTCAACACGAGGTCTTCATGGATACCATTCGACGAAAGTAATCATTTCAAAATCAACTACCAAAATATGATCATTTAAAATAAAAAAACGCTAATTTAAAGGGGGTAAAAGCATGAAAGTGTGTGTGGGAAAATACTGGGTTGTCTTTAATTACGCTAATTAAATAGTTAAGTTAATTATAAGAAGATAGTATACTAAAATCTGTTTGTTTGAAATTCTGTAAGTTATACCAAAAAAGAAGTTATTTTATCTTTTTATTCACAAAAAAGAGAACGATCAAAAGAATATCTAATAAAAGTTGAGTTAATTAACATACAATGCGAGCCGAGTTTCTTAATAAAACAAACCCCAAATCACGTTTATAGGCCTCGAGTTCGTGTGAAGAACCCCAGAACCCGATGAAGGTAAGCAGTGTGAATTACAAAATTTTATTAAATATTATGTTGTAGACATTTGAATTATTACACACAGGTTATCAAGCACTAGAGTGGATTCTACATTCCAGAAACTATAGCAAAACTGAAAGTTAAGGGCAAGGGAATGACGCTTATGGTCAGAGGGGAAAAGTATCTAGACTTTTCTCCCTCATTTTTCATTTGTCGTCTTTCATAAGATAGACTGAGATACTATGTAACAAAGTAATTAACAATGTAACTAAAACGTGACACGTATGTTGGCAACACCTTAGCTTGTATAGCAGCTGATTCTGCGTTATCTTCCCACCATTCCAAGCTACGGTAAAGGAAGTAGCTTCATGGTGATGTGGTGGGAGTCACTTTGAGATGCATGAAGAGAATTGTTGTTATGAGTGTCAGTGCAGCCAATGTATGAATATTATTTCGAATAGTTACCAAAACTCGCGTGCAAGGTTTGTTAGTAATCTGTGTTTCACTTACCACGGATGTCTCACTCTCACTCTCACACTCACACTCTCTCTCTCTCTCTCTCTCTCTCTCTCTCTCTCTCTCTCTCCCTCTCACCCACTCCCTCTCTCTCTGTTATGTATCAAATGTTATATAAACCTATTTGTTTTTTTTTAGTCCTGAAATTGTCTACTCTCGAGACGTACTACCACCTCTTATCGGAATTGAATGGAATGTGCAAACTATGGACTTGTGCACGTCTGCTCCTTAACTACACTTGACTATCTCTACAGTTTATCATAAAGGAACGACTTCTTCATACGGTATTAGCTTACTTGCAAAAATCTTTTAATCGTAGAAAAAAAACCGTTTCCCACAGAAGGAAAAATCATGTTATTTTAATACAGTATTTTAGGTAAATAATATCTTTTAATAACATCTTTCCGCCCCACAAATGTTACAACTTGTAAAAGTAACAGACGAACAACAGGGAGATCATTTATGTTTTACAAGATGGCAAAACAACCTTTTATTGTAAATAAAGCAAAATGTTAAAATTATAGCATGTGATAATCAGAATTTTAATAAGTTTTGTCACTTTAATATTCAACTTTATTTTATTACTCAAAACAAAAACATGCGCGTGCACACATACACACACACACACACACACACACACACACATTTTATATCATAATAGAACTAATATTCTACTATTATTTCTGTACTGTTTGTTTTATACTTATTTATTTTTATTGCAAAGAAAACCAAGATGTTAATAAAAAACCTTCAGACTTGCTCAAGTATATTCTAAAGCTAGCATCATTAGTTCTGTTTGAACCATTAAAATGAACTGTAAAACAACAACATAATTGATAATAAACTGAGGTAATAATACATAGACTGAGATAGTATGTAACACAGTAATTAACAATGTAACTAAAACATGACACAGATGTTGGCAACACCTTAGCTTGCATAGCAGTTGATTCTCCATTACCCTCCTGCCATTCACAATTTCAAAGTGGACTCATCCATGAAGCAACTGGTTTCTGTGCATATGCCTTTAGCTTTCAATTTTGCTATACTTCTGAAAGAAAGTGACTGCTCATGATAATTTTTGAAAATACTTTAGATATCACCATCTTTTTAGCCTCAAGAAATTTACCTTCTAAGGGAAGTAGCTTCATGCTTGGAAAGCCAGATAATGCGAGCTTCTTGGGCCTCATTGAATTGGTGGCTATGTAACATCCACTTTTAAAAGAATACACAGTATACGCAAAAAACTGTCAAGCCAAGAAAAGTACCTTATGTACATAGAAAGTCTCATCATGCGCTTTGTAAAACAAAATGGAGTGCAAGAACTGATGCAGCGAAGCCTATAACAGAGAAGCTTCCAATGTGATAGAAACGAAAAAAGAATCCAACTTATCCGGCCATGGAATTTTAGAAGTAGATGGGCCAATAAATAACTTCTCCAAGTATGAGACGGTAGTAATATTGTTGTCTTTTTGCGTCATAACTTTCGCTTATTGGCTGATTTCCTGGTTACTTTTTTAACTCCAACAGTGCTACTCCATCGACATGGCAGTGCAATTAGCAAAAGCAGCTGACATGCAACTGCTTGTAAGCGAACAATAAGGCCTAGAGATAAAAAGTCAATTTTTCGAGTACTATGCATTGGTCAAACATCAAATTAGCTACACCAATGGCCAAATATACCATTCCCAAACAGCATTATACCATGCCTATAAATTGCAACAACTCAACTAATCAGGTGGCTTCAACGTTTCCCTTAAGATCCAGCAACTGACAGAAACCCATCTGCCCTGTATATGGTGTCTATAAACAGACAATTTAACAAATTTCCTATAACACTGGAGGCTCATGAGGAGGACGCTACGAGCGAAGATGCACATGGGATTGTGTTGAAATGTTATAACAGAAACATCCATTTTCACTATCTACAAATAGCTCAATTGCAGGGTACTATTCAACAATGCATTTTGTGTGCATCCATGCATGTGCTTATACACGTACGCGTGCGCGCGCATGTGTGCGTGCGTGATTATAAAATTATAATTATACAATCGTTACAAGTATAGCAAAATTGAAAGTTAAGGGCATGGAAATGTGCAAAACGCTTACGGTCAGAGGGAAAATGCGATGTGGAGGGAGTCGCTGTGAGATGTGAGAAGAGAATTGTTGTTATCAGCGAAAGTACAGCAAACCTATGAATGTTATTTATAATAGTAACAAAAACTCGTGACTGTTATAGTTTGTTTGTAAATGTGTCACCATGAATCTGTGTGGGTGTGTGTGTGTGTGTGTGTGTGTGTGCGCGCGCGCGCGCGTGTGCACGGACATGCCTATTTGTTGCTGTTACATATCAGAATCTTTTATAAACATATCTGAGTCTTGTTTGGTTCTGCCATTGTGTACTGCTGAGATGTAAAAACTAAACGCCTTCCTGACTATTCTTATCGCAATGGAATTTGCAAACTGTACACTTCCACTCCTTAATTACACTTGACTATCTCTCCAGTTTATCATTACATAAAGGAACGTGTTCTTCGTATTAATTTAATTGCAAGAATCTTTTTAATCCTGGACAACAAAAAACTGTTTCTAGAAGAAGTAAAAAGCAAGTAATTTCAATAACACTAAAAGTGTTACAACTGGTAAAAAAAAACTAAAAAACAGATGAATGAGAAAGGAGATAATACGTAATTACAGAAAAAACTACCAATAGAAATTAACTAAAAACTTAAATAACTAATAAAAAAGAGTGACTGTACAACAAGGATACAATTAATCATAAATTGAGATAATAACAAATGCAAGACTGAGATAGCGCATAACAGTAACTAACAATGTACTGGTAACTAAAGCATCACACGTAAGTTGGCAACACCTTCACTTGCACAGCAGCTGATTCTCCATTACCCTCCCGCCACTCACAATTTTAAAAGTGGACTCATCCATCCATAAATTGGTTTCAGCGCATATACCCTTAACTTTCAATTTTGCTGTACATACATAATTATACAACTATATTAACTACAAAGGTGAACCATTGGCATGGGCAGTTATAAACATTGGATTTCTTTGGAAGCATACAGAATACTAAAAGTCTGTGAGTCATTCAAAAGCGTTGGCTAAACAATTAAAAATGTGTGTTAACCGGAAAGTATGCAGACTAAACTGTCACGGACCAGTTATCTTATCATCAAGATTGAGATAATTGAAATATAATTAAACCAATTGTACATCAACGATATACAACAATGTCCTGAATTAAAGATGTGACCTCTCACTGGAAAGGATATTAATCATTATTATACTATAAGCCTACTGCCTATGAAAGTAGATTTCTATGCTCATTCAAGTTAATAAAAAATGAGATTTTTTTCTAATGAAGTCAAAAAAAATATGCAGATTAGATATTATACGAATATCAACCTGGATTCAGAAAAGAACAAGTACTACTGACCAATGTCATGCTGGACATTAGAAAAACAATGGGGACCAAATCCACATCCACATCTTCTCTGTACGTATTCAAGCAGCAAGTATTTAACACCATTAAAACTTATAAAGTACACCACACTGTACACTCTTCCAACAGCTTGGAAATCAATGAAACTAGATAAAACCTGACCTAGCTTACTGAGACTAATAAAAGTTACTGAGATAACATTAACAAATGTTAAAGAAAGAGTAATGGCTGGAAATAAAGAGAACAGGGACTTTGCAAATTCATCTAGTATCAAGCTGGGGGATATGCAATACCAACTTGTGAAATTACGTATTTATCACCATTTAATTAACTTATAAAAACTATACCATAATAAAAAAAACTTACACTTACTGTTTTGCGTGTTCTTGGGTCCAGGATCTCATACGTACTTTGGGATACAAGCGTAATTTTCAAGGTTGTGTGAAGAACTTATACAATGCATCTTGGAAGAGAAATTAGTTTTCTTTTATTACTCAAAAGATTTTAAATTGATACTTTTTCTCCAAATATAGATTTTACATACTTTCAAAATATTATGATTTTACAAGTTGTGTAATCATTACGCCTTATATACTATTCTTATTTTCTACTACTTACATACATTAAACAAGAGAGCCCAGCCTGCCATTCTCACTTAAATTAATTTTAATTTCTTTAATACCCCATACTCTTTTAAAACCCCCTACCCTTACTTTCAATAAACGAAATAACCCCCGGCCACGTGGTCTTCGCGCACATCCAGTGTTCTTTTCTAATTTCGTGTGAAAGTGTTCAAAAAGTGTCTGATGTCGTTTTACATTTTCCCGACCGCGGTCACATAAACTTTTTCGGCTATTTCCCTGTTATATCAGTTTTAAAAAAATTTTGTTTCTGAGTCCGGTTGACGGGCGACCAGCACAAGCGTGAGTCGACCCAAGACTGGCAGCGTCTCTCAGTTCCCCACTCCAGGAGCATTTTTGTCAAAACGACGGACATCAATGCCTTGTATGTAGTCGTCACAGTTTCGCCTCATGCTAGTCATGTAGTTGTTGGAATGACAATAGCAGACGATTTCACTTAGGCACAGGCTGACATCACGATAGGAACCGGACGTAAACGGCACTTCCTACCGCTCAAAAAGGCACATTGCGGATTTTGTTCGTCCCAGGACATCCTGTTTTTTGTCTGGATGCGTCACTCAGATTTGTGGTGATACAGTTGCGTCTGTGTGCTGTTTACGCAAGTACAGATTTCTGCGAATTTTGTGGAGATGCAAATTCCTCTGCCGCATTACACCACTGAAATTGCGCAGCGCCTTTGTTCCAAACGCTGTTTCTCAACATCGTGCTGTTGCTTGGAATATAAAGTTGCACAATAACACATTTATTTCGTAATATTTTATACAAACCCGCCCGAAAACGAAATAAATAAAATTATATAATTGCCCCAAACGATTTAAATAAAACACCCAAAAATTGACCCGCTACAATACCCCCTCGATGAGAATTCTGCTGTGCACGACAGAAGAAATCTCATCGATAACCCCGAAGAGGACCGGTGAGGAACTGGTGCCAACAACCCCCTGGTTCTTAATCTGCATGGGTACACGACCCCCCTGGCTCAGCGACCATGGACTCATCTGAACGAGATCACTGGACTTCTCCGTTAGAGATCCCAACACCGAGAAATCGATCAGACTCGCACCACAGCGCGCCTCGCCTTCTAACATGCTACCCCAAAAATCCTCAATCCCTGGCTAAAATTATCCCAGCTCCTCCGCCGATATGGTTCCCCTTTTTGCAAGCTGGGCTGCCTTCAGCAGATACTGGGCTCACACACACTCACGTTACATGATACCCTAACACATTAAAAATAAAAATTTTCTTTTAAAATTTATTATAAATTTAAAAAATTTAAAATTAAAAAAAAATCTTTTATCAAAAAATTCTCTTCCTGGTTTTTCTAAATTTTTGTTTCAAATGACTTAACCTAGACATTTCTAATAATATAAACACATCCTTATTCTAACAGGAGAATCACTTATAGTCTACCAATATAATGCAGTACACTAAAAGAAACATGGTTAATGCACACATAAGAAAATAATCATTACTCAAAAATATTCACTCGCTGGCAGGCGAAAATTTTTTTTTTTTCAAAAAAAAAAATTAAAATTTTCAAAATTTTAAAATTCAAAAAAAATTTAAATTTATTCATTAAAAAATTTTATTAAATTTATTTATTAAATAATATTTATTAAAATTATTCAAATATTGGTTTGAATTAATTAAACAAACGAATTAAAATTAGCTTCCTACTACACACGAGCTTAGTAGGTGTATGACCCCATCAGCTGATCGTAACTAGGTCAAGTCCAAAACCCTTGACCTACATATGTTATGTATGATTTCTGAAAACACTTTGAACATCTGCAATATCCTACCTTGAACTACAAAACACAATAAAACAAAATATTTAAAACGAACAAATATTAATATAATTAATCATCAACTTGACATTTAAATTATTTAAAATAAACACTTCTTGACTTTACATTATTCTCAATTCTATCAAAATTTTGTCACTGGCAAAAAAAAATAAAAATTTTATATTCTTTATTATGAATCTCTCTTTTTTTTCAACAATCTTACTTTAATATACGGTGGGTGATGTAAATTATTTATTCTCGTTTTCTGTATTAGATTTCTATACATATATAAACTTTCTCCCTCTGACTCCAACATTCATCAACTACAACTCCCATGACACCCATCTCTACCAAAATATCTATCCCAAAAACACACTAACCCCAACTTATCATTAAACACAAAACGCCACCTTCTCTACATATAAAATACTCTCTAACCCTTTGTATATAGGATACGTGTTTCCCCGCCCCCAAAAAACTCAATTCCCTTATTTGGCGGCCCGGATTCTACCTAAGGCAGCCCCTTCCCCACTAAAATCTATTCCTACCAAGTCCCAACCCTTGTTGCAGACTCCTCAAATACACCACCCCTAATACAAAATTGCCATCCCCAAAATTCTCAATCTCATTACATTACTACAATTACACAAAATAACCTCATTAACTATAAAAACAACAATATGTCACTCAAAATCCACATAAAGTCTCCATTACTACTGTGTCAACATTAATACTTCACCAGCTCTGTTACATCACATCAACTCAAAAACAACATTACCTCATATTCATCTTTATCATTTCACATTCAGCTTTTAATTCCATTTGGACAGGTCTACATGTCCCATAAAACATTTATCACCCATCAATTATCTTTTATTAATTGGCATAAATTATTATTATTTTATTTCTCATATTCTTTTTATCTTTACTTCAAAATATCTGTAGTACACTAAACATTAATTACTTGTAACATTTACAAACCAATATACCAGTGACGTTATTGCTGATCAGCTGATATCCTAACATAATAAAACACATCTCAAAATTGAACAAATTACATGGAATATACATATTATAACATTGCCAAACCCTGATCACATTTGATATAAAAAAGTATGTAAAAAATGCCAAGAAACCATATATTTTGATAGATAAATGATAACGAGAATGAAAGTAGTAAATATAATCAATAGTGAAGGAGGAAGAATACAACCAAAGGTGGTCACAAAACAAGAAAATACGAACTAGACTGACAGACAACTGACATTGACCCAACCCCAGAGATTGGCCAGATATCAACCAAAGTAAAGCGAGACAAGAAGACAGTGAAGAAAAAAGAAGAAAATAAAAAATTACATGGCCATAACAAGTAACTAACAAGATTGTTTTAAAAGAGCATAATTTTTTATTATTGTTAATAAGTTATGTTTAAATTTTTATTAGTGGTAACTTGTAAATGACAGTATCTCAGCAATTGTTATACATAAAAAACCATGTGTAGATATGATTGTATGTATATCCTTATCTATAGGTGATGTGTCAGCTGTTATGTTTAAAGTTACACTCATACAGACAGGGAATAGAAATGTGTGCATGGTTCAATCAGAGAACAAATTGTATAGTCTACTATATACTTTGGAACTTTTACTAAGATTATTTCAGCAGTATGTATATTATTTCAGCATTATGTGTTTGAAAGTATAAGGTTTTGGAGAGTTTATTTATTCGCTAATATTATGGCTGTTGCTACAGATGTAGTATGTTTCAATTAACACAATATATTTTAACATTATTAAATTGTTGTTATTATTACTAATTATGACATTTCAGACCAATTTTTATCACTTTAATGACAATATATACAAAGTTATGTTTTGTTTGAAAGATGTATTTACAATACCATGTTGTTTGCATATTATAAAATGATATGTGACAGTCTGAAGTTAACAAAAGAGACATGAACTCATTAGATACAAAAACTTTGTAATAATAGTGAGATCGTGAGAAATATAAGGGTAATTAGAGATAGGTAGGGAGTGACAAAGTTGAACAGTGAAGTGATAAGTGTAATAAAATAAACAGCATATAATCTTAAGAAAAAAGAGGGAAACAAGTGTGACAAACCCAAAATATAAGCACATGTTAAATGAGCAATTAAGTTAAGTATATTAGACTGAAAGGCACAAAATAATTGTGAATGTAATAAACAGAAAAAATATTATCTCAGTATAAAAATCACCAGGTTGATTACTGTTATAAAAGAGATGGTGTAGGTATAGCACTCACCAAATTTGTTCATTTGTTAATTTAAAGAAAGAAGTTATTGGCTTAATGTTTAAGGCAATAATTACCAGAAGAAATAGTTTCACAGTAATATGTTAGTATGTTTTAAGTAAGTAAGGAATTTATAAAGAAAATAATAGCAATACCTTTATAAGAAATAATAGGCAAACTATATTAATTGTGTGTAGCGAAAGGGAACATGACAGAATTATATTAAAGCTTAGAAATAAGTAAATTATGTATTAGCATAGTATTATCCATTTTGGACTAAAACATTAATACATGGCTTAGACCAATCTTGTAAGATATCAAACTAATCTTTGAAAGAAAATAGGAACATCTATGTAAAGATTACAACCATTGAAATTATCCCCAAGTAAATATAGCCATTATAAAATATTTATTCAAATTAAACAAAAAATTCAAGGTTTGATAACAATGGGTTTATTTTGAGATCGACCAGGTAGAATAATTACGTTACCATGGAAACTGTGGAGTAACAAGCAAAAAATACCGTTAGATTTTTTACTGAATGTATGACGCTTTAAGGAGATAGACGCTAATTTTCGAGTGACCAAAATTGTCCATTAAAACATAGAAAATATCAGAAAAAGTTATTACTAAGAGTATACCAAGACATAAGATAAAGACTGGAGCCATATTATTGAAGTTGAGGCCAAATTAACGAAAAAAGAAAAGAAATTACTACCAGTTAAACTGAAAAAGATGCCTGATGTCCTGAACCCAGCAAATTAAAGAAGATTATAGTATAACCCATGAATAACAGATCGTATGAATTCGCCATAACTACGGAAGTGATAAGTACCTCTTAAATTACCCGAAATACATAAATAAACTCACGTTAATTATCTCACTAAAGGTCGAAATCTCACTGAACTGAAATTCATTACTTTCAAAGATTAAAAAGAAATTTAAGTCACTGACAATTTATAAACTAACCAATATAAACTGTTGTTAATGATCCATAACTTGTAAACACTTATGCTACACTGCGCTAAACCAATTATACATACACAATATGTTAGTTAAGTTCACTTGATGTAAGGGTGTGTATTTTTATTGTTTTTAAAACATTTGTAATCCTTTGAACGTAACCTCAAGATCCTATGACAAACGACATTAATAATTTGTATACAATTTTTAACAGACGCCATCATTAAACGTCTGGTATCAATTCAAATATCGATTGTCAAACCCTGTAATTGTCTCATATAAATAACCGGAGCATTTGTATTAGAATAATTTGTATTAAATGAATAATAATCACTAATAAAAAATGTGTAAGTATTGAGTGTAACCACGGTGTTATAATTTCATTAGGAGGTGCACAATATTTTATGTACATTTTAGCAGATGACTGACGATTTACACAGCCCACGCATCGAACGGCTGTGTGCTACAGTGGGCCTAGCTAGCGGAAATATTTGAATTATTCAAACCGCTTGAGCGGCGCTGGTCATACGCCCTTGAATTTTCTTTTAATTGTTTTAAGAAAACAATTTGGCGCCACCGGGACTTTCTCACCCCTAGTGAACATCAAGACCTGGTTATTCGTACGTTCGCCACGAACGAAATCTACAGAAGTTGCACGCATTCGAACTACGGATCGAGAAGACACGTACACTCATTACACACAAATTGTACATTATTTACATTTTGCAGAGTAAAACGGTAGCCGTTCACACGTCGTCATTACAAATTGGCGCGCCAACTAGTGGAGCTAGAATAATAAAGAAATTATACAATTAAACCCTATAAATTCTAGCGGCGATTACGAAAGATTACAAAATGCACACCAGAGGAGTATCGAAAAAATTGGCAAAGGAGAAGGAGATGGAAGAAAACAGAGGGGAAGAAGAGGAAGGAACACCGATTGAAGAAGTGGAGACAGTAATAACCACAACAGGACCAAGCCAAGACGAAGAAATGGAAACACAGGCTGGAGATAGGGGGGAAGCCACAGGAGGAATGGATTTACAAAGATTATGGGAGTTGATTAATGGAAAATTAGACAAGAATGAGGAGAGTTTGAAGGAGATGAACAATAAATTCGACAAGAATGAGGAGAGTTTGAAGGAGATGAACAATAAATTCGATGGCATGAAGAAAGAAACCAATGACAATTTGAAACAGATCAATGAAAAAATAGTGAGTACTAAGGAAGAATTGAGGAAAACAGTCAACCAAAATAATGAAACACTACAACAACGATTACTGGAGGAAATTCAGCAAAGAAATGAAGATTTGAAGGAAGAATTGAAGGGACAGCTGAAGAAGGACCACGAGAAAAATAAAGAAGAAATGAAGCAGCAAATAAGGCTTATTTTCAGAGAACGTCGTGAAGAAAGCGACCAGACAAAAATGGAGATGAATAAGAAAGGGGAAGAAACCAATTACCAAATAGATCTACTTAATGAGACATTAGGTAACGGGTTCAAGAAGGTGAATGAAACAATAAACACCACTCCAGAAGGAAATAATGAAAAAACAGAAATTCAAGAAGACCCAAATACATTGTTACATCAAAATAAAGGTAACGAAAACAAAGAGAAAAGTAAACACAAAGGAACCAACCATAGAGGAGTACAGAAAAAACAGATAATTAAGAAGACCAAGAAAATACATCAGAGAAAACGAATCAATACCAGAGAGGAATTGGAGATGATGAAGAACGGACTACTTGAGGCGTTTAATCGACCAATTAATGACCATACGGAAATGATGAATGTTATGGAGTGTAGGAGAACTCTGAAGGAAATTCTAGGAGGGATCAACAATCAACCAGCGAGTAAAACTTTCAACAAACCTATCTTTAAATGGGGGATATCCAAAGTTGAAAAGCATCACAACAAAACAATGTATGACAAATTGAGAAAGTCTACAAGAAAAGGGAAATTACCAGAGATAGAAATACCAAATAAACCAATATCAGTGAGAAGATCAATAACGAAGGTACGATTAACTTCGTTGAGTAGTAAACAACATCATCAAGTGATTGAGGTAGGCACTGATGCCAGAGAACACATGGTATTAGAAGAGTGGCTGTACCAGATAAAAGAGACATATGTAACACAGACAGAAACAGTGATGCACACCAGAGCAGTCCGAACAACGGAGGAAACTTATGTAATCATGGACAATGGATAAACCAAATGCAGATGAACACTGGTATATAGGACCATACACTATAACAAAAGACAAGGGCAATAACACTTACGAGATCACTCACCCCGTCACCAAGAAAATAAAGGGGGTATACAATCAAGCCTCAATTAAGAAATATTATGACAATCAACAATAACTGTAAAAAAACAATTTAAAGTAAAAAACCAACAAAAATACTTTAAATAAAGAAAAAAAAATAACGTGACAAACAAACAAGTCTGCCAATGTCATAAAGAAAAGATCTCTAAAGAATGTCAAAATTCCAAAACATTCGTAAGTACAGCTTACACTAAGCATTAGAGAAACCATTATGATGAATAAAAATTGTAAAAAATCAAAAAAGATATGTAAGAAAAGCTTACCCAAATATCTTAATAATATTTTAGAACAAGTAAAAATGGAGAGATAAAAGTCACAAGGCATTCAGATAAAGTAAGAGCAACCAACTTACTACAATATTTAAATAAAAAATTAACAATAGAGGAGTGTAGTTACAAAACATTCCTCCAAAATAAGGTTAAATTACCATAATATTTAGCCAAAAAATGAGGCATAAAAAGCATAACATACTGTAAAGGAATAAGCTACAAAAAATTCCTAACTAGTAAGAAGCCATAACTTACTATGATATTTAAAAATTATGAAAAAAAAAAAAAAAAAAATATCAATCAAAATGATCAGCTTCCACAACTATTTAGAAAGAGGGGAAGTAAAATTACCCAAACCAATGATCACAAAACAATATAAATGAAATAAACGTTCTAAGAGTTATAATGTGAAAGGAGATGAAACAAAGAGTAATTAAAAAATGAATAAAAATGTGAATTGTATCAATAAAAAACAATGCTTCAAATAGTATCTATAAAGAAAGATAAGACAATATATGACTCGAACTGAGCTATAATGAAGTATAAAAGTAAAAGATTCCCAACAAATATTATGATTATGATTATTATTATTGTTATTTTGAGTCACGAGTTGACTATATTTAAGAATTATTAATTGAGATTGTCTGTTGAATGAACCAGCAATCATTTTACTGAGCAGGGATGATGTTCCCCTGATATCAGTATAAGAGTAGTTTTGATGAAAAAGAAGATTTATAGGGAATAAGTTATAATAAAAATTCAATAAGCCAGTTCGCAATATGAGAAGATAATGAAGAAAAGACTAAGAAGAATGGAATTAAAGGATACAGAATTAATTATAAAAAATGAATGAGAAGCAGAATTTGAAAAAAAAATAAAAATAAAAAAAATTTGATACGATACAATTGATAATTTCATCAAACTCAAATTCACGTTTTATAAAATGATCAATTTTGGTGGAAGGGCATTATATAACATTGCCAAACCCTGATCACATTTGATATAAAAAAGTATGTAAAAAATGCCAAGAAACCATATATTTTGATAGATAAATGATAACGAGAATGAAAGTAGTAAATATAATCAATAGTGAAGGAGGAAGAATACAACCAAAGGTGGTCACAAAACAAGAAAATACGAACTAGACTGACAGACAACTGACATTGACCCAACCCCAGAGATTGGCCAGATATCAACCAAAGTAAAGCGAGACAAGAAGACAGTGAAGAAAAAAGAAGAAAATAAAAAATTACATGGCCATAACAAGTAACTAACAAGATTGTTTTAAAAGAGCATAATTTTTTATTATTGTTAATAAGTTATGTTTAAATTTTTATTAGTGGTAACTTGTAAATGACAGTATCTCAGCAATTGTTATACATAAAAAACCATGTGTAGATATGATTGTATGTATATCCTTATCTATAGGTGATGTGTCAGCTGTTATGTTTAAAGTTACACTCATACAGACAGGGAATAGAAATGTGTGCATGGTTCAATCAGAGAACAAATTGTATAGTCTACTATATACTTTGGAACTTTTACTAAGATTATTTCAGCAGTATGTATATTATTTCAGCATTATGTGTTTGAAAGTATAAGGTTTTGGAGAGTTTATTTATTCGCTAATATTATGGCTGTTGCTACAGATGTAGTATGTTTCAATTAACACAATATATTTTAACATTATTAAATTGTTGTTATTATTACTAATTATGACATTTCAGACCAATTTTTATCACTTTAATGACAATATATACAAAGTTATGTTTTGTTTGAAAGATGTATTTACAATACCATGTTGTTTGCATATTATAAAATGATATGTGACAGTCTGAAGTTAACAAAAGAGACATGAACTCATTAGATACAAAAACTTTGTAATAATAGTGAGATCGTGAGAAATATAAGGGTAATTAGAGATAGGTAGGGAGTGACAAAGTTGAACAGTGAAGTGATAAGTGTAATAAAATAAACAGCATATAATCTTAAGAAAAAAGAGGGAAACAAGTGTGACAAACCCAAAATATAAGCACATGTTAAATGAGCAATTAAGTTAAGTATATTAGACTGAAAGGCACAAAATAATTGTGAATGTAATAAACAGAAAAAATATTATCTCAGTATAAAAATCACCAGGTTGATTACTGTTATAAAAGAGATGGTGTAGGTATAGCACTCACCAAATTTGTTCATTTGTTAATTTAAAGAAAGAAGTTATTGGCTTAATGTTTAAGGCAATAATTACCAGAAGAAATAGTTTCACAGTAATATGTTAGTATGTTTTAAGTAAGTAAGGAATTTATAAAGAAAATAATAGCAATACCTTTATAAGAAATAATAGGCAAACTATATTAATTGTGTGTAGCGAAAGGGAACATGACAGAATTATATTAAAGCTTAGAAATAAGTAAATTATGTATTAGCATAGTATTATCCATTTTGGACTAAAACATTAATACATGGCTTAGACCAATCTTGTAAGATATCAAACTAATCTTTGAAAGAAAATAGGAACATCTATGTAAAGATTACAACCATTGAAATTATCCCCAAGTAAATATAGCCATTATAAAATATTTATTCAAATTAAACAAAAAATTCAAGGTTTGATAACAATGGGTTTATTTTGAGATCGACCAGGTAGAATAATTACGTTACCATGGAAACTGTGGAGTAACAAGCAAAAAATACCGTTAGATTTTTTACTGAATGTATGACGCTTTAAGGAGATAGACGCTAATTTTCGAGTGACCAAAATTGTCCATTAAAACATAGAAAATATCAGAAAAAGTTATTACTAAGAGTATACCAAGACATAAGATAAAGACTGGAGCCATATTATTGAAGTTGAGGCCAAATTAACGAAAAAAGAAAAGAAATTACTACCAGTTAAACTGAAAAAGATGCCTGATGTCCTGAACCCAGCAAATTAAAGAAGATTATAGTATAACCCATGAATAACAGATCGTATGAATTCGCCATAACTACGGAAGTGATAAGTACCTCTTAAATTACCCGAAATACATAAATAAACTCACGTTAATTATCTCACTAAAGGTCGAAATCTCACTGAACTGAAATTCATTACTTTCAAAGATTAAAAAGAAATTTAAGTCACTGACAATTTATAAACTAACCAATATAAACTGTTGTTAATGATCCATAACTTGTAAACACTTATGCTACACTGCGCTAAACCAATTATACATACACAATATGTTAGTTAAGTTCACTTGATGTAAGGGTGTGTATTTTTATTGTTTTTAAAACATTTGTAATCCTTTGAACGTAACCTCAAGATCCTATGACAAACGACATTAATAATTTGTATACAATTTTTAACAGACGCCATCATTAAACGTCTGGTATCAATTCAAATATCGATTGTCAAACCCTGTAATTGTCTCATATAAATAACCGGAGCATTTGTATTAGAATAATTTGTATTAAATGAATAATAATCACTAATAAAAAATGTGTAAGTATTGAGTGTAACCACGGTGTTATAATTTCATTAGGAGGTGCACAATATTTTATGTACATTTTAGCAGATGACTGACGATTTACACAGCCCACGCATCGAACGGCTGTGTGCTACAGTGGGCCTAGCTAGCGGAAATATTTGAATTATTCAAACCGCTTGAGCGGCGCTGGTCATACGCCCTTGAATTTTCTTTTAATTGTTTTAAGAAAACAATTTGGCGCCACCGGGACTTTCTCACCCCTAGTGAACATCAAGACCTGGTTATTCGTACGTTCGCCACGAACGAAATCTACAGAAGTTCCACGCATTCGAACTACGGATCGAGAAGACACGTACACTCATTACACACAAATTGTACATTATTTACATTTTGCAGAGTAAAACGGTAGCCGTTCACACGTCGTCATTACAATATTTATTTTTATTTATTCTCCCTTCTCACCTCATTGTTTCCCATTTCTCTGATTCTGATGCTTATGTTAACCTGCCAGACGATTTACTTATTGGCTTAAACACATACACACATAATAAAATTACATATTCTTATCTAATAGACAACAATAAAATAATACACTTAAAATTATAGCATGAACACCTTAATTTACGAGTCTGAGCATATAATTATGTGGACAGAGCACAAGCATTTTTGATTGGATTAAACCTTGAATAAGCAAAACTTTTACGTCATAAAATTTTAAATTCGTGACTCCTTTGCGTCACCTCCCAGCCACACACACTATTTCAGATTATGTTGGACTGTGGCGCCCATTCGCTTCCACAGAGACGGTATATTTTGGAGCAGGTTTTACCTCTCCGTGTCTCTGCTTCCGCTATTAAGTTTAAATTAGTGAACATCATCATGTTCTTGTTATAAAATCATACACCCTTAAAAACGGATCTGCCACCGGTCTTGCTGTTCCTCCTTGAACAGAGTGGCAGCCGCTGTTCCATAGTACCGGAGATTTCCTCTAATGTCCCCCCATTGAATTTCAAATATATACCAATTTCAAGTCAGCTATGGTCAAGGGACTTGATATGACCATAGCTGGCCGCTAGCCAAAACCACGGTTAGTGCTGGTAAGACAGTAACCGCCCGAAAAATCGAGGAAATCTAACTTTTATTTCACTGCCTGTTTCATATCAATAATTTTATGTGCGACACTGTCATTTAGTATTGGGTGTAAAATTTTTATTTTACACGGATAAGGTGTGTCGCACATTTATCGCCAGCTCGGCCTCCGATGGAGGTAACACTCACTGCTACCCCCAACCCTTTTTGCTACTTGTGAGAGCACAGGCCACCCCCACAATAGCCACTTAATAACTAACTAATTATTTAATACATGAAATTAATCTTTCTACAAATGCCGTTCAACACTCCATTGTTATTATCACTTCATTGAGCACCAAACTACCCCCCAAAGTCATCCCCACTTCTTGTATTGACAACAAGTTTATATTTTGTTACACATCGTTTCAAAACGTTCCCATATTCACTGATACTAAAACTTGACAATTATATTTGGTCACTTAATTCTAAAATTTATTTACATTTTAAATTTATAACTTATAATTTATAACTAAGTGGTCAGTATCCCCGCCTGAAACGGGGGTTTTGTCGAGATGGAGTAGGGGACGGTCAGACACCATACGTGAATTCACGTTCCCCTCATCTACCATTAAATCACATTACCTTGCTTTTTTTTTTTTTTTTTTTTTTTTTTTTTTTTTTTTTTTTTTTTTTTTTTTTTTAACTACCTTAATTACAATTTATACAAATCTACTCTCCCTCTCATTCATCCAGGCCTGCTGTCTGTCCGCCCCCAAACCCATCTCCACAAAATCCATTTTTCTTAATATACTGGAACTTCTATCATTTGCTAAATTTTTATTTTGCAAATGACAGTGGTGAAATAATACTTGAAACATTGCCTCACTTTATTTTGGTCTTCATACTCTCCCTTAGGCAATGTTGGTACGTGGTGTGGTACTTATTTATGCATATTGAGTGTATAAAATTTATCTCCACGTACCTTAGGGGTCCCCCTCCCCGTTCAATAATGTAGTTAAATTTCTAATTGATACCAATTTTGGTGAAGTCGGACCATAGTTGTTTTCACTGCCCGAAGGAAGATCCTGACAACCATGGCCCGCCTCCGATTTCCGAATTCCACGGCCAGGACTGGTAAGATCGTGGCCGCCCGAAAATGGGGGAGGATCCCTTCTGAAAACATACAATAATGGTTGAAAAACTTATTTATAAACATAACAATTAAAGTGACCTATATAACTTTAAATTCGTCACATTTTGAGTACCTACTATTTCCTGTGTCGCTGGGTTCCTCAGCACATACGCATTCTGCATTTTTATTTCAACAATTTCATAAGGTCCTTCATATAACAAGAAAAACTTCTTTATTTCCCTATCTTGAGCACTGGACAAATCATGTCTTTTTACTAACACTAACTGACCTACCTCATATTTGGTCCATTTCCCCTTAGCATCATGTTTCTGTTTTCGTCGCTCTCCTCTAGTAAGTAAATTCTCGTTCGCCAATCTAATTTTCATGTTCCTGTCCAAAATCTGACCTTCAGGTGGGTACGTGAAAAGTTGTTCTAATATCCTGGGCGGCCTTGTTCCCCTGATCAACTCATGCGGCGTAAATCCCGTGGACTCATGGGTGGTACAATTCAGCCACTCCTCTACTTTTTTCACGTAGGATGGCCATTCTGTGTGTTTGGCGTGACAGTACGCCCGGAATATCCTGCCAATCTCTCTCATCACCCGCTCTGCTTGATTCGACTGAGGATGGTACACTGCCGTATGCTTGGGTATGATGCCTTCCCATCCAAGCGTCTGCCGCCACTTGCCGCTTATAAACTGTGGACCATGATCAGATAATATAATTTTCGGCTTTCCCACATTAAGCATATAATCTTTGACTATCTTCTCGCTAAGCACCTTACTAGTTGCCCTCTTAATACTATATAACTTTACAAATTTTGAAAAAGTGTCTAAAACTACAAATACATATAACACACCTCCTCTACCTCTGGGTAATGGTCCATATAAATCAACCGCAACTAGATCGAAAGGTTTATCTACTTTTATGTAA
Source organism: Magicicada septendecula (assembly GCA_034769895.1). Lineage (NCBI taxonomy): Eukaryota > Metazoa > Arthropoda > Insecta > Hemiptera > Cicadidae > Magicicada > Magicicada septendecula. Next base: position 806,449,410 of record CM068367.1, read on the forward strand.
TTCATCTCTCCTTCTACTCTGTAATTCACTACCTTCGATTTTTGACATAAATCACACACTCTCAACACTTTTCTCACTCTCCTCTCCATGTTCTTAAATATACATGACTCTTTCAAAATATTTGCACACTTTCTCGCACCAAAATGACCATACCTTATATGACAATCCCAAACAATTTTATCTATTAACCCATCAGGTATAATTAACCTCCAATCACGCTCCCCACCATCTACTTTTTTAAACAAAATATCTTGATATATTTGAAATCGCTCATTATATTCAGATCCCTCTACATCTGTTTCTAAACTAACAATTATTTTACCCAGTTTGCTATCAGATCTTTGCAAGTTTTTAATGTCACTTAATTCCTCACCAAAAATTCTATCTTCCCTAGTTAGTCTAAAAATTTCTATTTCTTTAAGGTCCCTACCAGTTTTATTGTCTATAACATCTATTCTAGAAAGTGTATCTGGTACCTTATTATCTGACCCCTTTATGTACTCCCATGAAAAGTTATATTCTTGTAAGGCTAATACCCACCTGGTTAATTGGCTGTGTGTTAGCTTACATGAATTCAGAAATGACAGTGCCTTGTGGTCCGTCCGGATGATCGTGGTATTCCCTAGGATGTACGTGCGGAATTTACCCACGGCGAACACAATACTTAGTAGTTCCTTCTCAGTTGTCGTGTAATTCTTTTCCGCCGATAACAGCGATCTACTGGCGAAGGCGATCGTTAGGTGTTCCTTGTCGCAGCTCTCCTGGTATAATTCGGCACCTAGCGCTACATTGCTGGCGTCGGTCTGTAAATAAAAAGTCTTATTAAAATCGGGATGATTCATCATGATCATGTGACTGAACTTCCTCTTAATTTCATTAAAAGCATTCCGCTCCGTATCGCCCCATCTCCACTGTTTATTCTTCTGCAGTACAGCACTCAGTTTGGATGTTGTGTGTGCGTAGTTCTCCTGAAATTTCCTGTAAAAATTGCATAGGCCTAAAAAACTCTGTAGTTGCTTAATGTTTTTAGGTTCAGGGAATCGCATTATGGCTTCGACCTTGTCAGGGTTGGCTAATATCCCCTCCTGTGTAATAATAAATCCTAAAAAGTGTATTTCTGTCTGCAGAAACTTAGACTTGTCCCAATTCACTGTTAAACCCCCTCTTTGTAGCTTATCTAATACATATTCTATGTGTTCTAAATGTTCAGTGAACGTTCTAGAGGCTATCAAGATATCATCGACATATACAGTTAAAAAATCTAAATCCTTAGGTTGTAATATATTATCTAAACATTTGATAAAACTGGCAACACTGGTGTTTAACCCAAAAGGTAAGCGTTTAAACTGGTAATTCTTACCGTTAAAAAGAAAAGCTGTGTATTTCCTGCTCTCTGTTGCTAATGGCACCTGCCAGTATCCAGCGGTCAGGTCTAATGACGTCATGTATTTGACTCCGCTAAACTTTTGTAAAATCTCATTTATGGGTTCTGGAGATTCCCTGTCAGGTATAATAACTTGATTAATTTTCCTAGCATCTAAACATAACCTTACCTTGCCATCCTTCTTTATCACTACCACCAAAGGGTTTGAATAAGGTGATACTGAGCGTTCAATTATGCCTCCTTGCATCATACGGTCTAATTCCTCCTGCACAGCCCTCCTCTTCGAAAACGGCACTGGGTAGCTTCTCTGCATGTATGGTGCGTGGTCCCGAACTTTCAGCTCGCAGATGTAGTCCTTCGCTTTCCCTGGTGATTCATCAAACACCGCTCTGTACTGCTCGACAACTGCCCACAGCTCCTGTTGTTGAGTATTTCCTACAATTGTATTTTCATTGAAAAATTTATCGGCTCTATTTGCCCACACACTCTCATTACGCTCATGCATCTCTCTCTCCTCATTTTCTAGACCATCACTCTCTATACATATATTTATTTTAGTTTCTATCTCTCTATCAGTTATCTGTTTATGTAACATTTTTATTCCCGTGACTTTAGCTTCACTTACTACTTTCTTAAACTCTATTCTGACTGGTTTATTCACCTTCTCAAATCTCACTATTTGTTTATTGAAATCTATTACTGCTCCGTTTCTTTCCAAAAAATCATTTCCCAATATTACATCTAAACTCAACCCTTTAACTACTAGGAAAGTGTTTTCAAATTCAACTTCATTTATGAGAAGATTTAATTGTACTTGTCTGGTTATTCTTTTACTTCTCACCCCAGTTACCCCCACTACAGTAACCCCTGCAACTGGTAATGACGGTATATTCTTGTTTAACTCTTTTAATTCACCCATGACATTTTCAGAAATTACTGAGATCTCGCTACCAGTATCAATTAAAGTTTTATAATTCTTACCTTCAAGGTTAATTGTCACCTCAGTTAATCCTGCTCTGCGTTCCATCACCTTGTTCTCCTCTTCTTCTAACAGTTCCTTTGCCATGTCCATCTTGATAACGTTATTATGGTATCTGTTGATTACTTGGACCCTCCTGTTTTCCGTAGACAATGGTTCGGCCCGTTTCTCCATTGTCCTCCCTAGTTTTCCGTGGAGGGACCCGCCACAGCTGGATGATTTCCCCCTCCCCTCTGTTATATTGTCCTCCTCCTCTCGGCGCTCCTCTGTGAAATTCTCCTCCTCTCGACTGTTGATTGGGTGGTGGGTTTGCTCGCTCGTTCCTGGCGCACTCCCTGTTTCGATGACATCTGAAACAATTTGTTCGATTAGCATAATTGTCGGTTTCACATGTTCTACACCTCCAACTCTCGCCCCTATTATCGAAACTTCCTCCCCGCGCTCCTCTATGAAAATTCTGTGTACCCCTGTTATGATGGAAATTATTATTATTATTATGGTGTGGTACTACTGGTGTGGTTGAACGTCGCCCTATGTCGCGTTCCCCTATATTCTGTAGTACATCTAACATGTTTTCTAACTCACTTATATTTGCAATCTCTCTAGTCATTAGCGTAATTTGCACTTCTCTGGGCAGATGTTTGCTAATATGTCTTACAAATGATCGGAAAGGCAACGGCGGTTCTAGATATTTAGCTTCGTTGTATATGATCATCACATATATGGTTAGGTGGTTATTAATCCTACCAAAATTCCCGTTACCCATTATTTTACTTCTTAATATTTCTTGGTCTTCTTCTGACCAATATTTGTTGCGAAAAGCTATCTCAAAATCTTCATAACTTTCCCATTCAGTATGGTGTACTTCCGACCATATCTCGGCACTACCTTTAAAACATTTAATAATCTTCATCAACTTAACCTCCCAGCTACTACTATTAAACCGATTAAACTCTCTAACCCTATTTAAAAATTGCATTGGGTGTACTCTACGATTATCACAAGTGAAAGTTTCTAATTCTATTTCATTATTTGTATCTCGTGTCAGAAATATGCGTTCAGTAACATTGTTTACATTTTGATTTTTTACTACACTTAATTCATCTCTCATATTATTAATATTCTGTTCGAGTGAATATAATTTTTTGTCATTACTATACTCAGACTGTACATTATTTTTTGATATTACATCGATAGACTCATTTACGGCTTGTATTTCTGTCTTATAATTACTCTCAATTTCATTCATTTTAAATTCTATCTTATTTTGGTGTTCATCAAAGTTCTGACTGATTTTTTCAACTGTCGTTACTACGCTCCTCAACTTACATTCAGTTTCAATACTACATTTATTAATTTTAGATTCTATGTCATTGTTATACTCATTCATTGAATTTATTAAATACTCGTTATTCTCATTTATTTGTTTATCAACTCTTTCTGATATCTGGTTATCTATCTCATTAATTTTACTATCTAGGTTTATTACAGAACTATCTACTTTGGTATTCAACTCATCGAGTCTGCTAGCAAACTCTTCATTATCGTTTTCAAAACGCTTATTGATTTCACTAATATGGTTTTTTAACTCACTGAAATTGCTTTCGCATTTTATTTTCTGTTCGTGTATTTCGCTTTTCAACTCATGGAATTTAACATTCTGCTCATCGAATTTAACACATAACATTGCATTCATGCCACACAAATATCTCATTACATCACTATTTTCAGATTGATTATTTCTATTAGTCGAGATTGGGGTTATTTGAATCCCCGAATCATCTGTACTATCTTTTTCATTTGTTTTGCTTACATTCATAATTTTCTCGTCTTGACCTACATTCGGTGTTGAATGTATGTCAAGACTACTCATCACAGCTGATTCGTCAAATTCAGCTGTTTCGCTTATCACCGTCGGGTCGGACAAATCGACTCCGTTCTCTGTATGTTCCATTATTATATTTTTTAAATATGTAATTTATTTCTTATCTGTCTGAACAAATATTTTTTACTTATTTTACGTAACTTTACGTCTTTCACTTAACCTCTCAATTGCGCTTGTATCTTATTTGTAGGTATGGTTTTTACATCAAATTTTAACTTATAAAAACTGTCCCTTTCGGCTGCGACAACTGTGAAATTACGTATTTATCACCATTTAATTAACTTATAAAAACTATACCATAATAAAAAAAACTTACACTTACTGTTTTGCGTGTTCTTGGGTCCAGGATCTCATACGTACTTTGGGATACAAGCGTAATTTTCAAGGTTGTGTGAAGAACTTATACAATGCATCTTGGAAGAGAAATTAGTTTTCTTTTATTACTCAAAAGATTTTAAATTGATACTTTTTCTCCAAATATAGATTTTACATACTTTCAAAATATTATGATTTTACAAGTTGTGTAATCATTACGTCTTATATACTATTCTTATTTTCTACTACTTACATACATTAAACAAGAGAGCCCAGCCTGCCATTCTCGCTTAAATTAATTTTAATTTCTTTAATACCCCATACTCTTTTAAAACCCCCTACCCTTACTTTCAATAAACGAAATAACCCCCGGCCACGTGGTCTTCGCGCACATCCAGTGTTCTTTTCTAATTTCGTGTGAAAGTGTTCAAAAAGTGTCTGATGTCGTTTTACATTTTCCCGACCGCGGTCACATAAACTTTTTCGGCTATTTCCCTGTTATATCAGTTTTAAAAAAATTTTGTTTCTGAGTCCGGTTGACGGGCGACCAGCACAAGCGTGAGTCGACCCAAGACTGGCAGCGTCTCTCAGTTCCCCACTCCAGGAGCATTTTTGTCAAAACGACGGACATCAATGCCTTGTATGTAGTCGTCACAGTTTCGCCTCATGCTAGTCATGTAGTTGTTGGAATGACAATAGCAGACGATTTCACTTAGGCACAGGCTGACATCACGATAGGAACCGGACGTAAACGGCACTTCCTACCGCTCAAAAAGGCACATTGCGGATTTTGTTCGTCCCAGGACATCCTGTTTTTTGTCTGGATGCGTCACTCAGATTTGTGGTGATACAGTTGCGTCTGTGTGCTGTTTACGCAAGTACAGATTTCTGCGAATTTTGTGGAGATGCAAATTCCTCTGCCGCATTACACCACTGAAATTGCGCAGCGCCTTTGTTCCAAACGCTGTTTCTCAACATCGTGCTGTTGCTTGGAATATAAAGTTGCACAATAACACATTTATTTCGTAATATTTTATACAAACCCGCCCGAAAACGAAATAAATAAAATTATATAATTGCCCCAAACGATTTAAATAAAACACCCAAAAATTGACCCGCTACAAACTGTTGTGTTCAATTTTGGTTTGAATCATAAAATGAACACATTTGATTTTGATGACAGTACATCTTAATAATAAAAGCTACAGGACTTAAAGATAGATGACAGTCTTGGTAGCAATGAATTTTTCAATATTTTGTAGGTTTAGGAAAGGAAGCAAAGAAATAAGACATACTGTTAATATTACAAAAAAAAGTTTATGCAAGTATCTGTTATTGATAATAAAGACTAAACAGAATTTTTGTAGTGTCTGACTCTATCAAAAAATGTTTAAGGAGTACGAGAAAATATTCTGTAAGTCAGAAGAAGAAAGCAGGAAATCAAAAAAATGAAATCTGCAGAATTTAACTAACAACAGAGGTTATTAGATGCACAAATTCTGATCATGGAGGTTTTCAAAAAATATAAGAAGGATTCAACTAGAGATAACATTTGGTGTAGAACAGACAAAACTCTGCTTAACACGAAATAAGAAAACTCTAGAACTGGCAGAATTCTGCTCTGAATAAAATAAACAACCTCTCATCTATCCACAGCCAATTTCTCAATAGATAGAAACATATGTACTAACAAAGGACTGAGATATATAGATAACAAGGAATAACTGAGTATGTGGAAAGAGAACAGAAAGGCAAGACAATGCACAACATATTAAATTCTAAGAATAAGCTGATTAGGGCAACATCATGGCTGCATATGGTTTATATGGAGGACAGCAGAACACTGGTATTGGTACTAGTACATGGAAGCAAAAAGAAAGAGAGACAAAGGGGGGGATTTAGGGGTACACATGCATGACTGAAGAGAAGTCAGTAATGTGCATGTGGAATGTAGTAAGAGGTCAAAACTTACAACCTCTAGCATTAGAGGATAAGAAATTCTCTCTCTCTCTCTCTCTCTCTCTCTCTCTCTCTCTCTCTCTCTCTCTCTCTCTCTCTCTCTCAAAATAAAGTGTTATTTAAAGAACTTCCTGAATTTATATTTACATTTATATAAATACAGATTCATTTATTGTACAATACACCTTACCTAAGTGTATGGTCTTGTGTTGACAAAAATGGTGAAGTTGCTGCAGAATCATCAAGGGCCACAGGTGCTACACTTCCTACTGTAGCAACACCAGTTCCCACACTCACTCGTCTCAACTCAGAACCTGGTGATCTCTCTCCCTCACTTTCACTTGGTGTAACACTGTAGAAGAGCAATAACAAAACAATACATATTAACAATTACAATAGAAATGTACTAACAAATGTTCATAAAAACAACATTACATTACCACTACAATACCAGCATATAAACAAATCACTACTACGCTATATAAACAAACATTGTGTGTATGTGTGCATATGTGAGACAGAAAGAAGAAAACCAGAAGCAACATAAATCAGTCTAATGAATTCAACCAACAGCAACAACCATTCCAAAATAAGGTTGGGCATAAGAACACATTCCACATCCACAGCTGTGTAAACCAAATACATCATTCAAGAACATCAAGAAGTCAACACACTAAAGACAGAAGAGATGTAGCTGCCAAAATGTCACAAAATTTGTTTTAGGTAAAACAAGCAGAATTCAATACTGGAAAAACAACACATAATCACAAACACCTCACACACCTCCCCCCCCCTCTCTCTCTCTCTCTCTCTCTCTCTCTCTCTACACACACACACACACACACACACACACACACACACACACTTTGGGTTACTTCATTTCCCTGACAAATTAAATTACTAGTGTTCCATCTTAAACACAAGTCAAGATGCATTCAACTTATTTTAGACACGTTTTCAGTGTACTTTGTATGCCAATCATTAACTATTTTATGTGGACAGTGAAAGTGTAGATAGAAAACAGCAGAGTAGAATCCAATACATAGGAGAAAATGGAAGTATTCCAGAAGTCATAAAACATAAAGTGAACAAAAAGGAATAAGAGTGGTTGACAAAAAACGTAAAAGTAGTGCCTATCTGAAATAAGTATCCTTACTTGTACATGATAAACAACATTATACTCTTTCTGTCCTTAGTTCAATCCTGATATAAACAAACCCACATGGCAAATCTGAAATGCTATTGGTCAGAGGTGTTGAGACACTGTTCAATATGTATTGTTGCATATATTCCCCAGGTGGGTTTAAATAAAATTTGATTATTGTTCAAATTTTATTTTCACAGCTATCTACGTGTACCTTATAATTACAATTACATCTTATTAACTATATTACAATTGCTTTTTAAAACGCCTTATAAAAGTAAATATTTTAATCGGTATGTGAGAAACAAATCCTTTGCGGTGGGTGACAAATTCTTCCCCCTTATATAAACATCTTCTGTGTTCTATTGTTCCATTGTTAAGGCACACTTTTGCTGTTGTCGGCTTATATTTCTACCTGTTTCCCTCTCTCTCTATATGCGTTCCTGCATTAAGAGAATTAAGTATATTACCCCAGATATATATATATATATTTTTTTTTTTTTACTGGAAATATTTCCTCATCGATGAAGCATGATATTTGCCAATTTCTTTTTGTTTTTCCGTGTCATATACTATAAACGTTTGTGCTCCCCGTCTTATTTGCAGAATATAGGGACCTTCATATAATCTAAAGAACTTTTGGCGGTGTTGTCTATTCTCTTCCCTACTGGATTACTTCGTATCAATGCCATATCTCCAAATTTAAATTCCACTAACTTGTGTGTTTGATTGAATTTCTCTACCCTCTTCATACCCTTATCTTTTATCCTATTTCTTGTGTTATCTAATTTTTGACTCATGGGTATAGGTAGATTCTGATTTTCAGGTTTACTGTTGTTGTTTAATGTTGTTCCCACTTCCACTTCACTTTCTTCTTTGTAAGCTCCAATAGTGGTTTGATTTCTTCTGCATATAATGGTGAAAATCGTCTATAGTATTCCGTAAGCCCTAGGAATGTTCTTAACCCTTTCATATTTCTCGGCATTGGGAACTCGGTGATACTGCTTATTTTGCTTGGATCTAGTCATATACCTTTCTCAGATACAATATGACCCAAAAATTTTATAGACAATCGCATAAATTCACATTTATCTAAATTTAATGAGATGCGAGCTTGTCAAAACTTCTCAAAAATCGTGCGTAAATTGATTATATGTTCTTCTAATGTTTTCGATATGACTAATATGTCACCAACAAAAATCATGGTGTAAGGTTCTACTTCCGGACCTAATGCAATTTCTAAACATTTTACTATGGCTGCTAGGCTTGTGCTTAGACCAAAAGGTACTACCTTATGTTGGTAGCATTTACTTTTATACAGAAATGCAGTATATTTTCTATCACTTTCTCTAATGGGAATCTGCCAAAACTAGAGGTTAAATCGAGTTTAGTTAAATACTTAGCTCCTTCGCACTTTGTGAACAACTCATCTGCCGTGGGTGCACAGTCAAAATCCTTTTCTACAATGCTATTCAAATTCCTCATGTCCAAAGATAGTCGAATTTCATCATTCTTCTTGTTCACCACAACCAACGGGATTAAGAAATTACTGTTTGATCATTCTATGACATCATTATCCAGCATTCTTGTGATTTCTTTCTCGACTTGCTCCTCATACTTCATTGGAATTGGATACGTCCTCCTCACGAATTTTGACGGATCTGTGACTTTGATGCGATGTTCATATACACTTGTTTGTCGGCAGTTCGCTAAATATGTCTGTATACTCTTTAATTAACGTGTCTATTTGTTCTACCCCTTCGTGTTCACCACTGTTTTCTCCCCTACAATGTTTATCATGCGCATAGGTTACTGAAGGTCTGGAGATAGTTACCGGTTCACATATATTTGACGACTGATCTTCGGTTATATTCAATTTAATATTATGTGTGACATTATTCAGAGTGCACGTCATCGTTTGCTCTGCTATATTTATTACAGCCTTCATTTTAATTAAAGCATCTATTCCTAATATACAGTGTCGGACTAGTTTATTTACTACTAACATAGGTAATTCATATTGTACATTTCCACATGTTATATTTGCAAATATTTGTTGCTTAACTCGTTCCCTGGTACGATTAGCAGTGGTTATGTAAAGTTCATTAACAGGTAGAGTGGGCATCAATTTAAAATATTGTTTGTTGCTGTGTAGCCATGTCTTACTGACAACAGATATTTCGCTTCCTGTGTCAATCAATGCCTGCACTTTACAGTTGTTGATGTACACAGTAGCAGTCGGGCAGTAATTACATAACATTCGTTCACACGTCTTGCAGTTGTATCCGGTTCTGTTATGTCGGCATACAAATCAGGTGGAAATAGGCGGTTCATTTTTACTTCATGTGATGGTCAAATATTCTTTGAAGTGGACGGCATATCCGGTGTCGGCTTCTGACCTACGGTTTGTACATTTCGTGTATATGGCTTGTTAAATCTTTTATTCAAATTCGGCCAAGAGTACCCCCCTTCGTATCACTTCCCTCTGTTTTATTCTCTAACTTGCGCTCTTCTCTTCTAAACTCTCTCCCTCCTACATTCTCAGCATACCTTCTCTCATCTTGGACATTAGTTTTGTTTCTGTAATCGGTATGAAACATGTGTTCAGACTGCGTGAGTAAAATTAATAAATCTTCAACAGTTTTAATTCCTTGTGTGTAAATAGCTAATCTAATATCTTTGTGGAAGTGATGTGCTAATTTCAGCACCAGTTCGCGTTGTGTAAATGTGGGTCTAAGATGTTTACTTCTTTCTACAAGTTGGATTACATATTCTTCTAAGGTAAACCTATCATTATGTTGATATTTACCATATTCTAATTGGTCTTGTACTTGTCTTTGTGTGTGAATATTCCAATAGCGGCCTTCAAACGATTCTTTAAATTGTTCATATGTAGTTAAATTATCTCTGACAATAGTATACCATCGTGCAGCACAATCTTGAAAATGCTTACTAACAAAATCAATTCTTTCTTTATCAGTTAACGCATTACCTATTAACTCCATTTCGCATTCACACTGTAATAAAAATTCAACTGGGTTTTCTGTTTTCAAACCTTTGAATATTAGTTTGGCTCGCTCCTCTGTCTGTGTTGGATACATCATCATCTGTGCCGGTCGTCTCTTGATCTCCGTTCTCAGACGTTCTACTTCTCCACGTATATCTTCCTTAAGTTTGTTCATTTCACCTGAGTAGTCCTTAGTAGATTTTGCAGACTCTACTACAGCCGTTTCCAACGTCGTCGTTCGGGCTTCTATTTCCTGTGTTTTATTAATGTTTCCCGGATTTGTTCACTAACTGTTTTTATCCTCACATCTTGTTCCTGCTTTGAAACTCTAAACTTGTCATTCCAGCGTTCAGCTAATTGCTTAATACTTTCTTTTAATTCTTTCGACCATTCTGTTTTCTGATCTTTAAACCTATTCTCTATCTTTATAGCTTGTTCATTTGGTGACTGTTCTACTCTAGTTTCTAATATTTCTATTATGGTATTAGTTTCTTCGAGTTTTATCATCAATTGCTCTTTAAAGTCTTTGAATTCAGCTCTAGATTCTTCATTAGACCTCTTTAATTCTTTGAGTTCGGCCTTAAAGTCGGCCCTAGTTTCTTCCATTTGTTTTGTATTAAATTTTTTTAACTCTACTTTTAAATTTTCTGTTTGTTTACTTAGTTTAGCAATTATATGTTCCGTTTGTTTTATACTTAATTCGTCCATCCAGGCTAGCATCGTCTTTTGAAATGCCTCCGTATCAAAACATTTGATTCTGCCATGTTGTTAAATTTAAATTCGTTTTATTATTAATTGTTATTGGTACACTGCGACTCTATTAGTTTTTATTTAATATTATTTATTTATATTTGTTATTATTATAAATCATCTCATACCAACAATTTCTCTCCTCTTTTAGTTTTGTTGAGCGCCAGTTGTGAAATACACAACAATATTACAATTACAATATAACAATATTAATAACAATACATTTATTAATTCTGAACCAGTTTATTATGGTTCATTAATTATCGAAGCACGCCAATGTATTATGGCTTCTTTTAATATCGAGCACCACGTTGGCTGCCAATTTATTATGCAATGTTATGAGTATTTCATAAATTCACACAAATACAGAACCATGTACTCAACGCAACTATTAAGTGTAGAACACCGGCCAGGTCGCAGGATTTTTGCTTCTCGTTGCGTCAAGTATATGTAGTTGCACAATAATTAAATACATTTTAAAGAGGAGTGAGATGCTGTTGACATGAAATAATTATTTAAAACCATTTAAAAATATGCATCCTAAGATTTATTCATTAATAGAAAAATATTCCAATATTAAAAAATTCAAACACTAGATAGATCAAATATCCACTTTTATAAGTTTCACACATATTAGGCTGTTCATAACATCTAAAAACTAAACACTCATATACTCTTATTAACTAAACAGACATGTTAAATAAGTCATCTAACTTCTTTAATTTTTAGTGTGTCTGACTTTGATTCAATCTTCAAATGCTAATAGCAACTCATTTAAAAAGAAACAAAAATAATATTAAACTTAAGCACAAAATTACTAGTTGCTACAGACAAAATAAACTATTATTTAACTCTATTGACACACCCAAATTTTTAACATATAACAAAAGATTTAGTAACTTTCAAATTTTCTTATAAAATTAAATTATTGACTTTAACTATTATTTACATTTAAAATTTTTAAGGCTTATTGTTCATGTAAAATTGTCTTTCTGAAAGTACTTTTCACAACAAAATTATAAATATTTAGCCATCACCTGCATACTGCTGCCGTTACCGTTTTGTGTGTGTGTGTGTGTGTGTGTGTGTGTGTGTGTGTGTGTGTGTGTGTGTATGTGTGTGCGCGCACGTGTGTGTGCGTGTGTGCGTGTGCGTGTGCGTGTGCGTGTGCGTCCTGAATCCTGAGAATTTTATGATGATGATGCTGTGTTCTATGTCTCTATGGGTTGTTGTTGTTGTTGTTGTTGTTGCTCCTGAGTTCCTCCATACGTATTGTGTGTATGGTAAAAGTGTGTTCAGTCCATGTCGATCTGCAACGGGCAGCGTACCGTCGTCTGTAGATTTCTTGAGTCTGAGAATGCCCCAAAACTGTCGGTCGTATTTATACTGGACTCAATCTGACATGTCCAGGATTGCTCTTGACATGTTGGAAATTGTAACTTTCATGCAAAGCGTCCTTTTAATTACGAATCACTTTTTGTTCATTTTAGCGATTTCGTAAACACACTTGTAGCATGCGCGATATCACTGTTAGCGTAATTTTTTTCTGTTCACGCACATATAACACACATGTTAATTACTCTTTAATTACACCTGTAATTAACATTAATTACTTAGCGTCTTTAATATTGCAAATTTCTGCAATATTTTTATATCACTGAATTAGTTAAAAATTCCTTAATGCAACGGTGTTTTTATAATTGGCGTAAGTCTTTGCTTTAGTTTATTATAATCCTGTTAAGACATGATTACAGACAAAACAATAAGTCGTTCACATCACCCCATATTTTCATGTCGTAGCGTGCTCACACACACAAACACACACATGCTGTAACTTACGCTACCACAGCAGGTGTCCCTCTCGACAGGTTAGATATTGTCAATTCCTGCACAAAATTGTATAAAACTGTTCCTTATTCTATTTATACTAATAACAATATAAAACATACCGCCCTGGGCAAATATGCAAATATATGTATTGTTGCAATATATATATTACAACGTTAAGTATTTGTGAAGCCCCCAACTTCTTGTGAGCCCTTTATTTTGCAACATTACTTACGCTATAAAATTATGACAGGTGTAATCGTAATAATAATAACACAACATGAAATGGTTTAGAATCATTTAAACATTTATTAATTAAAAATTTTCTATTCTGTTACGATTTAAAAATATCATTATTATTTGCATGTGTGAAGCCGTAGCACACATCTAGTTATTAACATATAAGTAATTACACATAGATTACATGTATTACACATAGAACATAATATACACTCTTATACTGCAACAGACATTTGTTATTATATAATATTGCTCTCGACTTGCTCATTACTATGATAACTATTACATATCTAATCTATTTTTAATAATCTATTTTCCTTTTATTATATTGCATATGCATTGCTTTGTTTTCTAATAAAAATTTACTATTTACTTTCATCTTAATTTAAATATCATTGACTAAATTATTTATTCAAGATTATAAAATTTACTCTTTACTTTCATATTACTTTACATATCATTGATTAAATTATTTCTCCAAATTATACTTTCATGTGTTTAAACATTACTCTAAAACTACTATACAAATAAATATTTAAATTTTCAAAAATTATTAATTCATCTTTGAATTATATTGTCTTTCTTTTTACATCGTTAATTGTCTTTACATGAGTCTTTGTTTTTACAAATACATGGTTTTGTTTCACCTTATTTGTCGTGGTAATACTCCGCGTATCCTCTTCGGTCCTAGGTCCTCGATCCTGGATCCTCCTCTGTAGTCGTGTAGTCCGGGAGTCCTTGTTCCTCGTCCTTCAGATCCTCTCCACAGTCCGTTGCCTCGTTCCATACGCTGGACTCTATTCCATGTACTTGGCTGCTCCCTCATATCCCGTCATGGCCTCAGGTTGCAGGTGCTCTCACGAAAGTGATGAGTAGTCATGAAGAACCTCCGGCTACTGCTGTGGTTGATAGAAAAAGAGTTGTTGTCGTTGGGCAGAGCCTCCAGCTGTCATAGTTGTAGTTGTACGAGAAAGATAAATAAGTTGGTATGTCTCGAGTATTTATACCCTAGGGCGCAAAAATTATGTTTCGACAATATTCTGCAGGTCTCAGTGTGTCGTTGGCGTCCCTTTCTACACACGATTATTTTCACACTTATTTCGCTTGTCTTCGCTTGTCTTTTCAACACTTATTTCATTTGTCTTTTGCAAATTACCCGATATTCATCTTGTCGATAATTTTTATGTGTTCACTGTGTATAAACCGTTTTTTCCTATCTTAATTAATATAAGTTTTATTTATATTTATTTTCACTATTTATTTATTTCTACACTTTTTATTATATTCTCACTATTTTTTGTATACATGTGTGTCTTTATTTTATACACACTGTGGCATATTGGGTTTTGTGATATTATGCACACACTCTTTACAATTTAAATAATTCATGTAATTAATAGCATTCATTAGGAGTGACGCTTTACAGGAATCAACTGGTCTCACACACACATGTAAAATACATGTGTACACACAGACACAGCTGCGTGGCGTGATAAACCTGTCCCAGCATGAAATTTGGTCATTTCCTTTACAGTTCAGATAGAAAGATGAATTATTATTACTAACAATATGAATTATTTATTTTATTTTATTATCTTAATTACTCGTGCAATGCACAGTACCCTATACATTTGTACTGTTGCAATGTATATATACAGTGGAACCTCACTAATTCGTCTCTCTTTATAATTCATCACCCACTGAAGCTTTTTTTCTTTTTCTTTATTAACAAGCCAATAACACATACGCTCTAATTATAGCCAGGGTAAACCAGAAATGTACTGATTGGGGCCGGTGTTCCAGATTGCGGAAGGTATTGGTTCCGAGAATAGGTATTTTGTACTTGTGTATACAGCACAATAAGTGTTGTGTTGTTACAGCATAATGTTTCCGAAAATTCAGTTTGCCAAGGCCTTCTGCTGATTGCAAGAATTTTTTGTGCATGTTTCTGATCAGTTTTCAAGTAGAGCTGCTCGTGGACACAGAGTTGGATACACTGTGGGCTACCTCTTTTCTACTCACACAGAGGACATAACATCAACAACTAGTATAAAAATTTGGACTCTCTCTACAACTAGACAATTAGCAATGTTTACATGAAAGACTTTTGTACTTACGAGATGACTCCATCATACCAAAATTGACAATATTCATAATCACATAACTAACATTAGCCTGATAATTTAATTCAAATTATATGACATTTTTTACTGCCATGTGTTTTAATTTTGATTTCTTTTGTTCTTCATTCCTTGGGGGAGGGGAATTAACATCCCAAACACTCTCACTGCATCACCATTATTATTACTATATAATAATAGTAATATTAAAATCTCACCTGGCAGATCTTGCAAAATGAACAATCTGTTCTTTTGGTTTTGTTGAATGTGTAAAATTTGCTATCCATTTAATAAATGCAACTCTGCAGTTTATATACTGTTCCACTTTTTTTCTTTCTTCACTTGAATATCTTATCTGTAGCTGTGCTAGATCTGTTATAAAAAAATTTTATAAAATTACTTATCAAAATCGTTTCCATCACATGCATGATAATACATTAGAAGAGCGCTGACTAATAAATACTTTATGTTGCATTTATAAAAGCTATGCCAGAACATTTTAAAGACAGTCAGTCCACTAAAGTGGGTTATGTACGGGATATAGTGCCCCTCCCAAACATCTGTAATATAACTTTTACTGTTAAGTTTGCTCTCTTAACTGTGTATGAATATAACATGATAATAATAATAATAATAATGGCTCCCATGTATACCACCGAAGTAGCTTAGGAGCAGGCAGGGTAGGCTGCCTAATGTGAGCTGTACGGCATACAAGGAAGGCAGTGTGGCCAGCACTACGCTTCAGCCGCCCATTATTATCCCCAGGATGTTATCCCACGTACTCATTTTCAAGAGGCTGAGTCGACCTGGGGGCTGAAAAACGCACCTTGATTTTATAGTGCAGGCCTGAGAATTGAACCTGGGACCTCTAGATTAGTAGCCAAGTGCCATACTCACTGGTCTACTGAGCCGCCCAATATAACATGATATTTATTGTGTGTGTGTGTGTGTGTGTGTGTGTGTGTGTGTGTGTGTGTGTGTGTGTGTGTGTGTGTGTGTGTGTGTGTGTGTGTGTGTGTGTGTGTGTGTGTGTGTGTGTGTGTGTGTGTGTGTGTGTGTGTGTGTGTGTGTGTGTGTGTGTGTGTGTGTGTGTGTGTGTGTGTGTGTGTGAAACATAAAATTTTCTAAACAATATATAAGGCCTCTATTACACTAGGCAACTGACTGCAGAAAAAAGTTTACAGGCTATGGCCTCAAAAACAGGGGCACTGGTCTAAATGAGACCTATTACACTTACTGCAATCGATTGCAAGGTATACACATCGGTTGCAGAGAAAAGTATACACAGAATACTTCTTTTCAATTTAGTATCTATACTAGTTAGGTCTCGTCTTTCTTTTCAATTTAGTATCTACGCTAGTTAAGTCTTGTCTTATGTAACTAAGCAGTTTATCAAAAGAAGATATGAGCATGTTGAAATAATTAAAAACCTTATTTTCATCCACAAAAAGTTCATCAAATAATATACAGTTCATCAAACTCAATGACATGATACAATTACTGTAATACTACACTATTCACTGAATTGCCAATTATACTGAAATAAACTGTACACTGAAGTATAAACTCACTGCAGTACCTGTGCGGTTTGCTACTCGTGCCAATTGCAGTGAGTTTTACAAGAAAAAAGGAGTTCACAGTAAATGTACATAACTAATGGAATGAACGCATGAAAGAAGCTTCAAGAGAAAAAGTTAGCTGATATATTCAAGGTGGTGTTTCAATACTACAGTACTACTGCCAACTGTCAACCAACCAACCGCCGGTTTTTTTAAAAACTCCCAATATCTCACAAATGAAAAGGAGGATTTTATTGAAGCAAAAAAACAAAATAAAATTTGGAATTTTCTCCAAATTTCAATCACTGACATCATATAGATATCTATTATGGAATGAAAGTTTGTTGCATGCCAAAAATTTCACTACACGCAAATTAAAAAAGAAATGTCATGGCATGGGACCTACACAATGTTTTACAAAACCATCAATATATTTAAAATGAAAAGGGGGATTTCACTGAAACAAAAACCAAAATAAAATTTTGAATTCTCTCTAAATCTCACTCTCTTCAATCTTATAGCTATCTCTTACAGAAAGAAAGTTTGCCACTTGCCAAAAATTTTATTACACACAAATGAACAAAGCAATTCCATAACATGGGACCATTT
This sequence comes from Magicicada septendecula, assembly GCA_034769895.1. Taxonomy (NCBI): domain Eukaryota; kingdom Metazoa; phylum Arthropoda; class Insecta; order Hemiptera; family Cicadidae; genus Magicicada; species Magicicada septendecula. Next base: position 806,467,188 of record CM068367.1, read on the forward strand.
TAATGGTCTACTCTTGAAAATTACTATAAAGTTGTCGGTTCAAATTTACGTCTATACTATCCTCCTCCACCATCCTCAAACTTCAAGCAACACGGTAGTGAAAGAATTTTTTAAATGGGTCAGTAGTTTCTAAGGGTAGCACGGATAATGAAACAACAAAACTTTACTTCTTTATAATAATAGTATACATGAATAGTAGTAGTAGTATATTATAGTATCATAGTAGTATAGACAACATGCTTACTCTGCAACTGATTGCAGAGCAGCTGCAGCCTGTTTTTACTACCATGCAACTAGTTTTACGTAGCTCTGGAATCAGCTGTGTAGCGTAATAAGAGGCCTAAGAGACATACCACCAGTTTCACCCATTGACAAACTGTCAACAACTAATACAACACAAACAATTCTTATACAGCACAAAATCACACCACTCCCAACAAACACATAACATAAAATGTTATCTGGATTCTTTTGTTGTTTGAATTTTCACTTGTTTCTTTCATAGTTTACTTTAAACCAATTTGTATATAAACTTACAATGAAAAAGTAGAAGATACTGTATTACGGAATGTCAGTGTCCAAGTACAAGTAGGAAAACACATGTTCAAAAAATCCTAAAAAATCTATTTTTCAGTTTACACTACAATATAAACTTATCTTCAAACATGTATTTGTAAATACCATCAAGCAATGGGCTTATTACACACAGCTAAGTGTTTATACAAAGTCTTAAAATGTTAATGGATACGAAATTAACTACCACCACTTGCACATTTAATATAATGATTAAAAACTTACCTAAATTAGGACTGTAAAGACTGGTGGCTTGACAGAATGTTGGAAAAATATGTGGCAAATAATACTGTTTAAATCTTTCAAATAAAAACATAAAACTCCTATACTGTTTATACGTTTTATCCCGCCACTCTATTCTAGGTACCTGAAAAGTATACACATTAATTTTCAGTAAAAATCATAATATAATTAAAGAACTGTACACCAGAACAATTAACAGAAAAAGTTTTACATTTTATTGAAAATTCATACAAAATATTCTAATTTAAAAATCAAATGATTTTAAATTATTACATAGCACACCTTAGTAATTACTACAGTAGTTATTTTAAATTATTATTATTTTTAATTGCAGTTTTCATTAGGTTGTTATTTTTACTCCAATGAATTTATACACGACGTTTTTATTACACAATTGGTACACATTTTCATTTGATATTCTAGGAAAAGTGCAATATAGTATTTAAACTTCAACTGCGAAATGTTTTGTGAAATTTTTCATTGTTTTATTATACTGAACTTCCTAAAACTAGACACTTTTCTTGGTTCAATCAGTGCCCAATACAGGAAGGTTTTGCTGTTTTATAATAAAAACTGCATGGTGTACATACAAAAGGATTGTTGTAAAAACATCTTACCTAAAATCATAATGAACATGATTTTAATATAATGGACACTTAATAACATGCGCAACACTCGAGGTTATGCCAGACAAATGTTCCAGACATCTGCTACTGTTCTGCTGGCATTCGCTCTGTGCAATGTGTACCAAGATCGTACATTTACATAGTTACAAGTGTTCCAGCCCCTGTAACTATGCAATTATTTCTCGATGCATAATCCGGAAAGTGACAGATTTTTCTTGAACCTCAGAAGGGTACAACTTAACATCCAGCGGCCAACCAACTTTATTTCTGGACCAGCCACATTACAGTGTGGTTGAGAGTGGTTTTTTATTGAAACTGGCGGATTTAGTGTAATTGTGTAAAAACGTAAAAGGTGACATTTATTGTTGGGGGTTGGATAAATTTTATCTTGAAGAATTGTATAAGAATGTCTTTCTTTATTTCTACCTGTAATTAAAGTTGTAATTAGTGACTTTATCTGGTGTTAGTTATTCTGTTTTCTGTTTTTCACAACAAGATGATCCATGCAGCCATCATAACAATATGATTTGTTCAGAATTGGTATGTAACTACTTTCTGAAAATAGCATTCTTTATATTCCACACAAGCTTTCCCAAGTCCATTAATAAATAAATATGATGTACCAATTTTTTAAACATGTTGCAGGTTAAAGCAGATTTAATGTTTTGTGTGTGCACATTTTTGATACTTTGAAACCCCAGAAAGTTATCTACCATATTATGATCACCAAATTCTTGTTAAAACGTTATGTAATTACTAACATAATATGATGCTTATGTTAGCCTGAAGAATAATTAATCCAGCCCCTCTTTTGTAAATTGCTACTTCAAAGCAAAATGGTGACATCTTTGCTTAATATTCTTCATTTATATTCACAATTCTTTTAAGAAGCCCAGGTCTGCAGCACTATGCTACAGTAATGACAAAATAAATATCTTTTTTTTGCTTAATATTCTTCATTTATATTCACAATTCTTTTAAGAAGCCCAGGTCTGCAGCACTATGCTACAGTAATGACAAAATAAATATCTTTTTTTTTTCAATATGTCAAAACCAACATATTTTGGAGACAGTAAATTATAGTAGAGGGTGATACAAAATGGACTTTACAACTTTGAAAGCATGTAGAAATTTATTCAGATGACTTAGAGTCAGTTGAGATGCCATTTTAAAGAAAAGCACATCAAGTTTTTTATCAAACAGTGATTTTGGTTCGTTGTGAGCACCATTTGTGATACAGCACACATCTCGATTTCATGCCAAACTCGAACCAGTATGTTGGGTGTCACTCCTGCAACTGAGGTGCAAATGGTGATTTCTACGCTCAGGGAGATCAGCAGGTAAAGTTGGAACAAGCAATCGAGATTTAGTGAAACCCCAAAAGACAGTCAAGAGGGGTCAAATCTGAAGTGTAAGGACACCATGCAATAGGCACTACACAACCAATTCAACAACCTGAGAATTGGTTATCAAAGAAATCCCGGAAGTGTAACCTGAAGTGAGGTGGTTTTAAAACCCTGTCTTGGTGGTAATAAAGCCGACGATCGCAGTCATTTTTGTCTAACTGTGGAATGAAGAAATTTTCAAGCATATCATACATGCAAGCATGGTATACATGATACCATTTATGTTTATCTCCATAAAAAAGAATGGGCCATAAACTTGAAATTTGCTGATTACACAAAAACACTCATTTTTGGGTTGTCGTGCACATGCTGCAATGTCTATATGGATTTTCGCTACTCCAGATCCTGCAGTTGTGAACGTTCATCTTGCCACTGATGTGAAATGTTGATTCACTCCTAAAGATTACATTGTCCAGGAATGTTTCATCGGTTCCTATTTGATCCAACATTTCTGCACAGAACTGTTGATGAGTGATTTTATCTGCTTCAATAATTTTTTTGTAACATGGAAAGTTTGTATGCTTTCAGGTGCAAATGTTTCCATAATTTGCAACCAAATGGTTGGTTGTGGTAAGCCAGTCTCACGAAAAACACGTTGTGTTGATTTCTTGGGGTTACAGGCAAAGCTCTTTCAAAATTGTTCCACAGCAGCATCAGAAACTTGCAGACATCCTGCTGATTTTCCATGTCGTACAGACCAACAAGTCTCAACAAAGTTTAGGTGCCCAAAATAAACTGTAGGCCTACTTGGAGAATCTTTACAATACTCAGTATGGAATTAAATTCAAATATAGTAGCTGACATCGTTTCATGAAACCAAAACACACAAGCATGTTCCACACACCAATAAAAGTAGCCACTTTGAACAACATTCCTGCTAACACTTCTGGTGGCTGCATTTTGAATTACGGCACTAAGTGTGCAGAACTTGATGTGTTTTACTATAAAATGACACCTCAACCAACTCTGTAAGTCATCTGAATAAATTTCTAAATTCAAAATTTCAAAACAGTAATGTTCTTTTTGAATCACCCTGTATTCCAATATGCTTGTTTATGTTTGCACTGCTTAATTTTAAGGCTTCTCATTTTGGTCATTTTATTGAAATAGTCAATCTCTTCTTTAACCTAATCAATAAAGTTTGCTAATGATCACCATTATAAATTTTGTTTACTTCGGCAAAAAAGTGAGAATCATTTTTACAAACACAGGCAAACACAGGTAATATTGAAATCTGTCTTATACATGTCACGCATCTTATTCAATACCTTATTATACCTTACTATAACCTTCAATGTAATTATAACACTTTCCAGTCTGAGGGTATAGGTACCTGTATAGTCCTTGCAGTCAAACCGATTTTGCCAACTTTCCTGGCCCTGCATTTCTTAACACTTTTTACACGTATGCATGTATTACATATTAAATAAATATTCAAGCATTATTTTATTAATATATCACATTTATATGTATGCAAAGTTACAAATAAAATTACACTACATTTTTCAAAATGTCAGTTTTTTATAAAATAAAAGAACTGAAATGCCCAGGTTCTAGAGGTAATTGGCAACTCTGTGGTACATACGCAAAGGCTTTATGTTAATTTTGTTTAATACTTCAGTCTCTTTATTTAGAAAGATAGCAATGAACATACGCTAATGATAAACACAATAAAAAGGGTTATAAACCATGCTATAAGCAAATTGCTTCACGTGCTTCAAAGTCGATTATGTTTAAGAAAACTGAAACCAGAATGCACTGTACAAAATCGTATATGGATATGAAAGCATTTTGTGATGACTAAACCTGAGACGTACCAATAATGTGATTGTAAAGTGAACAAATATATGGCCCAAGGTATACTTGGGTTGTGTCCACTAGGCAAAAGTGTGCTGCCTGACATATACTTGGGCCTAGATTAGAAAGTGAACTAACAGTCTAACAGCCATTTATGAACTAACAGTCTAATTTCATTGAAAGATTTGGTCTGTTATCTTCCTTATTTCATTTCAACCACCAACTTTGATGAATGCCTGCTATTACTTTATAAGGAAGTTATTATCTCACAAATTTTCTAAAAATCCTTCCATCATTTAAATACTACAATTCTACCCTTAACATTATTTCAAGTACACTACTTTTGCCAAAAGTATTACAAAATTCTGCCAGAACTATGAGTGACAATTAACAATATAACTCTTACTCAAAAATAAAACAGATTATGTTATAAAGAACTTACAAAATAATATTACATGATGCTTGTACAAAATTATAAAAAAGAACACTGAAAACCCCTTGTTTTGGTAAATTTCATGCATCTAATACCAATGTCGAGAAACCTGTTCATTCACCACAAGAATATAAGAGGAGGAATCTATAATTCCAGTTGCTAGCAATATAAGATGAAACTCCTTATATTCTGGAAACCATCTAATTAGGGTCACTACACCAGGAACTCTGAACCCAAACGAGTCTCCTAGATCAGGTATCTAATGGAGGACCCTTAAACCAAAAATCATGACTAGGGATTTCACAAACTGGGGCTTTACTGCACCCTCATGGAAAACATTGTTAAATTATTACCTTTATAAAATTTGCTGCTCAATACTATAAATAAAATAAGGTAATGTGAAAAAAGTAACACGTTTTTTCACAGTAAATTTAACTGTTCTATAGTTAAATATATGTTGACATATACAAAATTTACACTTAACACTCTATATTATCATTTATAATAGTTATCTCTATGAGAATATTTTCTCCAATAAAAACTGTTCTTCAAGAAATCACTACCTGGGTGCTTTACTGCTTAAAACTACCCGTTGTTAGAAACCACCTTACTTAAGAAACCCCTTCTACGAGAACTTTCTCTGCAGAAATCTCTATTCATTACTGTTAAGGTAGATAAAATCTAACTTTAAAACCAATCAATGTTATAATAAATCAAATCTAATGAACACATGATCAGTACTATGCAATAGTTACATTTCTGTGAAACAGTTACATTTCCATTTCTCCAAAGACAAAATTGTGTAATACTTCCACACTTACCACTTAACCTACACTTACAAAGCCATCCACTACACCAAAATTTAATACTATCTTGGAGATTTAAAATATAATCATACTGACCACCAGAGGTTATACTGTAACCACCAATTCAAAAATAATTGAAATACCAAACTGACTATTCAATTTTGTAGTATCTGGTACATTGAAATAGTCTTTGTGACTACCATTTAGGTGTAAATGTAAGTGCGTTAATATATTTTATACACCTTCCTCATTGTAGTATACTTCATATTCATGTGTTCACTTCTCGAATCCATTCTTTTACGTGTGGTTCCTGTTTGCTTCATTACTAAATATAAAATTTTAATTGCATAAAATTTCATTTTAGAATACTAAATTCCAAACACACACACTTTTATTTTAAATGGACTAAAATATGGCGACTAACATTAGTATACAAGAATTAAATTAAATTTCTTACATTCTGAATATTCTCATAATGTGATCTCAGTTCACATAATAATATGTGTATACACTCACATTAAGTGGATAGAATAGACATCAATATGTCTCTACTGACATAAATATGTAATTTCTTTAGATTCATATTGGCAAAATATTAACTGAAAAAATGTTTAACTTATTTATTTTATAAAATTGTTGAAATATTTACATAAAACTAATTTGATGATTCACTACTATAAATAAAATTAAAAAAATTATGAACACAACATTTTTTTGTCCACAGTAAATTTAACTAATGTCCAATATGACATAAACACAATTTATTGTATAATAATGTATAATGTGAATCAATACAGAAAACCACTGTACTATTAGCAACTTTTCATGATGCATATTCATGACACAAAACAGATTTGAAGTATACAACTAGAATACTAACCTGTGTAACCATGAATTCGAGAAGGGCATCAAGGAAGAACCTCATGGGATCTTCTGGTTGTTTTTCTCCACTCTGAGGTAAAAATACTGGCTGTATATCTGCAGGGCTAACTGGGCCTAATGAAAAATAATACTTAACAATTAAAATTATAATATGACTGCTTGCACACACAAAAATCTTTATATTTTTTTTATTCAAACACTTTTTGCTACAGTCTATTTATTGATACATATATAATTAGTTTAATATTTATAATTTCTTTACCTCAAGATGTTTTTCCCTTATTTGGAACATGTTTCGGGAATCCTATTGTTCCCATCCTCAGCCTTCTTAATTTTGTATGTTGTATATATTTTGTATATGCTTTGTATGGAAACCACAACAACAACCAACCAACCAAAACACAAGTACTCAACAAGATACAAAATTAAGAAGGCTGAGGATGAGATCAATAGGATTCCCGAAACATGTGCCAAATAAGTGAAAAAACATCTTGAGGTAAATAAATTATAAATATTAAATAAATTATATTTTCATATTGTAGCATGACAGATTATCCACATTATAATAAATGAAAAATGATCATAAATAAATATAAAATAAAATGAAATCAAGGAAATATCCAAAGAAAAACAAATAAGTACCACAGAAAATGCAATTATAATTTGAAGAAATAAAAATAAATTAAAAACAACTAAGCAACACCTATGAATAATGAAAAATAAACCAAAAAACTAAAGGTAAGTAAGGAAATACCCAGGTAGGATAGGAGTAAGTAAGGAAAATACCCAAAACAAACCGACATACCTAATAAAACTATTTTTATCGAAGAAACAAAGTAGGAGAATAAGTTAAAGTAAGGAAAAACCCAGAACAAACCGACACCCCAAATATAAGGACTAATTTTGAAGAAACAAGATAGGACAGGAGTAAGTAAGGCAATACCCAGAACAAACCGACATCCAAAATAAAAGGACTGAAATTGAAGGAAACCACTTAGTAGAAAATGATAAAGTAGGGAAATACCCAAAGTAAACCTAGTAATAAAGGAATAAAACCCCTAAAGAAATATAACTAATGAAAGTATAACACCCAAAATAGAAAATAATGTCAAGTAGATATAAACAAAACTGTTTAGAGGTATAAGTAAAAGTGCACCCACGAAAGTTATTTTATAATGGAAAAAAAAACAAACCTTCATAATCCTCTATAAACAAGATTCATGATCTTGGAATACTATAAAACTTATTTAGAGATAAGATCCAAGACTAACAGGGGACCAGTGCAAGTTATCTTATTATAATAAATAAACTTCAAGTGTCAGTGTTTTAAATGCTTAAACTAAGTAAATTTGTGCCTTTACACAACTTTAAAGTTTGGGTACCAATTACAGAAATAATATTTTGTAGAATATTATGATAAAAATAGACTACAAATGTTTTAAGAAAGTGCCACTCTTTATCTAACAACATTTTATAAAATGAAATAGATAGAATAAGAGCAGGTAATAAATAAGTGGAGTGACAAGGGGTACATCCCCAATATAAAATAAAAACCGCTAAGACTGCACAAAATTAAATTTAAGAAATAAGTTAAAAAAGAAAGGACATATGTGTTTTGTTTATGTTAAGTTCAATGAACTCAAGGCTGAAATGTCTGGGTTTGAATACTATTTTTTGTTATAAAATATTTGTTAGGAGTTAATACTTATTATCAATACTAACTGTTCATGTAGTTAAGTAAGGTAATTTTCATTAATATTGTATTAGAATAGAAGGTCAGAAGGGGTATAAGCAAGCTGTATTATCCAAAAACTTTGTATGTAAAAACAGATAAAATCTAGGCCAAATGGTAAAAAACAACAACATTATAATTGATGATTAAGTCAAGTAAGTTAATTAAACTGACGAAATTTGTATAAGGTAAATCACAGTATATTATAACTGAAACTATACTTTAGAAAGATATTGTAAAAAGGTATGAAAGATTATGGAAAAAATGCAAATGTAATAACAGAAAAATCCAAGGGGGGAGTCCCAAATTAAAGAATAATATTTAAAAAGGATAACTAATTAATAAGATTACAAGGAATTAATGGAAAATAAACATGTTATTTCAATCTGAGATTTTGTACAATCATAATTATAACATAATACAAATGGCAAACCTTTTAAGAGGACAGGAAGTAAAATTTTAAAGCCTACAATTAGAAATACAGTAAATATGGCATTTTTAGATTAAAAAACTTTGTAAAAATATCTTATTTGGTATCAAATTGTAACATGGCATTTTGGCCTACCTGGTGTAATAGCGCAATTTGTATTTCTTTTATAAAATAAAACAATAACATTTTGATGATAGGGACAAAAATTTATAAACGAGAGTTAAATTTACTGTTTGGAGCGATCGCGACGGTGGCTGCACTGCTTGAGACGTTGAATGCAGAATTATTTAGTAATATTTTAGATGAACAGATTCTATAACCGACAAACTGTGCCAAAGTCAGTTCAAGGATACAACAAATTTGTCAACAAATTATATAACGGACGATCAGGCGATGTGTTGCGTCAGCGCATTACATAACGAGGTGTGTCACCAGTTTCGTCAGACACTCGGCAAACGAAAGTAGTCTACTGGCGCAATGATACAAACTATATACAAACAAAGAAAATTTATCATCCAGTAACAGCCGCTTCACAAATTAGCGCCTGTAGTTCTCCCCCAGTCTCATCTCATCACTCGCGCGAGTTACATGTAAAAGTTTCGAAACGTAAGTGCAGGCCCGCAGACAAAATATAAATGTGACAAAAATGTAAAATATAAATAACAGTTTTTTTTTTTGCTTCATTACAACAGCTTTATCTTTTCCGGAAATTATATTTTAAAAAAGGAACAATGTGCGCGTAAGAATGTGACGCCACCAACTCGACAGAACAGCTAAGTAGCCAGGCATCATAGCCATTTTAAAATTTTAACAAAGGTTTTCTTTTTTCAAAATTAAGTAATGGGGAAATAAATTTTAACAAAATATAAAATGAGAGATCTCTAAAGTATGGGTATGTGTTTGCGTGAGTGTGAGTGTGTAGGTACCTATCTTAGTATGATGACAAAGCGCTGGTTTATGTTAAGATAAAATAGTAATTTTAAAGTAGTAATTTTCTGTATGGATTTCAATGTGTAACAAGGGTAATTGGGCTTCTAATTATGTTATTTGAAGAAAGTTCGATGTAAAGCAAACTATGTGTTGGTTGCGTAATTTTTTATAGAATGGTTAAATTCATTTGGTTTGTTGTTTCTATAATAATTAAATTCATTTTGTTCAAATTATAGTATAAAAGTAATGGGAGATGGGAATTAGCAAATAAAATGAAAAGTGTTCGTAAACCTTCAATGTGTGTTGTTTATTTGCGTTCGCCCGTTTCTCTCTGCTAATAAGTACACCTGACGAAACCCTGGTTCACGAAAAGTAGTAAAAACAATCAGATTACACAGTAATAAATTTATTTTAAAGCTAGTATCACTTCAACGGCGCCCGGTTAACATGGACTTTGTGAATTAAAGAATTAAAGTAATTTGTAAACAGGTTGAAAAAATGGCAGAGCGAAATATGAACGCAGACTTAGGTGGAAGTAGCGTATAAGTATCAATTTTAAATATTACACAAGATCATATGATAACAACCAATGATTTTGTTGATGAAAGTGTTGAAGCAAATGTAGACGAAACTGTAGTAGCGGGGAGTAGTAAAGACAAGGGGGTAAATATATTTAACCAATTAGCATTGATGATGGAGATGATGTCAGGAATGAAAGCTGAGATCAAATCAGAGATAAATGTAGTAAAAACTAAACTTGACAAACAAGACGAGAAAATGAAGTCAGAAAATAATAATTTGAAAGCTGAGATTAAATCAGAAATAAATACTATAAATATTAAACTGACTGATTTAAATAACGAGTTTATAAATGTGAGGAGCGAGTTGCGAGCGAGTGAAATATATATGAATAGCCGTTTAGAAAGTATGAGTGAGGTTATTGTTGGAGTGAAAGATGTGTTGACTAGTGATATCAATAAGATACAAACTGAGATGAAAAATGATATCAAAATAATTAACGAGAAACAAAAAGAGAAAATGTTAGAAACAAATAAAAAATTTGACACATTGACAAGTAAATGTAATGATAAAATCAAAAAGCCAAATGACAAAATGGACTGTAATGTTCAATGTTTAATTAATGAGTGTGAGCAAAGTGAAATACAAGAAAATATAAATGATGAATTCAGAAGTAATTGTGAACAAGTTGATGCAATTAAAATTAATGTAACTAGCTTAAAGAATAAACAAGCAGAACATGAGCGTGAAATAATTAAAGTCAGAAAAGACTTAAATGTATCCATTAATCAGATGTTAACTAATGTGAGTATGAGAGATTTATACAGGGAGTTGTATGCAGATAGAGAAATAGAATTATACAAGTTAAAGATAAATTATTATGAGTTAGAGAGAAAGTGGAAAGAGAGAATAGAGTATGTGGGGCGGAGGGTAAATTTTCCTATTAATTTTTCTGAACCAAGGTGTTCACAAGTGTTGTTTAAGAAGGGAAAGAGTCCCGTATTGATGTTGTATAATGTTGTACCCTCTGTCTGTGATAATAATGTTGAAAGTATGATTTAGTATTGTGGTGAGAGAGATATAAGTGGAAAATGGTATGTTAATCAAGTAACAGAATTATATAATGTGATTCGAAAGTATGACGAATGGAGAGAAAGTTTAACAGTATACTTGAAGAATAATGTAAATAATTATCTGACAAAAGTAATTAACCCGATCATGAATGTATTTACCGATGGAAACTGGACAATAACAACTTATGTTGACAAGTTGTATGAAATATTAATAGGAAATAACCCTATCAATTATTATGACATAATGAATGGAATAAAGGTAATGGATGATTATTATAATGATAGTAATAACAAATTGAATGTGTATAACAATGATGCATGTTACAAATACATTAGATATATATATAACGATGGAGGTTGAACTAAAATATCAGTGCATAAACATTGGTAAATATTGTAAATTTTGGTAACGACCTTGCAGATTTGGACATATGATGAGATATATAAATTATATTAGGAGATTTCAATTGAATAACAATTAATGAACAAATAAATCTTAAATAGTTTAGCTTGTGGAATAACATAAAGGTTAAAAATAAATGTTAATAATAATTTTGAAATTTTAAGAAATTCTTTCTATTGTATGACGGTCCATATGAGGTTAGCCAAGTGAAAATGGAGAATGCTTATGTTTTAGTAGATTTGCAAACCCGAGAAATAAAAGGAACTTATAATGTGACCCAATTAAAAAAGTATTATCTAGCTGAGTGATGATGAATATATTTATACATATTAAAATTATCATACATAAACAGACATTTTTATATTCTATTATTATAAATTATTACTATTGTTTATACACACATTATGTATTTTATGTGAATGTACATTAAGGTAGGGAAAGTTAAGAAAAAAATGTATGATGTTAAAACACCACCAAGACTAGAAATGTCATGTAATTTAAATTATCAATTTTAATTTTTAAAAAAACATATTATACTTGTGATTCCCCAACTTTTCGGGCGGTCACGGCCTCACCGAACCTTGACCGTGGAATTGGTTTAGCTTTAACAGCTATGGTTGGGGCACACTACGATTACGCGCTGACCATAACTGGCCATAGCTGTTATCGTTGTAAAGGTGTACTTTGAAATTGATGGGGGGTGAAATTAAGGGGAATCACCAAACTCTGGAACAGCGGTTGCCACTCTGCCCGCGTAGGGGTAGCAAGAAAGGTGGTAGACCCGCAGTAAGGGTGCATAATTATAGACAAGAATATATCGATATTCAACTGTTCAAATGTAAAGCAGAAGCAAGGACACGGAGATGTAACATTCCTCCCAAACTTCAGTCCTTGTGGACGCAACTGGATGCCACAGTCCAGGGGGGGTCATAGTGTGTGTGGCAGCAAGGTTACCGATAGGGGGTAACGAATTTAAAAAATTTTTTTTGTTGCATTTTAGTAATGATGACTCGATATTAAATACTTTTATTAAAATTTGAAAAAATAGATGCACTAGATATTCTATATATTGTGTTTATTATGTCTTATTGTGTTGATTGTATGTAGGATGTTAGGAATAAGAATTATAAAACTATAACAATAATTTTCTGTTTAAAGATTTTTACAAAAAATGAAATAAATGTATGATAGTTAAAATTTTCAATGAGTAAAAAAAAAAAAAAAAAAATTAATAAAAATAAAGTGAGTGTAAAAGATAATTTTATGATTTTATATGCAAATTCAATGATTCAATGATGTAAAGTATGTAACATTTCCAATACAAATTGTTTATTTTAAGATGATAGTAACCGTGTGAATTATAAATGTACTATGTTTTCTTATGTTATGTTGTGTTTGTTAGTGTAAGAGAATTTTATGAATTTAGATATTTTAAATGCATTTTAAATCGGGGATGAGATAGATGTAATATGATAATGGGAATGTTTATTTAAATTCTGATGGGAATCAGGGCAATGATTTTAAATTTTGGGATAAAGTTAATAAGAGAAAGTAGATGGAATTTTAAAAGGGGTATCATATTGTTGGTAGATATTTTGCTAGATATGTTAGAAATAAGTAAGTAGAAACAAAACCAGTGCTTCTTAGCGCAAACCAGCACCGCTAGGGGGAAACAAATCAGTTGGGGATATGGTGTTGTATAAGGCCACTATTTGATATTTTGATTTGTTGTTTCAGTGTTTGGTGATGCTGTGGCGGCGGACCTGAGCTGGCCTGCACGTCAGAGCAGGGGCGTTGAGTATCTGTCTGACTCTACGGTGTTGGGATCTCGATAGAGAAGTCCAGTATTGTCATGCAGATGCAGTCACAGTCACCAGACCAAGGGTGAGTTGATTATATTTTTGTAAACCGTCAGGGGGGTTGTGGCGACATATCCTAGCTGATCCCTTTAGCAAGTATGAATGTGTCAATGAGGTTTTTTATGCTTCGGCATAAAATATCTCATTGAGGGGGGTATTGTAACATGGCATTTTGGCCTACCTGGTGTAATAGCGCAATTTGTATTTCTTTTATAAAATAAAACAATAACATTTTGATGATAGGGACAAAAATTTATAAACGAGAGTTAAATTTACTGTTTGGAGTGATCGCGACGGTGGCTGCACTGCTTGAGACGTTGAATGCAGAATTATTTAGTAATATTTTAGATGAACAGATTCTATAACCGACAAACTGTGCCAAAGTCAGTTCAAGGACACAACAAATTTGTCAACAAATTATATAACGGACGATCAGGCGATGTGTTGCGTCAGCGCATTACATAACGAGGTGTGTCACCAGTTTCGTCAGACACTCGGCAAACGAAAGTAGTCTACTGGCGCAATGATACAAACTATATACAAACAAAGAAAATTTATCATCCAGTAACAGCCGCTTCACAATTTAGCGCCTGTAGTTCTCCCCCAGTCTCATCTCATCACTCGCGCGAGTTACATGTAAAAGTTTCGAAACGTAAGTGCAGGCCCGCAGACAAAATATAAATGTGACAAAAATGTAAAATATAAATAACAGTTTTTTTTTTGCTTCATTACAACAGCTTTATCTTTTCCGGAAATTATATTTTAAAAAAGGAACAATGTGCGCGTAAGAATGTGACGCCACCAACTCGACAGAACAGCTAAGTAGCCAGGCATCATAGCCATTTTAAAATTTTAACAAAGGTTTTCTTTTTTCAAAATTAAGTAATGGGGAAATAAATTTTAACAAAATATAAAATGAGAGATCTCTAAAGTATGGGTATGTGTTTGCGTGAGTGTGAGTGTGTAGGTACCTATCTTAGTATGATGACAAAGCGCTGGTTTATGTTAAGATAAAATAGTAATTTTAAAGTAGTAATTTTCTGTATGGATTTCAATGTGTAACAAGGGTAATTGGGCTTCTAATTATGTTATTTGAAGAAAGTTCGATGTAAAGCAAACTATGTGTTGGTTGCGTAATTTTTTATAGAATGGTTAAATTCATTTGGTTTGTTGTTTCTATAATAATTAAATTCATTTTGTTCAAATTATAGTATAAAAGTAATGGGAGATGGGAATTAGCAAATAAAATGAAAAGTGTTCGTAAACCTTCAATGTGTGTTGTTTATTTGCGTTCGCCCGTTTCTCTCTGCTAATAAGTACACCTGACGAAACCCTGGTTCACGAAAAGTAGTAAAACAATCAGATTACACAGTAATAAATTTATTTTAAAGCTAGTATCACTTCAAAATCAAGCCGAATGAACTAAAGAAAGAGATTATGTATTAGTATTTAATAAAGTTAAATAATAGTAAAAATGTATTCAGTAATATAATGTAAATGTAAACCATGTAACGGAAATGATAGAAATTTAAAACAATGTCTTGTTAATATTAACTTGGCTAAGACGTTTCGGATGAAGAAGGAATTTAAAACAGTTGATTATTAGACTTTGTCGAGTACACATGAGATGAGCTCTAGCTAAAATATTCACGTATATCGAAGTCAGAAACATGGCGTTCGTTAACTAAGCCTAGTCGATGTAAAAATTGCAAATTTTGACAACACATTAGATAAACCTTAAATTCAGTAAAATTAAACCAGTATAACCATTGAACTAAACTAATACTGAACAGGACAAAGTGAATTAACTAATTTAACACATAAAAACGATAATACTGAATAACGAGACGAAACTCGCAATTCTCGACCTTATTGACTAAAGTGATTTAAAACCATAATCTAACACAATTTACTGAGGCGAATCACGGAACACTGAACCAGGACAACTACACTAACACCAAAAAGATTAATCACTACTGCTGAGACGAGGAAACCTGGAAAAAATACATTTATTTGAAGAAGATTCTGACGAGCCATCGCTGTGTCACACATGCTGCACGAAGTCAACCATCTTTAATTTCCCACAATTCAAAGTACACCACAGCTCGCTTCGTCTTCAACAACAAATGGTTCGAAATTTTACTTTAATAAACATTATATATATATATATTGAATGAATCTTTGTATTTTTTAATTCTTAAGCTATTCATTGTAAGTGTTATACTTTCCTGAACTTGCCTTTCTCTGACTATATAATATAACCATTAAAAGAACCTGAAAATTAATATTAATACTTTATGTAAACGTAATCGATCGCCCTGAGATACGATTTGATAATTATTTGTTGAATAATCGATTTAATATCGATCCATTAATAATTTGTTAAATAAAAACTGGAATTTCATAATCTTGACTTATATTTATTTCAAAAAATATAATTAGAATAACATAAAATAATATTTAAACCACATACTACATGAAAAGCGGCAATTACCAAGGTGAAGGGAGAATACTCTCAGAAGAAGAAGAACCGCTAATCGATCACTGCCGTAGACAATCCTGTTAACGCAGAACTTAATTCTAGTTACCAAAAGGTGATATAATTGTCAAAAACAGTAATAACAGATTTAAAATTTTGCACCAAACTATTACAAAAACTAATTACTAAATAAATTAAACAATTAAATTAAATTTTCCAAAAACAAACAAAATTTTTCTTATTTTGTTAACAAACAAGATTTTATGTTTTGTTACAAAATTGGCGTCCAACTGAAGGGGCTTCAATTAGCGATTGATAGGCCACTATAACTTGCCCAATTCCTAATTTTAGCTTGGCAGCGGTTATCAAGTCAGAAGAAAAGGAAAATGCAACGTCGAGCAACATCGAAGAAACGGGCGGCGGAGGCCAAAAAGGAAATTGATATGAAGACAAGGAGGTAACTCCAGTGGAAGATATTGAAGGAAGACTACCTCCTGCGGAACCTAAACAACCCGCACCACCAGAGGAACAACCCGAGAAACCCTCACAAACAGAGAACACGACAATACAAGAGATGTTCAGAGTGATGACGGAAATGAAAGAAGAATTGGGTAAGAAAATGGATTCTACGAAAGGAGAATTTAGCAACCAAATTGGAGATACAAAAAAGGAGATGGAGGAAAATAACAAGAAAATGGAAGAGAAGATGGAGGAGAAGTTAGAAGAATTGAAGGAGGATAACCAACTATTAAGAGAAGAATTAAGGGAGGTTAACCAGGAAAATTTGGACAAATTAGACGAAAGGATGGAGTTGTTAAAAGAAGAGATGAGCAAGGAAATCAACGATAATAAGGAATACACAAACAAGAAAATAAAAGAAGAAACCATGGTAATAAAACAACAGATCATGGAAGTTGACGAAAGATGTGGCCAGACCGAGCGGGAAGTACAGGAATTCAAGGAAGTGGTAAACACCAAAATAACCAATATCGAAGAACACAATAAGACCAAGTTGGAAGAGAACCGAAAAAAAACAGAAGAAGAACTAGGGAAGGTACGTAACCAAGTTACGGAAAGGTGCGGCGAATAGAAGTAGCGATGACGAATATCACCGGTCAGGTACGGCAGAGCCAGGAAGAGATGGAAGTAATTAGAAACCGACCCGCTAACATTACGGGTATTCCAATGAACAAGAATAGGGAATGGCTGAATTTCCGCCAATATAAAAGGAAGCCAATGGAGTTCTTGGCCCGAATCGAGGAATACTTTGCCAAACATAGGGGCAATAGGTGGATTAACAACCGAAAACTGTTGGACGAATCATTCCGTGAGATGACGGACAATTGGTGAATGGCGAACCGTAGTGAGATCGCGGACTACCAGCAATTCAAAAACCTCTTCAAGGCTAAGTACTGGTCGGAGACAACCCAAAACTTAATACGGGACAATATCTGTCATGGCCGATACAATACACAAGTAGGTAACACTATGACCGCCTACTTCCTCGGAAAGGTATGTCTGGCGAAGCATTTGGAACCGGCCATATCAGAAGAATGCCTCGTAAACAAGCTATCATACCATTACAATGAAGACGTGATAAGAGCGAGGAGGGGTAGCCAGATAAAGACAATACAAGCGATGAAGTGTTGGAAAACTACGAAAATGAAGATTACTATCGGCAAAGCAGAAGGAGGAATGATCGGCCGGAAATCAGAAATAATCAGTACCCCAATAACGGTAATAACCATAACGGCAATGGCTACCAAGGGAACCGTAACAATTCCAATTATATTATTATAATAATAATAATAATAACCACAATAATAATAATAATAATAACGTTTTAATAACCAAAACCCAATTAGGAATAATAACCACTACCAAGGTAATCGAAATAATTATTACCAAAACCCAAATAATAATAGTCAGAGAAACCCCAATCCAAATAATACCGAACGGTATTATAATAATAATAGGGGTTACCAACAAAACAATAACAATAATAACAATAGGTTTTCCCAACCCAGAGTAAATTTATAAGGGCCGAAGACAATAGTCAACGAAGATACACCCACCAGCGGCGTAACAGTTTCCACAACTATGATGATCGGCAGAGAACCGGAGAACGTGATGGTCCAAGGTATAATCAACCAAGGCGAAGTACCAGTTTGGATGATCCAGAACGACAAACAAACCGAGAACAACCATTTGATCTACGCACGGAGCGGCAGGAACCCACTCAAGGTTTCCCGACTGACGCCTCGGTCGGTCCTAACAGTAACAACAATGAAAATGAGAATTTAAGCGGGAGGAGGCAGTGATGAATTATCACGACCCTTCACTGCTCCTATCTCCTGGGTATCAACAAGAGTTGCAAAGAACACCTAACTCTAATAATATTACAATCATTAGTTGTAACTACCTAAAGAATATCCGAAACGAACTATTGGAGGAGGAGGACACTAGCCTCAATAGTCTAAACAACGAAATAATATACGTAAACGCGGAAATAGGAGTTTTCGCCCAATTAATGATTGATACAGGTGCGAACGTATCTATAACTAACTCTATTGAATTGGAAAGAATTCAAAAAAAATGTGGTCAATTATTGCCAATATTACCGGTGAATAACATTGTATTAATAGGTGTCACTGGTCGCCAAAACAAAACAATAAGGAAGCAAGTTTCAGTAAACGTGGTTAGCAAGGGTATAGCTTTAAACATGATATTCTTAATTGCGACAGGATTGCCCTTTAATATATTGGTGGGGTGCGATGTACTAAGGAGGAACTCCGCTATCATCGATTTGTGCACAGAAAAGGTATCACTGTTTGCAGAAGGGCTGACCTGGACGGCTGATTTAGTAGGTAGCGAGACAGTACTTGCCAGCAGTATCCACCAACAACTTCGAAACATAAACTATATCGAAAATAACTCCATAGTTAACCCAATAATATACAACAACACGGACAAGGATTTATGGTCACAAAAGATACAGGAAATAAGGGATTTCCGGGGCGGGATCACAAGTGAAAAATTGCCCATGCATCAAGCGAATCAGTTAATAAGTATATATGAGAAGTACCGCTCAGTATTTTAGACGAACCCGGTAAGGTAAAAAATTACCAATGTAAACTTAAATTTAGAGAAACAGTGGAGTTTAACCGAAAATCATATCCCATCGCACATTCCCGAAAGGAGGCTGTAAGAGCAGAAATAAACAAAATGATCAGCAGTGACATCATAGAGAGTACCCAATCTCCATTCACCAGCCCTATCGTGGCTATTCCTAAGAAAAGCAGCCAAGTCCGGCTTTGCTTAGATGCGCGCGAAATAAACAAAATGATCATCAATGACAGAACATCGCCCGGTGAGATATAAGATATCTTGAAATGATTCCACGGTACCACGTACATTAGTACCTGGGACACGGTATGCGGTTACTGGCAGGTGGAGTTGCACCCACAGAGTCGTCAGTATCTGGCATTCATATTCGAGGGGCGCAATTACCAATTCAAGAGATTGCCCCTCGGACTCGTGAATTCAGTAGCCATCTTTGTGGCCTGCATGGACCAGATACTTGAACAGGAAGCACTTCAGTTTACCACCGTGTATGTAGACGATCTACTGATTACCTCAGAAACTTGGGAGGAACACTGTTACACTGTTGTGTGTACTGTTAGTGGAACATGTACTTGAAAAATTGGCTATAAATAATATCACTCTCAAATTAGAAAAATCCAAGTTCATAGCAAGAGAAGTTCAGTTCTTGGGGTTTAACTTGGATGATCAAGGAATCTCACCATCATCAGAAAAGGTGGAAGCGATCCAGAAATTCCCTACACCTAAGAATAGAAGGCAATTACAGTCATTCCTGGGACTCTGTAATTATTACAGGAAGTTCCAGGAACAATATTCAGAATTAACATCAAAGTTTCAACAACAACTATCTTCTAAAAACAAATGGATCTGGAGTCGAGAGCAGGACGTGACTATTCAACTCATCAAGGACAAGTTTCTAAAAACAATAATACTTCACCACCCAAATTTTAAACAACCTTTTTTCTTAAACTGCGATGCCAGCAACATCAGCCTAGGAACGACACTGTATCAAGAAGATGAGAAGGGTCAACATCTAGTGATTAGCTTTGCGAGTCAGACTTTAAACCAGTGCGAAAGGAATTACAATGTTACTGAAAAAGAATTGCTGAGTGTTGTATTCGCATGTGGTAAATTCCACACCTATATCCTGGGTTACCCCGTTACCGTCCGAACCGACCATAAATCCATATCGTTCCTAAGGAGATGCAAATTGAGTCACAGCAGACTGACCAGGTGGATACTTGCCCTACAAGAGTACGATCTACGATGGGAATTCATCCCGGGGAAGAAGAATGTCGTAGCGGACGTGTTATCACGTATTAATGTGGAAAATCAAACTTTTGAGGGAGAGAAAGAAAGTATACTCAAGATCTACCACATTATTAGCACCAGATCCGATTTAGCAGCATTATTAATGAACATAAGCCTCCACCAGCAATCTGACCCGAAATTAAAAAACATAATAAATCGATTAGAGGAACAAGATGAAACCATAGCTCAATATTATCATATTAATAAAGGTATCTTATTTATTAAAACTTCCTTGAAGCAGGAGACCTGGAAGGTGGTTATTCCAACCCATATTGAAAAGGAAATATAGTCGATTATCATATACGATATGGGCATATGGGCGCCTTGAAGGTGATTAAGGCTCTGGAGGAGAGCTGTCAAATAAAAAACATAAACCGGAAGGTGAGAAGGTATATCAAATCGTGTCATATTTGCCAACTGGTGAAAACTAACAACGAGAAAAAGGAAGGCATTATGATTCCAATAACATCCCAGGCGAAGTTGGAGAAGGTGTTCTTAGACATCTGCGGACCATTTCCCCGTAGCGGCGGTCGACACCAATATAAATACCTGATCATAATAATGGACCATTTCACTAAGTTTATAAAGCTATACCCAGTTAATCGAGCAACTTCTATGAAACTTCTGGGAGTAATAACAGAACAATATATTCCAAACATAGGGAAACCATCTTCGATCATAACGGATCATGGTACCCAATTTAAGGGGATAAAATGGCGGGATACCCTATTGTCACTTGGTATTCGAACGTACAAAATATCGGTCTACCACCCAAGTAGTAATCCGGCAGAGAGGGTGTTGAGAGAAGTGGGGAGGATATTAAGGACTTATTGTCACCATCAGCAGAAAAAATGGCAAGAATATCTAGCAGCCACGGAGGAATTCCTCAACTTAGCTTACCATCCAGCTATAGGAATTACCCCATACTCTGCCATGTATGAGAAACCACCCCCACGAGAGATCAAAGAAATCATAGAGTTCCCTATGAATGACGTTTATAAGTTCGACAAGGTAAAATTCTATAACAAGGTAGCCGAAGACCAGGAGAAACGGCAAAATAAGTATCAAAAGGCGATTGGAAAAATAATAACGTATACACTAGGAGAAAAGATACTGCTGAAAAACCGTGAACTACCCAGCACGCTAGAAGGAATAACCAAGAAGTTACTACTACTGTATATAGGACCACATATAGTTTCCAAAATAAACAATAATAATACATATGAAATAAAGGAGATGGTTTCAGGAAAAATAAAAGGCGTGTATAACCAGGCTTCCATAAAAAGATATTACGAGGAGTGAATTTTTGAATTATTACAAAAAAAAATAAAATAAAAAATTCTAAAAAGATAGTAAGAACAACTTACTACCAATTATTTATGAACTTTAATTTTGGAAGGAAAGAAATGGAATTTTGAATTAATAATAATCAGAAAAATTCAAAACAAAATAGGACCAACTTACTACAATTATTTATGAGAGTTAATTTTGACAGAATTTATGAATTATTAAAAAAAATTCTAAAAACAAAGTAAGAACAATTTACTACCAATTATTTATGAACTTTAATTTTGGAAGGAAAGAATAGAATTTTTGAATTAATAAAAAAATAAAAAATTCTAAAAAGATAGTAAGAACAACTTACTACCAACTATTTATGAACTTTAATTTTGGAAATAAAGAAATGGAATTTTGAAGAATTAAATCTAAAATATAATTCAGAAACAAAGTCAGACCACCTTACAACTAATCATTTATGAGAATTAATTTGGAATTGAAGAATTTGAATTTAGAATAACCACTACAAAGTAAGATAAACGTACCACAATTAACAGCATTTAATATCGAGTAATTATTGAAGTACCAAACTCTAAAAAACTATAAGGATAACTGATACAAATAAAATGAATAAACTTGTTTTGGAAGGAAAATAATAAAACCTTTACGCAATACAAGGAGAAGAAATGACCACATAAATAATATAATTAAGGAATTAATTTGGATGAAAACAAGAACAAAATAATTTTTGAAGAAATTAAAAAAATAAATAAATAAATATATAATATAACTATGATCATAATTTGAATGTCAATTATAATAACGACAATTCGACGAATAACTGTCATAACATGAATCCAGTGGAACAATTCATAAGAACTAAGAAAAAAAATTTTATAATAACATATATGCTACCAATAACCAGAAGAAGATTGCCTAACTATAAAAGAGTTAAAGAGAATGCAGATGAAAAGGATTACCCAATAACTAGTGATAATTATATCAACGGACTTTCCAACCATGAGGAAAATAAATATATTAAAAGAGCTTCCAACCATGATAAGGATAAATATATCAGCTAAGCTAACAATTAAGAAGAACAACTGAAAGAAAAATAACTGAGATAGAAATATTAACAAATCTGAGCAAATACGAAGTGAGGTATCCAAGGATGTTTTTTAATAGTCATATAAGAGACTATTCTTATCTAATTTTTATTAACGACTGTCTGTAGATAATTCCAACAGTATTATTATGTTTTGAGCAGAGATGAATTGCCTCTGATCTCAATGAGTAGTGTAGTATGGCCAGCAGAGTATATGTAGCCACAAGTGCCTCTCTGAACTGCCCCAGCTCACGTGTTTGGGAATGTTATGGAATGAATATCCCAAGGATAAAACACCAAGTTAAGGAAAAAATAAATAATAATAAACATCAGATAACAATAACTATCAAGGAAAATCAATTTAAGAAAAAAAATATATATAATATATATGCAAGCTCAAGTGTGAAGAAGAAAAGATAGAAATGGGAAGGAAGACAAGAAATATAATATCTAACAAACATCATAAGCAATTATTTCAGACACACTCAAGGTATGGTCTGAACTAATCACTTCTGGAGGAGAGCAATCTGTAGCATGACAGATTATCCACATTATAATAAATGAAAAATGATCATAAATAAATATAAAATAAAATGAAATCAAGGAAATATCCAAAGAAAAACAAATAAGTACCACAGAAAATGCAATTATAATTTGAAGAAATAAAAATAAATTAAAAACAACTAAGCAACACCTATGAGTAATGAAAAATAAACCAAAAAACTAAAGGTAAGTAAGGAAATACCCAGGTAGGATAGGAGTAAGTAAGGAAAATACCCAAAACAAACCGACATACCTAATAAAACTATTTTTATCGAAGAAACAAAGTAGGAGAATAAGTTAAAGTAAGGAAAAACCCAGAACAAACCGACACCCCAAATATAAGGACTAATTTTGAAGAAACAAGATAGGACAGGAGTAAGTAAGGCAATACCCAGAACAAACCGACATCCAAAATAAAAGGACTGAAATTGAAGGAAACCACTTAGTAGAAAATGATAAAGTAGGGAAATACCCAAAGTAAACCTAGTAATAAAGGAATAACACCCCTAAAGAAATATAACTAATAAAAGTATAACACCCAAAATAGAAAATAATGTCAAGTAGATATAAACAAAAGTGTTTAGAGGTATAAGTAAAAGTGCACCCACGAAAGTTATTTTATAATGGAAAAAAAAACAAACCTTCATAATCCTCTATAAACAAGATTCATGATCTTGGAATACTATAAAACTTATTTAGAGATAAGATCCAAGACTAACAGGGGACCAGTGCAAGTTATCTTATTATAATAAATAAACTTCAAGTGTCAGTGTTTTAAATGCTTAAACTAAGTAAATTTGTGCCTTTACACAACTTTAAAGTTTGGGTACCAATTACAGAAATAATATGTTGTAGAATATTATGATAAAAATAGACTACAAATGTTTTAAGAAAGTGCCACTCTTTATCTAACAACATTTTATAAAATGAAATAGATAAAATAAGAGCAGGTAATAAATAAGTGGAGTGACAAGGGGTACATCCCCAATATAAAATAAAAACCGCTAAGACTGCACAAAATTAAATTTAAGAAATAAGTTAAAAAAGAAAGGACATATGTGTTTTGTTTATGTTAAGTTCAATGAACTCAAGGCTGAAATGTCTGGGTTTGAATACTATTTTTTGTTATAAAATATTTGTTAGGAGTTAATACTTATTATCAATACT
This sequence comes from Magicicada septendecula, assembly GCA_034769895.1. Lineage (NCBI taxonomy): Eukaryota > Metazoa > Arthropoda > Insecta > Hemiptera > Cicadidae > Magicicada > Magicicada septendecula. Next base: position 806,491,885 of record CM068367.1, read on the forward strand.
AACTGTTCATGTAGTTAAGTAAGGTAATTTTCATTAATATTGTATTAGAATAGAAGGTCAGAAGGGGTATAAGCAAGCTGTATTATCCAAAAACTTTGTATGTAAAAACAGATAAAATCTAGGCCAAATGGTAAAAAACAACAACATTATAATTGATGATTAAGTCAAGTAAGTTAATTAAACTGACGAAATTTGTATAAGGTAAATCAAACACAGTATATTATAACTGAAACTACACTTTAGAAAGATATTGTAAAAAGGTATGAAAGATTATGGAAAAAATGCAAATGTAATAACAGAAAAATCCAAGGGGGGAGTCCCAAATTAAAGAATAATATTTAAAAAGGATAACTAATTAATAAGATTACAAGGAATTAATGGAAAATAAACATGTTATTTCAATCTGAGATTTTGTACAATCATAATTATAACATAATACAAATGGCAAACCTTTTAAGAGGACAGGAAGTAAAATTTTAAAGCCTACAATTAGAAATACAGTAAATATGGCATTTTTAGATAAAAAAACTTTATGTTTAAAAGGAATAAATCCCAAATGTTTAGTACCAAGCCATGTGTTGTTCAATCAAATATATTGGAACTTACCGTCTGCGGCTTTCCAGAAACAGCGTCTTTATAAATTTACATGTTTCGGGACCCTTGTCCCATCATCAGAATTTAAAAGTAATTGTGTATCGTTTAAATATGACAAAAAAACTTTGTAAAAATATCTTATTTGGTATCAAATCAAGCTGAATGAACTAAAGAAAGAGATTATGTAATAGTATTTAATAAAGTTCAATAATAGTAAAAATGTATTCAGTAATATAATGTAAATGTAAACCATGTAACGGAAATGATAGAAATTTAAAACAATGTCTTGTTAATATTAACTTGGCTAAGACGTTTCGGATGAAGAAGGAAGTTAAAACAGTTGATTATTAGACTTTGTCGAGTACACATGAGATGAGCTCTAGCTAAAATATTCACGTATATCGAAGTCAGAAACATGGCGTTCGTTAACTAAGCCTAGTCGATGTAAAAATTGCAAATTTTGACAACACATTAGATAAACCTTAAATTCAGTGAAATTAAACCAGTATAACCATTGAACTAAACTAATATTGAACAGGACAAAGTGAATTAACTAATTTAACACATAAAAACGATAATCCTGAATAACGAGACGAAACTCGCAATTCTCGACCTTATTGACTAAAGTGATTTAAAACCATAATCTAACACAATTTATCGAGGCGAATCACGGAACACTGAACCAGGACAACTACACTAACACCAAAAAGATTAATCACTACTGCTGAGATGAGGAAACCTGGAAAAAGTACATTTATTTGAAGAAGATTCTGACGAGCCATCGCTGTGTCACACATGCTGCACGAAGTCAACCATCTTTAATTTCCCACAATTCAAAGTACACCACAGCTCGCTTCGTCTTCAACAACAAATGGTTTGAAATTTTACTTTAATAAACATTATATATATATTGAATGAATCTTTGTATTTTTTAATTCTTAAGCTATTCATTGTAAGTGTTATACTTTCCTGAACTTGCCTTTCTCTGACTATATAATATAACCGTTAAAAGAACCTGAAAATTAATATTAATACTTTATGTAAACGTAATCGATCGCCCTGAGATACGAGTTGATAATTATTTGTTGAATAATCGATTTAATATCGATCCATTAATAATTTGTTAAATAAAAACTGGAATTTCATAATCTTGACTTATATTTATTTCAAAAAATATAATTAGAATAACATAAAATAATATTTAAACCACGGACTACACGAAAAGCGGCAATTACCAAGGTGAAGGGAGAATACTCTCAGAAGAAGAAGAACCGCTAATCGATCACTGCCGTAGACAATCCTGTTAACGCAGAACTTAATTCTAGTTACCAAAAGGTGATATAATTGACAAAAACAGTAATAACAGATTTAAAATTTTACACCAAACTATTACAAAAATTAATTACTAAATAAATAAAACAAATAAAACAATTAAATTAAATTTTCCAAAAACAAACAAAATTTTTCTTATTTTGTTAACAAACACGAAGTTACATATTGTTACAATATTGTAACATGACCTATGGTTGCTCAAGGTTTACAAGGTTCAATGAGTGAAGAAAAGCTGTATAATAAAAATTAATAAATAGAAATGATAGAACAACACCACTAACTGAGCTTGACATAGACAAAGACAATGACGATGACAAGACCCAATAGATTGGAAAAGGTGATCCAGAAAATATAATTAACATCATGATAAAAATACCCCATTGTCAACAAGAATTATTAAATATAAAAGTACAAAGTTAAGTAGGGAAATCAATAGTATGTAAACAGTAGAAAATGTAAAAGGAAAATTAACTATAAAAACAAGTATAATGATAATATAAAGAAATACTGTAGTATTAATAAATAAACTATATAAAGACAATTTTATAAAATAAACTAAAAAAGCGATAACAATTAATGAACCCTCAGATAACAAATATATGAGATACAAAATACAATGTTAGAAAGTGAACTAAAAGAGTGATAATTAAGTAGGAAAGTTGATAATAACTAATGAACCCAGTGTTAATCGATGAACTACATAAAAACCCTATGTAATAAAGTGAAGTAGAATCGGGAATAAAGAAAGAACACGTGATAATAGCCAATAAGTAATAACAGGACCCAAATATAATGAATAAACTATATAAGTTATAAGGGATAGTTATGTGTAGACATTGGCATAGTTTTTATAAAATAAGAAAATGTTTATATTTAATATAACAGTGTTTGTTTGAAGTAAAATACTGATAACTGTTTTTCAGTATTTTAAGGAAGTATTCTATTATATTCTAAGGATGGTAAGGAGTCCATTGTTTTATTTTAATCAGTTATGTTTATACATTTATACTAACAACTATTAAAAGTAACAGTAAAAGCCTAATCTGTTATGCTGAAAATAGGCAAAGGGAGTGAGACACTGCATTCTATAAGTGAAATTATTAGGGAATACTGGCACCCAGCTACTGTTCATTTTATTATATTTTGTTTTGGTTTTAATTAACCCAACTGTTAGTATGTTTAGTATTACATTTAACAGAACCAGTTAAAATACATGTAAAACATTAGATACTGGCATTGGCTTAAAAGGTTTGTTAAGGAATTACGTTGTGTTATATGATGATTATAGGTAATCAAATGTTGTAATTTAGTTTAGGGTATTATGATAATTATGATTAGAAGCACTTAAAATTAACAAAATTGACAGAAACAGTTGTAATGACTATAGGTGAGGTGAATTATGAACTCTAGGCAGTTAGGCCTATAACTGGTAACCAGAAATTTGTAAAATTTAAGACAAAACATTAACAATTGATGAAATAAGATATATAATCCTGTTAGGTTTAATAATAATAGTGTAGGAAACAAAACTGGATAGAAAATAATTAGTTTAAAGTTAATTTACAAAAGAAAACCAAATAGTAAATTTATGAACCTGTAATAACTTGAAGGAAGGTAGTCTTATGAGATATCAAATTAATGTGTAACCAAAAAGCAAACTAATGGTGTTATTGTATTTAGTATTACAGCTAGTATAAAGGAGTTATAATAATTTAAAGATTTTTAGTAATTTTGTATAGAAAAATATTAGCCATATATAACAACGTTGTAAATTATCACCCAATGGGAATTAGTGTTTGGAAACTAGCAACCATAGTAACTAGTAAATAAATTCAATTATTCCATTATTGGCTCTTGATGAGTGCAGACGTAAAAAACCGCAATGTTTAAAGGAAAGAATTAAATATTTAATATATAAAAAATAATGACAAAAATAATAAACTAAATTACAGAACTAGTATTAACACTCACATGAACTAAAAATCACAAGAAGAAATTAAATAATCCATGGTGAATTGCTGAGGAATCCAACTTGACTAACTACGAACTATTGGAAGGAAGAACATATCTAAAACCTATAAATGAGTGACGGAATCTTCAACACCAATGATGAATGATGAAAAAAATAAATACTTAAATTAAATTAAATACCAAGGAAACCAGAAGAACGGAATTAACTAAAAAAGGAAAACCAGCAGTACCTGTAAGAAACACTACCCGGAGAGAAGAGACAGAGAGGACTGCTAAGTATATTTTAAAATACAACCTTAACAGTAACACAAAAGAAAACAAAACATTCAGTGAAAATACCCATTCAACACAAATTATCACCTTTTTGATTAAATGAACACCAAAAAATTGAAGAATAATCTCAATCTAACATTGATTTCTTAAGTGAATATATTTTGACCGTACAAATTTAGTAAACTCAATTAACCTCCAAATGCTAATTCCAGCAGCTATAGGTTATAACTGTAATTATAAGTGTATCACAATTTATATGTTATTTATATGGTATTTGTAAAATTTTGTACTTTTATTAGTCCATTTGACAATATTTTCTGTAGTCTCAAGAACTTCGACCTGAGATTAAAATTAAGCAAAAATATCAACACCAACACACAAGTCTTTATGCAGCGGCTGGTCAGAATAGCCAACCGCTAATAATTAAACATGCCGGAACAAAATTGAACTATATAATTTGGAAGAAATTGTAATAAGATAAACAAATTAATAACTGTTAATAAAACCCTAATTGAAACATTGAACTGTATGTTTGATTTTATTTAATCGTTCTTTAAAAATTGAGTATTCATTTATCATTCAATCAACCTCGCATTTTTGGTTTACCAAGAAGAGTTGGCAACCCCTAGTTTGAGGCAGAAAATACGAATTCGAACGTCTGGACGGGTGAGTAGACACTCGACCATTGTAAGTATTATAACGAGTTAGATGGACGTGGTTTAGAATTGACGCAACCAACGTGTGGCTTAATAACCCTACAGATAGACACGTTAAAGAATTGGCGACCAACTAGTAGGGCTAGAATTAATCAATAAATTCTACAATTGGATTCATTTCATTCTAGCGGCGGCTACAGAAAATCAACGAAAATGTCACGGAGAAGAAAAACGTCAACAAAACGGATGGCAGAGGCTGAAGAAGAAATAAATATGTTAGAGGAGGCCACACCGGTGGAAGATATAGAAACAGTATTACCTCCCGTGGAACCTACAAAACCCACACAGCAGGAGAAACAACCAGAAGGGCCCGCACAACTAGAGAACGTGATCTTACAGGGCATGATAAGGCTAATGGGCGAATTCAGTAAAACAATGGAGAAGAAAATGAACAAAAATAATGAGAAAACTAATGAAAATTTTAAACAAATGAACGAAGTTTGACAGAAATTATGAAAATTTGAGGCAAATAAAGGAAGACAATAAACAGACGAATGAAAAAATAGACAGTATGAAGGAAGAAATAAATGAAAATTCAAGGAGACAAAAAGAGGTTTTGAGTGAAAACTTAAAGAAACAAATGAGGGAAGATAATGAAACATTAAAACAGGAAATGAAAGAGGATATTGGGAAGAATCACGAAGAACTAAAGAAACAAATGAGAGAAGCCAATGAAAAATTGAATAATAAAATTGACAATAACTATGAAACATTCCAACAACAACTGAAGGAATACAATGAGAAGAATAAAGAAGAATTAAAACAACAGTTGGTAGAGTATCAGGAGGAATTAAAACAGACAATCACAGAGACAAATGAAACAGTGATACAACTCCGTGAGGAACTATTAAGTAAAATAAACGACGTCGAAGACGAAGGTAAAAAGAGGGTTGAAGGACTCCAACAAGAAACAGCAGAAAAGTGCGAGCAAATTAAGCAAGAAGTGCATCAAATTCGGAAGGACGCCAAGGAGGAGATAGGGCAGGTACAGACAAGATGTGAGGAGAAATGCAACCAATTAGATGCGTCAGTAAACGAAGTAAAGGGTAAAACAACTGCCCATGAAGAGAAAATAGAAGAATCCCGACTACAAGAGTTGCGTCTCCAGGAAGACGTTAACGCCTTGAAGGATAGACCATATCTTAGTTTCCATATCCCATGCAATGAAAGCAGGGAGATAATAAATTTTAGAAGCTACAAGCGCAACCCCATTGAATTCCTTGAGCGAGCAGAAGAAAGTCTGTCAAGAACCAGGGAGACAACATGGACAGTGATTAAGGGTATGTTGGATGAAATGTTTAAAGAGGTTCATGACAACTGGTGGATGGCAGTATGGCCGGACATTCAAAACTTCCAAGAATTCAAAAACCAATTTAAAACAAAATACTGGTCAGAGGCTACCCAACACGTAGTGAGGAACAACATAAGTAATGGCAGATTTGATCCGTATTTAGGACAGTCTCCAATGGCATTTTTTTTAGGTAAAGTCAGTATAGCGAGGAACTTGGAAGCCCAATATCCCTGAAGAATGCTTGGTAATGCAATTAGCATACCATTATGACGGGGAGATTTCGTAGAGCAGGTTGAGCGGACCGATTAAGACTATCCAAGATATGGCAGAATTATCGGGAGAACATGAACGGGAAAGTCATTACCTACAGCATAGACAACGAAATAATAATTATAATAGGAATAATGAAATTCGTAATAACCAATATAACCCTAATGGTAATAATCCACAGGTTAATAATAACAATAACAATAATAATAGTTACCATAATCCTCAAGCCAACAACAACAACAACTATCATCGTCCAAATAATCCAAATCACAATAATAATAATAATCGAGTAAATAATACTAATACAAATAATGGTAATCATTATCGACCAAATAACCCATACAATAATAATAACCAAAATCAAACATACAGGCGACAGGTGAATTATCTGAGTACGGAGAATAGAAATGATGGAAGGCAGTATTATCGAGGACGAAGAAGTAGGAGTGGCGAGGATGATCGAAGAACCAGGGATCACGTAACTTTTAATAACGACCCGGTTGAAATACTGGACACAACTGACAGTAACAGATCGAATAGACAAGATGACCATACGGAAGGAACCAGCCAGCATTTAAACGAGCAGCGGCAGTGAAAATCCACCTGGACCCATCACTGAACCGATCTATTGGGTACTTACCAAGACTAACAGACCAGACAAATGACCATACTATAACTATTATCCAAAATCACTACCTAAAAAATACTAGAGAAGAGCTACTCGAAGAGAAATCTACTAAAATTACCAATTCAGATAATGAGATTGCATATGTTATAGCGAAAATAAATGGAATATCAACCAGATTAATGATAGATACAGCGCTAATGTGTCTTTAATTGACAGTACAGAGTACCACAAAATTCAAAAAGAGAGAAGGCCATCTTACCAACATTACCTGTTAGCAATATAACTTTAATTGGAGCCAGTGGGAGACAAAATAAAACCATAAAGAAACAAGTATCATTGGAAGTAACTACAAAAAGAGTTAAGGGAACCTACAACCAGTCTTCATTGAAAAAGTATTATGAGGCGGAATAAAACAATTAAGGACAATTTCATTATCAAAATTCTAAAAAGTAAGAACAGCTTACACCAAATGTTTAAAGTAAATTAATTTTGAAGAGAAGGATTATCAAAATTCTAAAAAGAAGTAAGAACAGCTTACACCAAATGTTTAAAGTAAAATAATTTTGAAGAGGAAGATTTCAAAAGTCAAAAAACAAAGTAAGGACAACGTACACCACATATTTCAGAACAAAGTAACTTCAAAGAGAACAATAATAAAAAATAGAAAAAACTGAGATAAACTACAAATGTTAAAAGAAGTGAGGACAGCTTACATAAAATATTTATATAACCCAGTTTTGAAGGGAATAACAGTGAAAAATAACATTTTTTTTACTACGAAAGGAGAACAAACGAGACAATTAACAGTAAAATAATAAGACAAGATAATCAAATAAAAAGGACAATGAACAACTGATTATTATTATAACGAGAATAATTGAATTAATAACCACTGATACAGCTACAAGTTAGATTTTTAATTGTAAATGAGAAAGGAAAGAAGGACATGGAAAACAACTATTGTAAGGAGTAATACTACAGAATATATGTCATGAACATCACCACACGTATAGAGAAAGAACATCTGAATAAATCAATTAGAAGAAAAATAATTTGATCTAAACAACAACAGAGTAAATAATCCCAACAGTGTTTTTATTTGTATTTTATATTATATTAGTCGCAAATAGACTACTTATTATTATTATTATTATTAAATGGTGATTGTATGTAGAAATAAGTTCCAGCAATCATTTTATTGAGCCGATGGTATGACCTCTGAACTCAGAATATGTATATTATGGACAGCGGAGTAATAGAGTCACAAGTGACCTACGACTAGTGCCAATTTATATGAATAGAAGGAGAATAATTAGGGAAGTAAAACCTTCTAGGGATATAACACTCGTAAGAAAAGAAAAGGAGAGAAGAATATCAGATCAAGGATCATGAAATATGAAATAAATAAATTGTGCTGTTATTATTTAACACATTTATAAAATAATAATTATCTCCCACTTACCTTAAGTTAGGCCAGGTCCGTCACACGAACTGTGAATATAAACGTGATTTCAAGGTTGTATCAGTAACGTACACTACTCTCATTTGTGCCATAGAACTCACATTTTATTTCATTTTTCATATTCCTTTAAAATTCTTTACTATCCATCTTTTCTCAATTGTTAATAAAACATTTATTAAAACATAAAAACATAAAACATTTATTACCACATCTTTACTGCAATATGTTATATTTATTCCAATTCATTAAATCTAAGTAAGGCCACCCAGCTTGCTGCATTCACACACTCATACCATTTTTACATCCCCATTATTTTAGATTTAGCGCTTTTGAAAATTTAATACGATTAGAAAATTAAGATAAGGTTGCCCTGCTACTTCTCTGTTCCCTTGTTCGCCCACGTGTTGCACTCTGGAGATTCATTCAAAAGTCCGAAATTCTGTCCTCACTATTGATTTTAATGGTACGGTTGATTTATCTGTTTTTTACGGTTATACACATTTTTAATAAACACTTTAAACGGTCGGCCGACCCTAATTTTACTCGAGCGAAGTATTGTGTTGACCACGCGTGGTCTGTAGTTTGGTGTCGACTGCGCGGCAACTCTGCACACCGCTACTTACTACAACTCGGTTATGCAGACGGAAATACACAGCCATCAAGCCATAAGTTGTTCGTCACTGTAGATGTAGTGTGGTTGGTCAATGGGCCCACGAGTTTGACGATATTTAACGGTGACAATACGGGAGGAACCGGTAGGTGTGGCCTCTAATTAAGTTCCGTCGTCCTAAAAGCACATGTTGGAATAATTGTTCTGCATCGCCATTTTTTGTGGCGTCGCTTTTACTGGGTACGCGTCACATCTGCGCACATGCTGATGTTGCGCATACTAGTTCGTGACAAACACTAGATTTTACAAAACAATCTGGCATTCTTCACGTACACTCTGCCCAAAAGTTTATTCCAGCGTTCATTGTTTGAATAGGACCTTAATTTGCGGGGGACATGCAACGAAAAATTTAAATACATTTAATAAAATAAAAACTCCCGTTTTTGCCCCATTACAATACCCCCCCAATGAGAGGTTTTGTGCCCAAAAGCATAAACTCTCATTGCTAACCCCTAAGAGGATCGGTGAGGTTATGGCGCCAACAACCCCCCGTTAATTTCTAAACACATCATGGGTAAACTACCCCCCTAGCTCGGCGACTATGGCTGCACCTGAATGAGATTACTGGACTTCTCGGTTCGAGATCCCAACACCATAAAATCGGACAGATACTCACCATAGTACCCCTAACCTTCTATCATTCCACCCAAAAAATCAAAACCCTGGCCTTATTCCATACCAGATCCTCAACCGATATGTTCCCCCTTACATGCACACTGGGTTGCCTTTAGCAAGTACTGGGTGCGTACACATACTCATTATTACTGACTATAACATCTACATTCCATTTCTAGCCTTCAAATTTCAAAATAATTTCTGTTTTATTTCCAATTTCTTTTCTCAAACTGCATCTACTTGACGTTTTTCAAATCAAAATAAAGCAAACAACTTGAATTTGAATCATTTAACTTTTGTTAAAAAATTAATCTAAGTCCAATAACAAAATGTTATATTACCATTACTTTCATCAAAATCCCAAAAATCTTTTACATGACTCTACAGTTCTTCTTCACTAACTACTCGCAATCATAAAAACAAATAAACTGAACATCTTATTAAATCATAAATTCACTTAACCTAATATTTGTTTATCACACATATAATATGAATAACATAAATCAGTTAACACATTAACAATACATACAATCCACAAAATATTCTGATTTTTTTTTTTTTTTTTTTTTTTTTTTTTTTTTTTTTTTCGATTCCCAAAAAGGATCATTTTGTCGGCTAAATTTATTCTTTAATCATTTCAGTATAAATACACAAATAAAATCTACGAATCAATTGTAAAAAACAAACTATATATCAAACATCAGTCATCAGCTGATCTCTCTGGGTCAAGTGAATGACCTTGCCCTAGATATAGCTCAAAAATTATACAAGGTAAAATACATCACATGTTATAGTTTTTTACATTCAAACATAATACAACATAATAAAATATAGAATACTCATCATTAACATGGTTGTTATTACTTTACAATAAACAATTTATATTTAAGTTGACCAAAAATGTACACCCCTTACATCTTTATTTTGTTTTCATATTCTATCAAATTTTTCACTTGTTTCATTTATTATTACATTTTACCTATGATTTTCTCTTTAATATTTTCATTATCAATTATTTTTGGGTCCTTATAATTATCAATTATTATCAGCTACTTCCTTGAGAAGGCATTAAAACATAATCTTACCCCCTTTCTGACTTTAACAATCACATTTTTATCTAGTATGACACCCATCTCTCAAAACATTTACCAATAATTCTCTAACTCTGTTTACATCATTCTACCCTTATAACAAAATACCCTCTACCCTCTTTGTACTTAGGACGTGTGTTCCCTTCCCCATACTCATTCCCTTATTGGTTCCTGGACTCCCCCTAGGTAACCCTGCCAAACCCCATTTAAAACTATTCACCTCCCGCCACAACGCTTTTCGTTGAGGACTCCTTATCACACCAACCCCCTTTACAAAATTTCCCCATCAGCTAATTACTCTCCCATTACATCACTTTCATTTTTCTATATTTACTCACTATCGCCACTGTGTCACCATTAATACTCAATTTCTATACCACTTTTATTCTCGAGAATCTTATTCTGTTTAACACCCCTTTAACGTTACCTTGGACTGACTTAAATGTCCTATTGAAATAATAATCACCCAAATTCTAACCTTTACCACATTTTACATCACATTAACCATCGAAAATTCAAAACTATCTCAAATCAATTTCATCGTTTGACTTAAAATCTCTTAGACCCATTGAACCTTTTAAACACATTGAGAATATTATATTCAAACATTTAATTACTTTACTTTATTTAAATTGCCTTATAAACTTCATACTTACAGTACATCACTCATATACTGTCATAGACACAAAATATAAACATTGTCAACCACCAACTCATGTACACAACTCCATTTATCTTCTGAAACATTATAGCACACATATGATTCCACAACTAAATACATTTTACATTTATTCATTGACTATTCATTATCAAATTTAAATCGCATACAAATAATTTAAATTCTTCATCAAAATCTCTTTATACAACATTTTAAATCGATCAAAAATATTTAAACATCTCAAATCATTTAATTCAATCAATTCTTGAAAACACAAGTTATTTTAATTACTTTCTCCAAAACAATTGCAATTCATTTATTACCTTCATAATTATTCTTGTTATTTATTTAGTCTGCCAAAATATTATTATTATTATTACATCAATTTCTACTACATACACATATTGTTTACATACCATACATTGTACAACACAAACATAAGTAATTTCACTATTAATTTATTTACAATTCTTCGTCATTATTTTTCTGTTTAACACACCTCATTTCATAATCTAACCAGGACATTACCATAAACTAAAATATTTAAAATGTCCACTCACTTATTTTTATTTTAACCGCCATCATCATATATTAGTCTTATATATTTATAACACAAGTCATTCTTGTCAACATACATTACATTGTAATGATCATTATAATGACTACTTTCGTTAATTACATTAACACAATAATTAACTAAATTTTTGTCTACCATTAATTCACAAAGCCCGTCTACATTGGTGATTTTAGTTCTGTCTCCATCAGTATTTTTGTTCAACATAAGGTAAGTTATTTTATCATCATATTCCTCCACTACAGTCATCACAAATCAAAATAATCATCCATCTCTATTTTTACAAGGTAAGTATTCTACATCGTCTATCTCCTTCAATTCTAACCTCTCTTTCAACTCATTATAACTACAGTAGACTCTCAACTATTCGACCTAATGTGGCGGTCAGCCGGGTCGGATAGCAAAAAAGTCGGATACACCGGAGCCGTAGGCATACCAGCCTCTGTAAGGTCAATGACCGCCACCCTATTGCGTTGAATGTACTTGTTGCTATTTGGATGCGTACGTCATATCAGTTTGTCCTTATAAATGACGTACAGTAATAAATGAATTAGAAAGAAATGAAATAAGAATTCGCAACTACAGTATCTTTCACAAAACCTTTATTTGAAGGACGAAACAAAATGTGTAGTTAACAATAAGTTGAATGAGTTTTACTATGAGTTTTAATTTATTCGAAAGCTTTCAACCACATTAGTTGTTAATATAAATCAAATTATAATAACCTAAAACTACGTACTGTATAATGAAAGAACAAGTGAAACATTGTCTAAGGTTTGAAATAGTCTGTGATTGAGACCTGCTTCTTTCCTCGCATTAATTTCCTCGCCGCTATATCCTTCCAATTACGTAAACATATGATGTCTGCTGGTGTTGCTTCTTCTTGCTGGCCAATGTATTCCACTGCCGTCTCGACCGCCTTCAGGTCTTCGGAGTGGGTTATACGATCGGAGGGTTCATCACCTTGTTCCTCTTCAATCGGCTGTTCATTTAATACCATCGCTACAATATCTTCGTCTGCAATTTCTTCGATTTCGTCCTTTGCCAACCATTCTGTGATGTCTTCCAATGAAGCTTCCTCACATCCGGGAACTTTTTCTAACAGCGATACAAGCGCAGTGTTATCAGTTGCATTTTCCACATCACATTGCTGTTCTACCTCTTCCCACTTATCACTGGCTCTGTGATCCAGCAAAATTTTCCACGATCGCACAAGTGTTAAAGATGGAATTTCATCCCATGCCTCGGACACCCATCTGATGACGTCAAGCATGTCTACTGACTATAGTGCCGTCGCAACTTCTGTATTATCAATTGTCGCGATGATATAGCTTAGTAGCCTACGTCGATATTTCTTTTTCAAAGCTTGGAGCACTCCCTGATCAATTGGCTGACATATAGATGTAACATTTGCAGGCAAGAACAAAGCTTTTATGTCTCCATCTTTTAATTGGTCATTTGCTGGATGTGAAGGAGCGTTATCCAAAACTAAGATTGCTTTCCTTGTTAAATTGTTTTCAGCTAAATGTTTTTCAACTTGTGGCACAAATTCCTGTTCAAACCAATTTTTGAAAATTTCTCCATTCATCCACGCCTTTTTTTTGATGGGTATAATGCAGGGGCAAAGAACTTAAATCTTTAAGATTTTTAAAAGCCCTAGGCTTGCGAGATTTTCCAATCAAGGTGAGTCTCAACTTGTGGTTTCCGGTTGTGTTACTACAAGCTAAAACTGTAACTCGGTCCTTGCTCTTCTTGAACCCTGGTGTGGCCTTTTCCTGTTTAGACGCTAGTGTTTTAGAGGGCAACATACGGTAATTCAAACCCGTCTCATCACAGTTGTACACTTGTTCTCCGGAAATACCTTCCTTATCAAGCAGGTCAAAAAAGTGTTTTTTAAAGTCAGGGACAGTGTCCTTATTAGCAGACAATGCTTCACCACTAATCGTCATCTGACGAACACCAAAACGTTTCTTCCAGCGATCAAGCCACCCGTCACTGGCAGTAAACTCACCATCGTCTCCTTCAATCTGTTTTTTAAACTGAATCGCTTTTTCTTGGAGCAAGGGGCCTGAAACCGTCAATCCTTTCCCCCTCACGTTTTCATACCACAGATATAAAGCCTCTTCAACTTCCACATGTTTTCCTTTTTGCATAGTTTTTCTAACTTTCATGCCACTGCCACTTGCTTGCTTAGAACACCATTTTTCAATCTCTGCGCGATTTCTTCGCCAATCACCCACACTAGTTTTTCCAACTCCTAACTCCAGTGCAATTTTGTTTACCGACTCACCAGAATCCATTCTTTTTATTGCTTGCAGTTTTTCTTCCAAAGTTACTACCACTTTCTTCCGTTTGTCACACATATTTCACTTAAAAATAAAAGCCACCAACAATACTGTATACACACTTTATAACAAATTAACAAACCACGAATGACTGAACCGCACGGACTGACTTCTGGATACAGACTGACTGATGCACCTGTTACACACTCAAGTAGGAACACGAAACTTTCCTGTCACAACATGAATCAATTGGCGTACTGTATTGGTAACTAGTGATTCACACGTAAGCGCCTTCACCCCCGTGGCGGGATTGCTCACATGACGTTTGAAGGCGCTAGTAATCGGATCGGAAATACTGCATACGTACCGTACTCAAAAAATACTTTTCTTTTTAGTAGAGCGGGTCGGATAGGCCGGAGGTCGAATATGGGGGAGTCGGATAGCCGAGAGTCTACTGTACTTCTCAACGTAAATAACTCTATTATTCTCTCCCTCTCGCAATACTTCTCACAACCCCCCTGAACTATCTCATTCCATGCAAAGGGCACCACAAAACACTTATTACCTCTCCTGGCTTTACCAGGTAAATCACAAAAAACTAAGGGACCATACGAAGACACCTCGTCTTCCACACCACCACTGGAGGAAACTCTGTCCTCATAAAATACCTGTGAAACCTCTTTTTCACCATAAACTTGGGGAAAATCTGCCCTTTGCCCACCTAACCTTTCACCACACTCTATCTCACTTTCATCAACACTTGCTAATGCTCACAATCTTACTCTCTAACACCACATTCTTAATTATATACTCGTAATTCTCACCTCTACTTACCTCATTATGTCATCTGACCGTCTTTATTTTCATCGAATTTATCGGACTTTTCACTAGTCTACACCCCCCTTTTAATCTCGTCATTTTCGTCTACTTTATTCTTTGTAAAGTTATTAATCATGTCACCTATTCTGTTTACTTGTTTATCAAACACATGATCTATTGATTCTATTATCTCATCTTTCATATTATCAAAACGTGTATTAATTTCATCTACTTGCTTACAAAAATTAAAATTCTGTTGTTTGATTTCATCTCTGATCTCATTCAATTTTTCATTAAAATTATTTTTAATTTTATCATTCTGTTCATCAAATCTAGCATCAAATTTATTATTTTGTTCAGCAAATCTAGCATTAAAATTACTATTTTGAACATCAAAGCGACGATCGAATTTTTCATCATTACTATCTAAACGTTTACTGATGAGGTTAAACAGGTCATTCATTGACAACTCTTTTTCTTTACTTATTATTGGGGTAGATTCTGCTTTTGCTTTACTCATTATTACAGATTCGTCTATCAGGCTTGGAGTTGTCTCGATTCTTGAATCGTTTACATCAACATTTACTGAGCTCTCTGTTTCAACGTCAGTTAAGCTGACGTCTTCATTATTATTTTTGTTAGTATCCATTTTTTATATAACTTAATATATTTTCCTCTATATAAAAATCAATCTTAAATATACACAGTATTATTCATATAGTATAACATAAGTATATAACATAAGTAACATAGTATAGCTCTAACTTATTATCTTTTATATGTCGTTAGTACGCATATCACCCAACCTCCAACTCACGCTCATATTCAATGTAGGTGCGGTTCATGTATAAAATTTAATTTATAAAACTTGTCCCTAGTTCAGATGCGCCATTTGTGTTTTTACAGATTATTACAATATTACAATATTTAAATCGAGTCGCTGTTCTTGGGCGCCATTTGTGCTGTTATTATTTAACACATTTATAAAATAATAATTATCTCCCACTTACCTTAAGTTAGGCCAGGTCCGTCACACGAACTGTGAATATAAACGTGATTTCAAGGTTGTATCAGTAACGTACACTACTCTCATTTGTGCCATAGAACTCACATTTTATTTCATTTTTCATATTCCTTTAAAATTCTTTACTATCCATCTTTTCTCAATTGTTAATAAAACATTTATTAAAACATAAAAACATAAAACATTTATTACCACATCTTTACTGCAATATGTTATATTTATTCCAATTCATTAAATCTAAGTAAGGCCACCCAGCTTGCTGCATTCACACACTCATACCATTTTTACATCCCCATTATTTTAGATTTAGCGCTTTTGAAAATTTAATACGATTAGAAAATTAAGATAAGGTTGCCCTGCTACTTCTCTGTTCCCTTGTTCGCCCACGTGTTGCACTCTGGAGATTCATTCAAAAGTCCGAAATTCTGTCCTCACTATTGATTTTAATGGTACGGTTGATTTATCTGTTTTTTACGGTTATACACATTTTTAATAAACACTTTAAACGGTCGGCTGACCCTAATTTTACTCGAGCGAAGTATTGTATTGACCACGCGTGGTCTGTAGTTTGGTGTCGACTGAGCGGCAACTCTGCACACCGCTGCCTACTACAACTCGGTTACGCAGACGAAAATACACAGCCATCAAGTCATGAGTTGTTCGTCACCGTAGATGTAGTGTGGTTGGTCAATGGGCCCACGAGGTTGATGATATTTAACGGTGACGATACGGGAGGCACAGGTAGGTGTGGCCTCTAATTAAGTTCCGTTGTCCTAAAAGCACATGTTGGAATAATTGTTCTGCATCGCCATTTTTTGTGGCGTCACTTTTACTGGGTATGCGTCACATCTGCGCACATGCTGATGTTGTGTGTACTAGTTCGTGACAAACACTTGATTTTACAAAACAATCTGGCATTCTTCACGTACACTCTGCCCAAAAGTTTATTCCAGCGTTCATTGTTTGAATAGAACCTTAATTTGCAGGTGACATTTGCAACGGAAAATTTAAATACATTTAATAAAATAAAAACCCCCGTTTTCGCCCCATTACAAAATGTAAAACAGAAGACAATCTAATTGATAAGTTCAACAATAATAACAACATTCTATAGTAAGATGTAAAGCAGAAGATAATTTAATTGACGATTTCAGTAAAAACAACCACGTTATTTTTAGAAATAATCAATATTGGTGGTGAAGCATTATGTAACATGACGTATGGTAACTCAAGTTCTACAAGGTTCAATGAGTGAAGAAAAGCTGTATAATAAAAATTAATAATATGACTGCTTGCACACACAAAAATCTTTATATTTTTTTTATTCAAACACTTTTTGCTACAGTCTATTTATTGATGCATATATAATTAGTTTAATATTTATAATTTCTTTATCTCAAGATGTTTCCCTTATTTGGAACATGTTTCGGAAATCCTATTGTTCCCATCCTCAGCCTTCTTAATTTTGTATGTTGTATATATTTTGTATATGCTTTGTATGGAAACCACAACAACAACCAACCAACCAAAACACAAGTACTCAACAAGATACAAAATTAAGAAGGCTGAGGATGGGAACAATAGGATTCCCGAAACATGTGCCAAATAAGTGAAAAAACATCTTGAGGTAAATAAATTATAAATATAAAATAAATTATATTTTCATATTGTAACATGACCTACGGTAGCTCAAGGTTTACAAGGTTCAATGAGTGCAGAAAAGCTGTATAATAAAAATTAATAAATAGAAATGATAGAACAACACCACTAACTGAGCTTGACATAGACAAAGACAATGACGATGACAAGACCCAATAGATTGGAAAAGGTGATCCAGAAAATATAATTAACATCATGATAAAAATACCCCATTGTCAACAAGAATTATTAAATATAAAAGTACAAAGTTAAGTAGGGAAATCAATAGTATGTAAACAGTAGAAAATGTAAAAGGAAAATTAAATATAAAAACAAGTATAATGATAATATAAAGAAATACTGTAGTATTAATAAATAAACTATATAAAGACAATTTTATAAAATAAACTAAAAAAGCGATAATAATTAATGAACCCTCAGATAACAAATATATGAGATACAAAATACAATGTTAGAAAGTGAACTAAAAGAGTGATAATTAAGTAGGAAAGTTGATAATAACTAATGAACCCAGTGTTAATCGATGAACTACATAAAAACCCTATGTAATAAAGTGAAGTAGAATCGGGAATAAAGAAAGAACACGTGATAATAGCCAATAAGTAATAACAGGACCCAAATATAATGAATAAACTATATAAGTTATAAAGGATAGTTATGTGTAGACATTGGCATAGTTTTTATAAAATAAGAAAATGTTTATATTTAATATAACAGTGTTTGTTAGAAGTAAAATACTGATAACTGTTTTTCAGTATTTTAAGGAAGTATTCTATTATATTCTAAGGATGGTAAGGAGTCCATTGTTTTATTTTAATCAGTTATGTTTATACATTTATACTAACAACTATTAAAAGTAACAGTAAAAGCCTAATCTGTTATGCTGAAAATAGGCAAAGGGAGTGAGACACTGCATTCTATAAGTGAAATTATTAGGGAATACTGGTACCCAGCTACTGTTCATTTTATTATATTTTGTTTTGGTTTTAATTAACCCAAATGTTAGTATGTTTAGTTTATGTTAGTTTGTTCTGTTATGTTAACAGAACCAGTTAAAATACATGTAAAACATTAGATACTGGCATTGGCCTAAAAGGTTTGTTAAGGAATTATGTTGTGTTATATGATGATTATAGGTAATCAAATATTGTAATTTAGTTTAGGGTATTATGATAATTATTATTAGAAGCACTTAAAATTAACAAAATTGACAGAAACAGTTGTAATGAGTATAGGTGAGGTGAATTATGAACTCTAGGCAGTTAGGCCTATAACTGGTAACCAGAAATTTGTAAAATTTAAGACAAAACATTAACAATTGATGAAATAAGATATATAATCCTGTTAGGTTTAATAATAATAGTGTAGAAAACAAAACTGGATAGAAAATAATTAGTTTAAAGTTAATTTACAAAAGAAAACCAAATAGTAAATTTATGAACCTGTAATGACTTGAAGGAAGGTAGTCTTACGAGATATCAAATTAATGTGTAACCAAAAAGCAAACTAATGGTGTTATTGTATTTAGTATTACAGCTAGTATAAAGGAGTTATAATAATTTAAAGATTTTTAGTAATTTTGTATAGAAAAATATTAGCCATATATAACAATGTTGTATATTATCACCCAATGGGAATTAGTGTTTGGAAACTAGCAACCATAGTAACTAGTAAATAAATTCAATTATTCCATTATTGGCTCTTGATGAGTGCAGACGTAAAAAACCGCAATGTTTAAAGGAAAGAATTAAATATTTCATATATAAAAAATAATGACAAAAATAATAAACTAAATTACAGAACTAGTATTAACACTCACATGAACTAAAAATCACAAGAAGAAATTAAATAATCCATGGTGAATTGCTGAGGAATCCAAATTGACTAACTACAAACTATTGGAAGGAAAAACATATCTAAAACCTATAAATGAGTGACGGAATCTTCAACACCAATGATGAACGATGAAAAAAAATAAATACTTAAATTAAATTAAATACCAAGGAAAACAGAAGAACGGAATTAACTAAAAAAGGAAAACCAGCAGTACCTGTAAGAAACACTACCCGGAGAGAAGAGACAGAGAGGACTGCTAAGTATATTTTAAAATACAACCTTAACAGTAACACAAAAGAAAACAAAACATTCAGTGAAAATACCCATTCAACACAAATTATCACTTTTTTGATTAAATGAACACCAAAAAATTGAAGAATAATCTCAATCTAACATTGATTTCTTAAGTGAATATATTTTAACCGTACAAATTTAGTAAACTCAATTAACCTCCAAACGCTAATTCCAGCAGCTATAGGTAATAACTATAATTATAAGTGTATCACAATTTATATGTTATTTATATGGTATTTGTAAAATTTTGTACTTTTATTACTCAATTTGACAATATTTTCTGTAGGCCCAAGAACTTCGACCTGAGATTAAAATTAAGCGAAAATATCAACACCAACACACGAGTCTTTCTATGCAGCGGCTGGTCAGAATAGCCAACCGCTAATAATTAAACATGCTGGCGCAAAATTGAACTATATAATTTGGAAGAAATTGTAATAAGATAAACAAATTAATAACTGTTAATAAAACCCTAATTGAAACATTGAACTGTATGTTTGATTTTATTTAATCGTTCTTTAAAAATTGAGTATTCATTTATCATTCAATAAACCTCACATTTTTGGTTTACCAAGAAGAGTTGGCAACCCCTAGTTTGAGGCAGAAAATACGAATTCGAACGTCTGGACGGGTGAGTAGTCACTCGACCGTTGTAAGTATTATAACGAGTTAGATGGATGTGGTTTAGAATTGACGCAACCAACGTGTGTCTTAATAACCCTACAGATAGACACGTTAAAGAATTGGCGACCAACTAGTAGGGCTAGAATTAATCAATAAATTCTACAATTAGATTCATTAGATTCTAGCGGTGGCTACAGAAAATCAACGAAAATGTCACGGGGAAGAACAACGTCAACAAAACGGATGGCAGAGGCTGAAGAAGAAATAAATATGTTAGAGAAGGAGGCCACACCGGTGGAAGATATAGGAAACAGTATTACCTCCCGTGGAACCTACAAAACCCACACAGCAGGAGAAACAACCAGAAGGGCCCGCACAACTAGAGGACGTGATCTTACAGGACATGATAAGGCTAATGGGCGAATTCAGTAAAACAATGGAGAAGAAAATGGACAAAAATAATGAGAAAACTAATGAAAATTTTAAACAAATGAACGAAAAGTTTGACAGAAATTATGAAAATTTGAGGCAAATAAAGGAAGACAATAAACAGACGAATGAAAAAATATACAGTATGAAGGAAGAAATAAATGAAAATTCAAGGAGACAAAAAGAGGTTTTGAGTGAAAACTTAAAGAACCAAATGAGGGAAGATAATGAAACATTAAAACAGGAAATGAAAGAGAATAATGAGAAGAATCACGAAGAACTAAAGAAACAAATGAGAGAAGCCAATGAAAAATTGAATAATAAAATTGACAATAACTATGAAACATTACAACAACAACTGAAGGAATACAATGAGAAGAATAAAGAAGAATTAAAACAACAGTTGATAGAGTATCAGGAGGAATTAAAACAGACAATCACAGAGACAAATGAAACAGTGATACAACTCCGTGAGGAACTATTAAGTAAAATAAACGACGTCGAAGACGAAAGTAAAAAGAGGGTTGAAGGACTCCAACAAGAAACAGCAGAAAAGTGCGAGCAAATTAAGCAAGAAGTGCATCAAATTCGGAAGGACGCCAAGGAGGAGATAGGGCAGGTACAGACAAGATGTGAGGAGAAATGCAACCAATTAGATGCGTCAGTAAACGAAGTAAAGGGTAAAACAACTGCCCATGAAGAGAAAATAGAAGAATCCCGACTACGAGAGTTGCGTCTCCAGGAAGAAGTTAATGCCTTGAAGGATAGACCATATCTTAGTTCCCATATCCCATGCAATGAAAGCAGGGAGATAATCAATTTCAGAAGCTACAAGCGCAACCCCATTGAATTCCTTGAGCGAGTAGAAGAAAGTCTGTCAAGAACCAGGGAGACAAGATGGACAGTGATAAGGGTATGTTGGATGAAATGTTTAAAGAGGTTCATGACAACTGGTGGACGGCAGTACGGCCGGACATTCAAAACTTCCAAGTATTCAAAAACCAATTGAAAACAAAATACTGGTCAGAGGCTACACAACACGCTGTGAGGAACAACATAAGTAATGGCAGATTTGATCCGTATTTAGGACAGTCTCCAACGGCATACTTTTTAGGTAAAGTCAGTATAGCGAGGAACTTGGAGTCCAATATCCCTGAAGAATGTTTGGTAATGCAGTTAGCATACCATTATGACGGGGAGATTTCGTAGAGCAGGTTGAGCGGACCGATTAAGACCATCCAAGATATGGCAGAATTATTGGGAGAACATGAACGGGAAAGGCATTACCTACAGCATCGACAATGAAATAATAATTATAATAGGAATAATGAAATTCGTAATAACCAATATAACCCTAATGGTAATAATCCACAGGTTAATAATAACAATAACAATAATAATAGTTACCATAATCCTCAAGCCAACAACAACAACAACTATCATCATCCAAATAATCCAAATCACAATAATAATAATAATAATAATCGAGTAAATAATACTAATACAAATAATGGTAATCATTATCGACCAAATAACCCATACAATAATAATAACCAAAATCAAACATACAGGCGACGGGTGAACTATCTGAGTACGGAGAATAGAAATGATGGAAGGCAGTATTATCAAGGACGAAGAAGTAGGAGCGGCGAGGATGATCGAAGAACCAGGGATCACGTAACTTTTAATAACGACCCGGTCGAAATACTGGACACAACTGACAGTAACAGATCGAATAGACAAGATGATCATACGGAAGGAACCAGCCAGCATTTAAACGAGCAGCGGCAGTGAAAATCCACCTGGACCCATCACTGAACCGATCTATTGGGTACTTACCAAGACTAACAGACCAGACAAATGACCATACTATAACTATTATCCAAAATCACTACCTAAAAAATACTAGAGAAGAGCTACTCGAAGAGAAATCTACTAAAATTACCAATTCAGATAATGAGATTACATATGTTATAGCGAAAATAAATGGAATATCAACCAGATTAATGATAGATACAGGTGCTAATGTGTCTTTAATTGACAGTACGGAGTACCACAAAATTCAAAAAGAGAGTTAGGCCATCTTACCAACATTACCTGTTAGCAATATAGTTTTAATTGGAGCCAGTGGGAGACAAAATAAAACCATAAAGAAACGAGTATCATTGGAAGTAACTACAAAAAGAGTTAAGGGAACCTACAACCAGTCTTCATTGAAAAAGTATTATGAGGCGGAATAAAACAATTAAGGGCAATTTCATTATCAAAATTCTAAAAAGAAGTAAGAACAACTTACACCAAATGTTTAAAGTAAATTAATTTTGAAGAGAAGGATTATCAAAATTCTAAAAAGAAGTAAGAACAGCTTACACCAAATGTTTAAAGTACAATAATTTTGAAAAGAAAGATTTCAAAAGTCAAAAAACAAAGTAAGGATAACGTACACCACATATTTCAGAACAAAGTAACTTCGAAGAGAAAAATAATAAAGAATAGAAAAAACTGAGATAAACTACAAAATTTGCATATTTTATTCTTCGTATTGTTTAAATTAGCAGCCATCCTTACTATTTCTTTTATAAATTTGCTAACTGCTATAATTTTTATTGTTCGACTAAGCTTTTCGTCATCACTGACATCATCAGGTCTTAAACAACTAACAGAGTTTGTTGGTTGTTTAAACTTGGTTGTTTAAGACCTGATGATGTCAGTGATGACGAAAAGCTTAGTCGAACAATAAAAATTATAGCAGTTAGCAAATTTATAAAAGAAATAGTAAACTACAAAAGTTAAAGGAAGTGAGGACAGCTTACATAAAATATTTATATAACCCAGTTTTGAAGGGAATAACAGTGAAAAATAACATTTTTTTTACTACGAAAGGAGAACAAACGAGACAATTAACAGTAAAATAATAAGACAAGACAATCAAATAAAAAGGACAATGAACAACTGACTATCATTATAACAAGAATAATTGAATTAATAACCACTGATACAGCTACAAGTTAGATTTTTAATTGTTAATGAGAAAGGAAGGAAGGACATGGAAAACAACTATTGTAAGACGGAAGATAGAGTAATACTACAGAATATATGTCATGAACATCACCATACGTATAGAGAAAGAACATCTGAATAAATCAATAAGAAGAAAAATAATTTGATCTAAATAACAAAAGAGTAAATAATCCCAAGAGTGTTTTTATTTGTATTTTATATTATATTGGTCGCAAATAGACTACTTATTACAGTAGAACTTGGCTAATTCGAAGCTGAAGGGACCAGTAAAAAATTCGAATTATCCAAAAATTCGAATTAGGAAAGTTTTAATAAGGGTAGAAAAATCAAATCAAAAACCGAAATTCAGTAAAGCAATATGTTATTTTATTAAACAATTTCCTTATACATATGTATTACAAATGTATAAAGACGTTTCAGTACAAAATATAGCATTTACAGTTTTTTGAAAAAGCTAGAAACTTTTGATTGCATATTGCAATTAATACACTGAGTTGTAGTAAACTCTTCAAGTTTATTAAGTGCTTGGAAAATAGCGTCACTTACGTTCTGCTGTCCTTCAACAAACCATCTCAAGTCTTGAATGTAATTTGATGCCTGTGAATCCGTTGGAATCGGTATCTCTGAAAGTTCTAGCAGGTCCCCTTCTTCATCTGAAGTTGCACCATCATTTCTTTTGTTCATAACATCAACCAAGATCTCCGCATCTGTCTGTTCACCGCACACCGCCAAGTCTTCATCCTGTTTACAAACTCTTCATAATGAATGCCTGCGTCATGTCCAACATCTTCCCAGTTATCCGCAGTGGGTACGACTTCTCTAGCAGCTTTATTCTCCTCTTCACCTTCAATGTGGCAGAAACCACCTTTACGAAAGCAATTAGCAATTATTTTTGCGTAACTTGGTCCCAAGCACTGTTGCACATGCGGGCAGCTTGAAGGATGTTAATCTCGATAGTATTTTCGTGCTCATCTAACTAAACACCTGACAGAATGTTTTGGACCACAAGCCGTCTGAAAAATGCTTAAAATTTTTTATTACACCTTGGTCCATAGGTTGAACTACTAAAGTCATGTTTGGGGGGAAAACACAACCTTTACATTTTCCATCACAAGAATAGTGTTGTGCGCTCTACAGTTGTCAATAAACAAGACGATTCTTCTGTTTTGATTCCGAAATTGCCTGTTGATTTTCAAAAGCCATCTTTCGAAAATTTCACCTGTCATCCAAGCTTTATTGTTTGATTCATATTCAACTGGTTTTGTTTTTACATTTTTGAAACAACGTGGGTTAGCTGACTTCCCTATCATTAGCAAAGGCAGTTTTTCCGAGCCATCCATGTTTGCTCCGACTAAAAGTGTTATGCGCTCCTTGCTGTGTTTGCCGCCACTACAACTTTCTCCTTTAAAAGCAAGTATTTTGTCGGGGGTGCATTTGAAGAATAAGCCCGTCTCGTCTACGTTAAAAATGTCTTTAGCGTCTCTATCAGAAATCAATTGCAACAAATCGTCTTTCCATGAATTTGCAGCTTCAACGTCAACAGATCCACTTTCCCCACAAACAGTTTTGAAAGACATGCCATTCCTTTCTTTAAACCATCGAGCCAACCAGTGCTGGCCTTAAAAACATTTTTCCCTAAGCTAGATGCGAATTCCTCAGCTTTGGCTCTGACGAGGGGCCCACTGACTGGAATTTTTTTGTCCCTTGCTTGCTTAAACCACTTCACTACACATTCATCTACGTCAGGATTTTCTGGTGCTCGCGCTCTTTTCCTATCTTTGTCGCTGGCTTACACACACTATTCAAAATCTTCTCTTTATTTTTTAGATACGTTGACAGTGTATTTGGCGGTATCCTGAATTCCTTAGCAATTTCAGATTTCTTTTTTTGTCCCTTTTCCACTTCCCGAATAATGGCAACTTTTTCGGTAAATGTCAGTGATTTGTATTGGATCCATGTTGGTTTTGAAAGGGCCATGATGAACACACAACATAATAAAACTGCACAATAAGCGTCACTAAAACACGCCAGTCTTTACGAGTATATAAAGAAAGGAACGGTCTCTCACTACAGGACACAGCTCGCACAGTAGAAACTCAAAAAGACTTAACCCTTCCACGAATGCAGGCAGACTAAACCTAAACTGAAAGCAATAGTGAGGGTGGCTGACTGACAAGGCATGGAACAACAGACAATGGCGGACGGTACCGTTACACGAGCCAGTCACGTGTCATCGTGAGATACTGGCGCCAATTCACGAATTTGACACAAAGGACAAGCGTCTGTTCACAAAGGGTGATGCCTGCTTGTCTGTTTCCAGTCGTGTCTCTATTGTTACGTGGTCTAATCCATACTGCAGGCGATTTTTTGTAGTTTGAGCAACATTTTTATTTCGAATTAACCAAAAAAAGTTCGAATTACAGACGATGTTTTTGCACGGTTTTACATAGGATATTCAAGGGACCACGGTAAAAGTTCGAATTATCCACGAATTCGAATTATGCACGTTCGAATTAGCCAAGTTCTACTGTATTATTATTATTATTAAATGGTGATTGTATGTAGAAATAAGTTCCAGCAATCATTTTATTGAGCCGATGGTATGACCTCTGAACTCAGAATATGTATATTATGGACAGCGGTGTAATAGAGCCACAAGTGTCCTATGACTAGTGCTAATTTATATGAATAGAAGGAGAATAATTAGGGAAGTAAAACCTTCTAGGAATATAACACTCGTAAGAAAAGAAAAGGAGAGAAGTTCAAGGATCATGAAATATGAAATAAATAAATGTAAAACAGAAAACAATCTAATTCATAAGTTCAACAATAATAACAACATTCTATAGTAAGATGTAAAGCAGAAGATAATTTAATTGATGATTTCAGTAAAAACAACCACGTTATTTTTAGAAATAATCAATATTGGTGGTGAAGCATTATGTAACATGACCTATGGTAACTCAAGGTTTACAAGGTTCAATGAGTGAAGAAAAGCTGTATAATAAAAATTAACAATATGACTGCTTGCACACACAAAAATCTTTATATTTTTTTTATTCAAACACTTTTTGCTACAGTCTATTTATTGATGCATATTGTAACGTAACAGAATTGAGGTCCCCAACGTTACATAAAAAAATGAATTAACTATGGTCAAGGACCATACCCCGATATTAAGGTCACTCAGTAATTAGTACATCTGAGATGTACCTCAAGTTAAGAGATGTAATAAATAATGTTGAGTATAAAATACTATACCAATTAATGGTTAATATAATAAATTGTACTTGTTTTTTATACTGTAGCATGGTAGTGTTCACAGAATATTTATTTTATGTTTTGAGTATAGTAAGAGTGAACTGTTGTTTTATAGGAATACTTAATCAGTGGTAATCTTTTTATTTATGTTAAAATTGTCTTTAGACAATTAAGTATAATTACCTGTGTTAGGCATTATACTATGTTATATGTATTGACTAAAATTGAATAATGAAGTTGTGTTGAATTAATGTTTGTAAACTTGGCCAAGATGGCATTAAGTGTTTAAAGGTGGACAAGTAGTTCTGATAATTATGTTGTAAAATATATGAAGGGTTCCAGGACGAATTAATTAATGTAATAAAGTAAAACCAGGAAATTAAAATTAATGTAAATAACCATGAACCAGTAACTATTTGTACAGTAGGTCAGGTAAAGAAAATTAAGTTAAAAATCAAACAATATTATAACAGTTGTAAGAAAACCTATAGGCCTAAATTTAAAATTTGTAAGAGGAAATTAATACCTTTTTAATAAGTCCAGTCCAATGAAACTGTAGTAAATTATATACGGTATAATAAGGTAGGTTGGGTGAGAGTTTTAGGTAATTTGGTATATTTCCAAGCATGGAGTATTTTATTAAAAAAGAGTAGTAATATTTTATAATTCTGGCTCTAGGATATCAAATTTCATCCAATGACAGAAAATAATGGTTGTTAGGGCAACTAAAATGTAAAAATCTTGTTGATTTTCAATCATTCGTTTCGATTGTTATATGCTATTCAGTTCAGATGAGGAGACACATTTAAAAAAAAAAAGAATGATCAAATTTGAAAAAAAGATGAATCTAAATTAATAAATCCAAATTGAAACCTAATTCTATAACACCACTGATGAATAATAAAACCAATTAGATTTCCAAATTATAATCAAATACCTCTAAAAGAGTCGAGAATTCCTTACTTCACACAACAGGATAATTCCACTGGATTCGGTATTAAACCGATTTCCCATGTAATCAGAAGACTAATTGAGGGAAGCAAAGGCCGAAACTAACGGAATTATAATGAAGATATACGAAAACCTCGTTCCTGCAGAATTAACCTTCACCTTCAAGAAGAAGCTATAATACGATTTCCATTCCACCGGGACTGACAACCACCAGGATCGTAAGAGAAGAACGGCAGTCAGAAGAGTTCCTGGGGCTTTCCTGTACATCACACCATCAATTTTATTAAGGATCAGAACACTTTTTCCTGGATGAATGTAATCTAAGCAGACCATCTTCAACTGTTTTCAACTGTTGTCCGATGCCATTTTGAGATTCCCCAATCCGGTAAAACCAACCTATTTTAATTTCAATATATTTAGAGTTAATAACATTCTGTAATACTTGAGTAACCTTAATTTTGCATTACCTGGCCTTACTAATGGTTAAAAGAATCTTACGAACCCTGGGATAAGAGATATTTAGTATTATATTTAATTTGTATAAGTCAAAAGGAACTTTGTCAATTGACGATCGATATACCATTGTAGAATCGATTTAATGATATTATTATCTTGAAGAGAACTGTTAGTGTGAAATAAAGTACAAAATTAATAAAGAATCTTTCTTGTATAAGATAATGTTTTATGTTATTGCAGAATAGGTATTATATGTTGTGGGTGGAGTAAGTTACAGGATAAAGGGTGAATAAAATCCGGTGAACGGTTAACCTAGATGCAAGCCTATTACAAATAACAGCGCTAATTGTCAACAGCTGGTGGAACGGGAGATTGCCGAACTAGCGTGTTTTCTGTACCATATTTGAATGGAATTATCTAATACAGAGGGACTAGGGTTGGCAAGAATTCTTAATACATTCAGCCAATACATGACGTATATCGTTAATATTGTGTAACTCTTGAATAATTAGGTAAACCTGTATTATAGTACAGTTAAAAGTTAAAATAACATAATCACAAATATATTTGCCTATTAAATTTGAATTGCAGAATGTCACCTATAAGACTACATAATAAACGTTTCATTATAAATAGAGTTCTTTACAATTTAAAAGTAATAAACAAGATATTCGTTACAAATTGGCGAACCCAACAGTGGGGTTTTCAAACATCCTCGAATATAATTAAATACACCCATAAATAGTTATTTGTTACAAATTGGCGCAAACCAACGTGGAGCTGAATTAAACCCCAAACGATAGTAGTAAACGTTATTCGTTACAATATATAATTAGTTTAATATTTATAATTTCTTTATCTCAAGATGTTTTTCCCTTATTTGGAACATGTTTCGGGAATCCTATTGTTCCCATCCTCAGCCTTCTTAATTTTGTATATGCTTTGTATGGAAACCACAACAACAACCAACCAACCAAAACACATGTACTCAACAAGATACAAAATTAAGAAGGCTGAGGATGGGAACAAAAGGATTCCCGAAACATGTGCCAAATAAGTGGAAAAACATCTTGAGGTAAATAAATTATAAATATTAAATAAATTATATTTTCATATTGTAACATGACCTACGGTAGCTCAAGGTTTACAAGGTTCAATGAGTGAAAAAAAGCTGTATAATAAAAATTAATAAATAGAAATGATAGAACAACACCACTAACTGAGCTTGACATAGACAAAGACAACGATGATAACAAGACCCAATAGATTGGAAAAGGTGATCCAGAAAATATAATTAACATCATGATAAAAATACCCCATTGTCAACAAGAATTATTAAATATAAAAGTACAAAGTTAAGTAGGGAAATCAATAGTATGTAAACAGTAGAAAATGTAAAAGGAAAATTAAATATAAAAACAAGTATAACGATAATATAAAGAAATACTGTAGTATTAATAAATAAACTATATAAAGACAATTTTATAAAATAAACTAAAAAAGCGATAATAATTAATGAACCCTCAGATAACAAATATATGAGATACAAAATACAATGTTAGAAAGTGAACTAAAAGAGTGATAATTAAGTAGGAAAGTTGATAATAACTAATGAACCCAGTGTTAATCGATGAACTACATAAAAACCCTATGTAATAAAGTGAAGTAGAATCGGGAATAAAGAAAGAACATGTGATAATAGCCAATAAGTAATAACAGGACCCAAATATAATGAATAAACTATATAAGTTATAAGGGATAGTTATGTGTAGACATTGGCATAGTTTTTATAAAATAAGAAAATGTTTATATTTAATATAACAGTGTTTGTTAGAAGTAAAATACTGATAACTGTTTTTCAGTATTTTAAGGAAGTATTCTATTATATTCTAAGGATGGTAAGGAGTCCATTGTTTTATTTTAATCAGTTATGTTTATACATTTATACTAACAACTATTAAAAGTAACAGTAAAAGCCTAATCTGTTATGCTGAAAATAGGCAAAGGGAGTGAGACACTGCATTCTATAAGTGAAATTATTAGGGAATACTGGTACCCAGCTACTGTTCATTTTATTATATTTTGTTTTGGTTTTAATTAACCCAAATGTTAGTATGTTTAGTTTATGTTAGTTTGTTCTGTTATGTTAACAGAACCAGTTAAAATACATGTAAAACATTAGATACTGGCATTGGCCTAAAAGGTTTGTTAAAGAATTATGTTGTGTTATATGATGATTATAGGTAATCAAATGTTGTAATTTAGTTTAGGGTATTATGATAATTATGATTAGAAGCACTTAAAATTAACAAAATTGACAGAAACAGTTGTAATGAGTATAGGTGAGGTGAATTATGAACTCTAGGCAGTTAGGCCTATAACTGGTAACCAGAAATTTGTAAAATTTAAGACAAAACATTAACAATTGATGAAATAAGATATATAATCCTGTTAGGTTTAATAATAATAGTGTAGAAAACAAAACTGGATAGAAAATAATTAGTTTAAAGTTAATTTACAAAAGAAAACCAAATAGTAAATTTATGAACCTGTAATGACTTGAAGGAAGGTAGTCTTACGAGATAAGAATAATCTCAATCTAACATTGATTTCTTAAGTGAATATATTTTAACCATACAAATTTAGTAAACTCAATTAACCTCCAAACGCTAATTCCAGCAGCTATAGGTTATAACTATCATTACAAGTGTATCACAATTTATATGTTATTTATATGGTATTTGTAAAATTTTGTACTTTTATTAGTCAATTTGACAATATTTTCTGTAGTCCCAAGAACTTCGACCTGAGATTAAAATTAAGCGAAAATATCAACACCAACACACGAGTCTTTCTATGCAGCGGCTGGTCAGAATAGCCAACCGCTAATAATTAAACATGCTGGCGCAAAATTTAACTATACAATTTGGAAGAAATTGTAATAAGATAAACAAATTAATAACTGTTAATAAAACACTAATTGAAACATTGAAATGTATGTTTGATTTTATTTAATCGTTCTTTAAAAATTGAGTATTCATTTATCATTCAATAAACCTCACATTTTTGGTTTACCAAGAAGAGTTGGCAACCCCTAGTTTGAGGCAGAAAATACGAATTCGAACGTCTGGACGGGTGAGTAGTCACTCGACCGTTGTAAGTATTATAACGAGTTAGATGGATGTGGTTTAGAATTGACGCAACCAACGTGTGGCTTAATAACCCTACAGATAGACACGTTAAAGAATTGGCGACCAACTAGTAGGGCTAGAATTAATCAATAAATTCTACAATTAGATTCATTAGATTCTAGCGGCGGCTACAGAAAATCAACGAAAATGTCACGGGGAAGAACAACCCACACAGCAGGAGAAACAACCAGAAGGGCCCGCACAACTAGAGAACGTGATCTTACAGGACATGATAAGGCTAATGGGCGAATTCAGTAAAACAATGGAGAAGAAAATGGACAAAAATAATGAGAAAACTAATGAAAATTTTAAACAAATGAACGAAAAGTTTGACAGAAATTATGAAAATTTGAGGCAAATAAAGGAAGACAATAAACAGACGAATGAAAAAATATACAGTATGAAGGAAGAAATAAATGAAAATTCAAGGAGACAAAAAGAGGTTTTGAGTGAAAACTTAAAGAAACAAATGAGGGAAGATAATGAAACATTAAAACAGGAAATGGAAGAGGATAATGAGAAGAATCACGATGAACTAAAGAAATAAATGAGAGAAGCCAATGAAAAATTGAATAATAAAATTGACAATAACTACGAAACATTACAAAAACAACTGAAGGAATACAATGAGAAGAATAAAGAAGAATTAAAACAACAGTTGGTAGAGTATCAGGAGGAATTAAAACAGACAATCACAGAGACAAATGAAACAGTGATACAAGTCCGTGAGGAACTGTTAAGTAAAATAAACGACGTCGAAGACGAAAGTAAAAAGAGGGTTGAAGGACTCCAACAAGAAACAGCAGAAAAGTGCGAGCAAATTAAGCAAGAAGTGCATCAAATTCGGAAGGACGCCAAGGAGGAGATAGGGCAGGTACAGACAAGATGTGAGGAGAAATGCAACCAATTAGATGCGTCTGTAAACGAAGTAAAGGGTAAAACAACTGCCCATGAAGAGAAAATAGAAGAATCCCGACTACGAGAGTTGCGTCTCCAGGAAGAAGTTAACGCCTTGAAGGATAGACCATATCTTAGTTCCCATATCCCATGCAATGAAAGCAGGGAGATAATCAATTTTAGAAGCTACAAGCGCAACCCCATTGAATTCCTTGAGCAAGTAGAAGAAAGTCTGTCAAGAACCAGGGAGACAAGATGGACAGTGATAAGGGTATGTTGGATGAAATGTTTAAAGAGGTTCATGACAACTGGTGGACGGCAGTACGGCCGGACATTCAAAACTTCCAAGAATTGTGACAGTACAGAAATACCTGTTACCAGAATTATGGGATTCAGGAATATTTTATTGTAAATTTTATTCTGATCATGAATGTTAACAAGGGCTAAGTTAGTTTTGCACAAGTCCCAATAACTACGCAGATCAACAAGAGGGGAGACAAGCCAAGGTCATCATGGTACGAGCAGAAAGTAATATATGTAATGGCGGTATAAGCGAAACAAACGAATAATACGAACTTTTCATTGGTCCACAAAGCCAGATCGTCATAAATCAACAATGACGGCATGAAACAATTACGTATTAACCCGGGCGTTGGCTAAAGAACAATGCATAATGACGTCAGACACAACCACTTTGCATAACAATTGCGTCTGATTCCGCCCAGTTCATCAAAAACAGTTCACTGAGCATACACGCTCGACTAGTGCTGTGGGCAGATTTTGCCATAAAATGTAGTAATTACTTACAAAAATGAAGTAGTTGTTTTCAAAATGTACATAATACTATTATGTACAATAATATTATAATTAATAATTAATATTAATAATATTATAATTAATAATATTAATTATTGTTCATAATAATTAACAAGTGTTCAAAATTACAGTATGAGTGGGAGTGAAAGTGAGCGAGTGAAAGTTATCGTTGGCCAACCTTAAATACTTTATCTTTGAGGCGTTGGTTTGTGAATAATTATAGAGTAAGCATTAAAGCCATAAAGATAAAAAAGGAATTTGAAAATAACTGCAGTATAGCTTAAAAAGAATTATTTTAAATAAAGTAAAAACACATGCATATAGCATTAAACGCACGGCAAAAGCGGAAATGACGTCGCCGCCATTTTGAATTTTAACCATCATTGCTGACTCTGATTGTAATAACCTATAGCGCAAATAACTGAATAAAAGATAATTTACTATCCTCATGTTGTGTAGATGGTTATTTCAATGCCCCGAGAACTTTTGTCTTTTCTGCTTAACGCAACTTTGGACCCAAAAGCCTAATGCACTCAACAAAACTGAGCACGTGTTATACCGGAGGTGTGATAAATTATGCAAATTCCATAATAATAGATTATCATATAATTATTATTATTAATAATTATTTATGTAAAATAAAGGTAAGTTCACAGATGTCGCCCAGAACTAGGGACGTTATTATTTTAATTATTTTAAGTTTACAGAATTCAAAAACCAATTTAAAACAAAATACTGGTCAGAGGCTACACAACACGCTGTGAGGAACAACATAAGTAACGACAGATTTGATCTGTATTTAGGACAGTCTCCAATGGCATACTTTTTAGGTAAAGTCAGTATAGCGAGGAACTTGGAAGCCCAATATCCCTGAAGAATGCTTGGTAATGCAATTAGCATACCATTATGACGGGGAGATTTCGTAGAGCAGGTTGAGCGGACCGATTAAGACTATCCAAGATATGGCAGAATTATCGGGAGAACATGAACGGGAAAGTCATTACCTACAGCATAGACAACGAAATAATAATTATAATAGGAATAATGAAATTCGTAATAACCAATATAACCCTAATGGTAATAATCCACAGGTTAATAATAACAATAACAATAATAATAGTTACCATAATCCTCAAGCCAACAACAACAACAACTATCATCGTCCAAATAATCCAAATCACAATAATAATAATAATCGAGTAAATAATACTAATACAAATAATGGTAATCATTATCGACCAAATAACCCATACAATAATAATAACCAAAATCAAACATACAGGCGACAGGTGAATTATCTGAGTACGGAGAATAGAAATGATGGAAGGCAGTATTATCGAGGACGAAGAAGTAGGAGTGGCGAGGATGATCGAAGAACCAGGGATCACGTAACTTTTAATAACGACCCGGTTGAAATACTGGACACAACTGACAGTAACAGATCGAATAGACAAGATGACCATACGGAAGGAACCAGCCAGCATTTAAACGAGCAGCGGCAGTGAAAATCCACCTGGACCCATCACTGAACCGATCTATTGGGTACTTACCAAGACTAACAGACCAGACAAATGACCATACTATAACTATTATCCAAAATCACTACCTAAAAAATACTAGAGAAGAGCTACTCGAAGAGAAATCTACTAAAATTACCAATTCAGATAATGAGATTGCATATGTTATAGCGAAAATAAATGGAATATCAACCAGATTAATGATAGATACAGGTGCTAATGTGTCTTTAATTGACAGTACGGAGTACCACAAAATTCAGAAAGAGAGTAAGGCCATCTTACCAACATTACCTGTTAGCAATATAATTTTAATTGGAGACAGTGGGAGACAAAATAAAACCATAAAGAAACAAGTATCATTGGAAGTAACTACAAAAAGAGTTAAGGGAACCTACAACCAGTCTTCATTGAAAAAGTATTATGAGGCGGAATAAAACAATTAAGGGCAATTTCATTATCAAAATTCTAAAAAGAAGTAAGAACAGCTTACACCAAATGTTTAAAGTAAATTAATTTTGAAGAGAAGGATTATCAAAATTCTAAAAAGAAGTAAGAACAGTTTACACCAAATGTTTAAAGTAAAATAATTTTGAAAAGAAAGATTTCAAAAGTCAAAAAACAAACTAAGGACAACGTACACCACATATTTCAGAACCAAGTAACTTCAAAGAGAAAAATAATAAAGAATAGAAAAAACTGAGATAAACTACAAAATTTGCATATTTTATTCTTCGTGTTGTTTAAATTAGCAGCCATCCTTACTATTTCTTTTATAAATTTGCTAACTGCTATAATTTTTATTGTTTGACTAAGCTTTTCGTCATCACTGACATCATCAGGTCTTAAACAACCAACAGAGTTTGTTGGTTGTTTAAACTTGATTGTTTAAGACCTGATGATGTCAGTGATGACGAAAAGCTTAGTCGAACAATAAAAATTATAGCAGTTAGCAAATTTATAAAAGAAATAGTAAACTACAAAAGTTAAAGGAAGTGAGGACAGCTTACATAAAATATTTATATAACCCAGTTTTGAAGGGAATAACAGTGAAAAATAACATTTTTTTTACTACGAAAGGAGAACAAACGAGACAATTAACAGTAAAATAATAAGACAAGACAATCAAATAAAAAGGACAATGAACAACTGACTATCATTATAACAAGAATAATTGAATTAATAACCACTGATACAGCTACAAGTTAGATTTTTAATTGTAAATGAGAAAGGAAGGAAGGACATGGAAAACAACTATTGTAAGACGGAAGATAGAGTAATACTACAGAATATATATCATGAACATCACCATACGTATAGAGAAAGAACATCTGAATAAATCAATAAGAAGAAAAATAATTTGATCTAAATAACAACAGAGTAAATAATCCCAAGAGTGTTTTTATTTGTATTTTATATTATATTGGTCGCAAATAGACTACTTATTATTATTATTATTATTATTATTAAATGGTGATTGTATCTAGAAATAAGTTCCAGCAATCATTTTATTGAGCCGATGGTATGACCTCTGAACTCAGAATATGTATATTATGGACAGCGGAGTAATAGAGTCACAAGTGTCCTATGACTAGTGCTAATTTATATGAATAGAAGGAGAATAATTAGGGAAGTAAAACCTTCTAGGAATATAACACTCGTAAGAAAAGAAAAGGAGAGAAGAATATCAGATCAACGATCATGAAATATGAAATAAATAAATGTAAAACAGAAAACAATCTAATTGATAAGTTCAACAATAATAACAACATTCTATAGTAAGATGTAAAGCAGAAGATAATTTAAATGATGATTTCAGTAAAAACAACCACGTTATTTTTAGAAATAATCAATACTGGTGGTGAAGCATTATGTAACATGACCTATGGTAACTCAAGGTTTACAAGGTTCAATGAATGAAGAAAAGCTGTATAATAAAAATTAACAATATGACTGCTTGCACACACAAAAATCTTTATATTTTTTTTTATTCAAACACTTTTTGCTACAGTCTATTTATTGATGCATATATAATTAGTTTAATATTGTAATAAACCAAATTATAATGTGAGTGTAAGATGATGATGCCCCACTGTTGTGAGCGCCAATTTGTAATAAATCAAATTAAATTATGTTGTTATTGGGTTTAATTATATTCGAGTATGTTTGAAAGCCCCACTGTTGTGTTCGCCAATTTGTAATAGAAAACAAATTACAAAGTTGTTATGGGGTTTATAAGCTTATATGAGACTCCCGCATATCAACGCCAAGCCCACGTTATGAGCGTCAATTTGTAAAGAAATAATTTACAATATGTGTACTGGGGTTTAATCAAGCTGTTATTAATGAAAATATTTATTATTTTGTTATTAAAACTTTTAGGTAGACCATAACACGGTTTTACCTAATTACTCAATGCTTACTCAATGTCAATGCTACAATTCATGTATCTACTTAATAAATTAAGAATTCTCTCCAACCCTAGTCAGTCCGTATTGTGTAAATCAACTCAAAAATTGTGCAGGAAACACGCTAGTTCGGTAATCTCACGTTCTACCAGCTGTTGACTATGAGCGCTGTTATTCGTAATTGGCTTGCTTCTAGGTTAACTTGTTCGCCAGATTTTAATCACCCTTTTTACCTGTAAATTACTCCACCCACAACATATAATACATACTCTACAATAATATAAAACATCATCATATACAAGAAGGATTCTTTATTTATATTGTACTTTAATTCAACTTCTAACAGTGCTCTTCATAATTATAATAGAGTGATATCGATTATACAATGATGAATCGATTGTTTAGTTGACTATGCTCCTTTTATTTTATACAAATTAAATATAATGTTACTTATCTCTTATCCCAGGGTACGTTTGATTCTTTGAACGATTAGTAAGGCCAGGTAATGCAAAAATTAAAGTTACTTAGTATTACAAAAATATTATTATTTCTTATTATATTAAAATTATGTATAAGCTGGTGTTACCGTAATGAACGATTCTCAAGGCAGCATTGCTCGCTTGCAAACGGTTGAAGATTTACAGTTGAGGTTACGTTAATCCAGAAAAGGTGTTCCGATTATTAATAAAATTGAAGGGATGATGTCCTAGAAGGCAACGGGAACTCTTCTAATCTTCGTTCTCCTTCACGGTCCTTGTGATTGGCGGTCCCGGTGGAATTGGTGTCGTATTATATTTTCTTTCTTGAAAGTGAGGTTTATTTCTTCAGAAACAAAGGTCCTTGAGTATATTTTTCTATAATTCCATTAATTTAGGCTTTTTCTTCCATCAATTAGTCTCCTGGTTAGATGGGAAATCGGGTTCAATACTAAATCCAACGGAATTGTCTTGACGAGTGAAATAAGAATTCCTCGACCTTTTGGAGGTATATTGTTATATTTTTGAAATCTA
The DNA here is from genome assembly GCA_034769895.1 of Magicicada septendecula. Classification (NCBI taxonomy): domain Eukaryota; kingdom Metazoa; phylum Arthropoda; class Insecta; order Hemiptera; family Cicadidae; genus Magicicada; species Magicicada septendecula. The sequence goes on from CM068367.1 coordinate 806,530,525, forward strand.
ATTCATTGATTATTCATCGGTTTATTTTACAGGAATTGGTTTTTACTTTAATTTATTAATTTTTGTTCATTTTATATTAATTTATATCTTTTTTCTTAAATTTGTCTACTCATCTGAACTCAATAGCATATAACAATTGAATAATATATTGGTTTTTTTATAAATTCTTTTCCGTATTTATTTAACTTCACCCATCAGCATATAACAATTGAATAATTGGTTTTTTATAAATTCTTTTATGGATTCGTCTTATTTCAAGTTAACCCATGAGCATATAACAATCGAATAATTGAAAATCAACAAGATTTTTTACATTTTAGTTACCCTAACAACCACTACTTTCTGTCATTGGATGATATTTGATATCCTAGAGCCAGAATTATAAAACATTACTACTTTTTTTCAATAAAATACTCCATGCTTGGAATTATACCAAATTACCTAAAACTCTCACCCAATCTACCTTATTAAACCGTATATATTTTACTATAGTTTCATTGGACTGGACTTATTAAAAAGGTATTAATTTCCTTTTACAAATATTAAATTTAGGCCTATAGGTTTTCTTACAACTGTTATAATATTGTTTTTGTTTTTAGCTTAATTTTTCTTTACCTGACCTACTGTACAAATAGTCACTGGTTTATGGCCACTTACATTAATTTTAATTTCCTGGTTTTAATTCATTATACTAATTAGTTCATACTTGACCCTTCATTATTTTATGACATAACTATAAGAACTACTTGTCAACTTTTAAATACTTATTGCCTTCTTGGCCAAGTTTACAAACATTATTTCCAACATTTTCATTAATCAATTACAATAAATACATTCAACATAATATAATACCTAAACCATGTACTTATACTTAATTATTCAAATACCATTTTAACATAAATAAAAGGAGTACCATTGACTAAATACGTCCTTAAAGTAACAACTCCGCTCTTACTATCCACAAAACATAAGATAAATATTCTGTAAACACTAAATCATGTTACAGCATAACAACAAGTACAATTTGCAACACATCAAATATTAATCTGAATAGTATTTTATATTTCATTACTACATATTCAACTCCTCCCATTAGATACAATGTTTATGTTTTACCACCCATATTATTTATTACATCTTTTACATTTAGGTACACTTCAGATATCTTAATTACTTAGTAACCTTAATATGTTGGGTATCGTTCTAAATCATATTTACTTAGTTTTTTTTATGTAATGCTGGGAACCTCAAATCTGTTGCGTTACAATATTTATAATTTCTTTATCTCAAGATGTTTTTCCCTTATTTGGAACATGTTTCGGGAATCCTATTGTTCCCATCCTCAGCCTTCTTAATTTTGTATGTTGTATATATTTTGTATATGCTTTGTATGGAAACCACAACAACAACCAACCAACCAAAACACAAGTACTCAACAAGATACAAAATTAAGAAGGCTGAGGATGGGAACAAAAGGATTCCCGAAACATGTGCCAAATAAGTGAAAAAACATCTTGAGGTAAATAAATTATAAATATTAAATAAATTATATTTTCATATTGTAACATGACCTATGGTAGCTCAAGGTTTACAAGGTTCAATGAGTGCAGAAAAGCTGTATAATAAAAATTAATAAATAGAAATGATAGAACAACACCACTAACTGAGCTTGACATAGACAAAGACAATGACGATGACAAGACCCAATAGATTGGAAAAGGTGATCCAGAAAATATAATTAACATCATGATAAAAATACCCCATTGTCAACAAGAATTATTAAATATAAAAGTACAAAGTTAAGTAGGGAAATCAATAGTATGTAAACAGTAGAAAATGTAAAAGGAAAATTAAATATAAAAACAAGTATAATGATAATATAAAGAAATACTGTAGTATTAATAAATAAACTATATAAAGACAATTTTATAAAATAAACTAAAAAAGTGATAATAATTAATGAACCTTGATAGGACCCTCAGATAATAAATATATGAGATACAAAATACAATGTTTGTAACAGTACAGAATTGTCTGTATAGGAATAATGGTATGTAGGGATATTTTTATTGTAAATTTTATTGTAATCATGAAGTCTAAACAGGGCAAGTTAGTTTTGACACAAGTCCCAGTAATATGCAAATTCGCCAGAGGGGAGCCGATCCAAGGTCAGCGGCGTACGAGTGAAGTGAAACAACGAAAATGGCAGTGTTAGGCGCTAAAAATTGACAATACTGACTTTCTATTGGTCCATTGTAACAAATCGTCATCAAAAACACAATGACGATATAAAACCATTACGTATTAACCAAAGCAGTGGTTAGAGAACAATAGACAATGACGTCAGATGCACGACCACTTACATAACAATTACGTCTAACCCGGTCTCAGTCGTCAAAAGTAAATCAGGGAGCATACACGCTCTAACAGTAGTGGGCAGTTTTCTGCCAGCAAAATGTAACATTTTATTGCTAAAATGTTCTACATAATATCACAGTAAACACTAACAGTTATAGCATCAGTGAACTTTATAAAAAATGTATTCAAAGTAGAGTCAGTGAAAATGGACAACAGCAAACTGGACAAACACCTGCCCACCGCATGGAGCCGCTAAGGAAGGAACTACGCCACATCTATTCAGGAAAGCCCTGCATTGCATTACTAAATTTCAAAAAGTAGAAAAAGATGAGCTCAATTTCTATAAAATTTGTCTAAATTCAGGTGAGAGAGGGAGAGAATGCAAGCGAGAGTGTAACCGGTGTTGATCAACCCAATATTAAAATGAGGCGTTGGTTTGTGATCATGTTTAGTCAGTATTAAGAGTAAAGTATTAAAGAAATCGAAACTATAATTCTGTTTAATGATGAGAATTACATACATAAAAGAAGTCAGTTATATAACATCATAAAGTGTACACAATTAACCTTGAGTAAAGTCAAGGGCGGAATAGTCTAGCCGCCATTTTGGAAATTTGAATCATGAACCATTGTTATGCTTATATTAATTTACCAAGTATCTACTGAAAATAAAACCAAAATTCGTTACCGTTATTTAATGTGTCACGTTATTTCTATACCCAACGACTTCTGCCGCTGTCTGCTTAACGCAATTCTGGACCCAAAGCCTAATGCATGTAAATGAGCAAAACACGTGTTATTCCGGTGATGAGATTTATTATGTAAATTACACAGATATGAAGTACCATATATTCAGTATTAATAATTGTTTAAAAAATACACAGTAATATGTAATTTAACAGATGGCAGCCCGAACTTGGACTTTATATATAAATAAAAATATATAAATAGCAGACAAGCAGAGGTTAGATGGGTAATGAAACATACAGAAAAAATAGAGATTACCTGTATAGGTTATGCATGGTACGAATAGAGTACAACACAACAACTAAAATAAAGTTATTATTGTTAATATATTAATAATAAAAAGAAAAGAAATGGCAAATAGTAATGAGACGAGTAAAACAGAATCAGAAATGATGGGTGATAGTATTTATTCAACATCAGACCCAACAAAAAGAATGGAAGAGAAAGACATAATAAGAATGATGAAACTGCTTTTTAATGAGCAAAGCGTCAAATTTGATCAATTCGATGTACAATTGAGTGATATCAAAAAAGAAATTAAAAAACAGAGCTGTAGATTTGATGAAAGATTAAATGAAATAGGTACAAAGTTAGGAAAAATAGAATTAGAAAAGAAGAAATTAGAATTAAACAAATTTGAATTGAACAAAGATGACAAGGTAAGTGGGGTAGAAAATTACGATGAAATAGGTGAAAATATAGTAATAGGTGATAATAGTGTGGAGGTTGGTAGTATAAATGAAATTTTATGGGGAATAGAATATAATAATAAGGGAATGACAGTGTGTTTTGAAGGTTTAAAGAGTGGGTGTGAAGAGAGATATATTGAGAGAGAGAAGTGTTATTGGGAGAGTTATTATGAGAGATATTTTAAAAGAGAGAGATGTTTTAATAGTGAGAGATATATTGAGAGAAACAGAGAAGTAGAATTTTTTAAGATATGTAGAGATTATGAAGAGTTTATGGAAAGGTTAGGTGTAGAGATGATTGATGAATATAACAAGTACTTACCTTATAATAAAACTGAAGTAGTAGGAGATAATGAGAAAGATAACTTTACAAAATACCTGGCTGTAACAGACTATACCAAAGGCGACATGACCATACCCGATCATGAGTTATATGAGATTGTGGAAAATTATAGAAATTTAAATAGTATGTATATTGATTGTAATAATATAAGACATTCAATATTAAACCATGTATATAGTTTTAAGGTGCGATTATTATTCGACGATATGGGGTAATTGTTTATTGTGTTATGAACATTTAATTGTGTGGACAGTGTTTTTAAAAATGGACTGATTAGGACTGATTATGGTAAATGATTTCATGATTATGTGAATTGTATATTTTTGTGTATTGATGTCTATGTACTTGTGTATTTTTGCTGTTGTGTACTTTATGTAATTTTTATGTAAACATGTATTGTAGGATTTTAAATAACTAAAGGAAGTTTAAATGATATTGTGAGATTCAGGTTCTAAGGGTAATAAATGATTAAGCAGGTAATGTATTTGGATATGAAAGGTGTTGTTAGCAGATAAGTGATGAACTTTCTAGTAGTATATTAAGTTGAAATGTTGTAAAAGAGACAGAGGACTGTTAAGTATATTTTAAAATACGACCTTAACATTAACACAAAAGAAAACAAAACATTCAGTGAAAATACCCATTCAACACAAATTATCACTTTTTTTATTAAATGAACACCAAAAAATTGAAGAATAATCTCAATCTAACATTGATTTCTTAAGTGAATATATTTTAACCGTACAAATTTAGTAAACTCAATTAACCTCCAAACGCTAATTCCAGCAGCTATAGGTTATAACTGTAATTATAAATGTATCACAATTTATATGTTATTTATATGGTACAGTAAACCCTCATTTTAACGGACCCCATTAAACCAGACGTCACATATAACGAACGCGTATTTGGGCTGTACATACGTACAGTATTTGTAAAGGTCGTTACGCTGCATGTTAACATAAATAATAATCTTAAACCGGGCTCTTCTTGTTCTAGACAATTATACAGTAAAGTATGAACCCTTCATTTTAACTTTTAGATTGTGTAAAGATTGTAAAGTACAATAAATGACATTTGTATACAGTCCAGCGTTACAGTAATTTTCAATTTACAAGCTTTCTTTTGTATTGTAGGCTGTGTAAATTCAAAATAAAAACAAACACGTTTTATACTTGTCTCCGTAGTTTCATTGATGTACTGTATTACAAAACTTATTACTGATATCAATTAGTGTCCGGCCGGCTTTCATCGAGTGCGCACTCGCTTCACATAAATGCTTATATGATTTGGTTTCGATTTTGTAATTTTAATGTTTTAAATTTTTTAACGATCTCATTGAGTGATAAAATTTTAATATTCTGATGACGAGACATAGTCTCGAAACGCGTCAATTATAATTCATTGCGTTATATATATGGTCACGAGATAGGAAATAAGGTAAATATATTTATTATTTGTCATTATAAGTGGCCTTGATACCGACAGACATGTTATTCAAAACTTATTTGTTATAAACCGGACTTTCATTAAAACGGACAACCTTCAGCCCCAATTATTCCGTTATAATGGGGCTCTACTGTATTTGTAAAATTTTGTACTTTTATTAGTCCATTTGACAATATTTTCTGTAGTCCCAAGAACTTCGACCTGAGATTAAAATTAAGCGAAAATATCAACACCAACACACGAGTCTTTCTATGCAGCAGCTTGAAGTGGTACTCAGTAATTAGTAATTAAAATATTTAAATTCGTCCCTGTTTTCGGGCGTCAACTGAAATAGTTCCCAGTAATTGGTAATTAAATTGAATATTGTTTTTATGTGTAAGTTTGGTCCAAGGAAACGTTTAGTGTACTTTGGCAGAGAACGGTGTGCAAATACAAATAACAATACGCAAATCAAGTAAAATATATTATTTATTTTTCTTTGAGAACATAAAAAAATATCATGAATACGCTTTATTAGAACGCTATTCAAGCCAAATGAAGTCTTACTCATAACTGAGTAATTAAATTTGCAGAGAACAATATGCACATACAATTAACACAATGCGTGTTTCGAGTAAAATAGAACATTAGTTATGTTCTTTGAGAACATAGAAAAGATCATGAACACACAAATTTCGCCTTAAAGCGTAAAACTGACTATTAATAAACTACAATATCGAAATACTACATATCTCAAAATTACGCAACTCAACACTTCTTTTTAGGCCTATATTTTGTCATTCACTCAATCACGCTCTCTTTCACACTTCTACATTTCTTTTTTTATTTTATTGAGCTCAATTTGAAAATGCCAGTATTTAATTATATTTTGAAATGTTTACTTTCCTGTTAAATGCGTAGAAATTCTACACCTGGGCATCAACTCGTGGTTTACACTGTAGCTGTTTTATTTCACTGTTGCACTGTTGCACTTTCACATTTTATGGTCGAACTGTCTAAATTATGTTTCCACTGGTTCACTAACGATTAAGAGATGGCACACATCTTTTGATTACTTTAAACTTTTAGTCAAGTCACATTTTATACTTTTTAAATGATTTTCGGCTCGCAAGCCTTTTACGTTGAACTGGCCGAAGCCGCAGCTATAAGACGACAGAGTTATTTTTCTACGCACCAAGCGAGAAAGAATGTATACAGACGTGTCACTATCGTGTGACCATTGGCCGATGTGTGCGTGTGTATGCATGAATGCGCCCCCTTGTTGTAAACTTTACATTCCTGTAACAAGTCATACCAGTCGCGAAGCTATAGTTCGTTCACCAAATATACTCGGGTCATGAAAAAAAAACTTTACAATTTCCCAATTCTGTCCCGTTACAATACCCCCCCCCCCAATGAGAGGATTTATGCCGAAGCATAAAAGCTCTCATTGACACTCATACTTTCTAAAGTGATCAGCCAAGATATGTCGCCACAACCCCCTTACGTTTTATTCAAAATTGTGGTTAACTTACCCCTGGTCCAGTGACTGCGACCGTACCTGCATGACCTTACTGTACTTCTCTTTCGAGATCCCAACACCGCAAGGCCAGACCGGCACTTGACGCTCCTGCGCTGACACGCAGGCCAGCACAGGACCGCTGCCACAGCATCACTAGACACTGAAACATGAAATCAAAAATATCAAATAGTGGCCTGGTATAGTAACATATCCCTAACTGATCTGGTTCCCCTTAGCTGTGTTGGTTTGCGTTAAGAAGTACTGAGTTTTTTTTTATGAATACTTTGTCTAAGTATAATACATTATAAGAATTACATATCAACATTCTGTATAACCTTCTCTAGTTAACTCTTACCCCAAAATTCAAAATATTTCTCTGATTCTATCAGAATTTAAATAAACATTTCCCAGTCCAATATTACAAATACCTTCCCTTATAGAATTAATATTTCAAAACAATTAAATTCATTTATAAAATTCTTATATGTAACAAAGCACATTTAAATTTACTACTTTAGAACAAATTATCTACTTGAACATGTCAATCATCTTAAATTATCGTAATTTACTTGATACAAAATAAAATCATTTAGTTATCTCATCAGATCCTCAACATCAACACAATATATTTAACATTCATTAATTCGTTACTAATAATTTAGTAACCTCCTTCCACACACACTATTACCCGTCCATCCCCCTGAGCTGTTGCGCCCAGTTGCTTCCACAAGGAATGAAGCGTTAAAAGGAGGAATTTGTGCATCTCTTGTCCTTGCTTCGGCGTTACATTTTGAAGTTCAGATAAAAATCCTACTGATTATGTAATAACAACCTTAAAACGGGTCTATCTAATATAACATAATAAAACATAGTAAACTCACAATGAACATAAACTTCATTACATTAAAATAAACATCTCAGTTGCATCTGAACAAAATTTACAAACATACCAAAACTTTAATTTCAATTGAACCTGTTAATACTCAATCTTTAATTATTTACCACTTCTTATACCATTAGATTCTCCAAAAATTCAAATTTATTACCAACATTCATTTTACATAACATTTTATACATTAAACATTATCACCTCAAAATAAACAATTCATCTTTAAATTTGCATATAAAATTATAAACATTACACTTTAGTCTCAATTGACCTTTTTACTAATCAATTATCAGTTATTTAGCATTCACTACACCATTAAATTCTCCAAAAAATTTTTTTAATTTGTTATTAACATTCATCTTGTACAATATTTGGTATACCCAATATTTCATTTAATATCAACACAAAAATATACAATACATATTATTATTTGTTATCATTTACCACAATTCATTTTATAAAACAGTCCATTTCAAAACCATTAATCACATAGTTAAACTTTGTAATAGATAGTTTCCGTTTACGGTGTATTGTTTGGGGTTCTGGGGAGCTAACTTCCCGTTTAGTTTTGTTTAATATTTGTAAAAACTTTTGTTTAGTGTTGTATTATTATTGACTTATCCGGTTCAATTCAACCTAGCGTTGAATCCAACTTGATAAGTCCGGTTGATGCACAAGATATTATTTATCGAAGTATTTTTACTTCGGTTAGGTTATTCACACAGAAGTTCTTCCGTTGACACGTTGAAGCGGTGATATAATTTCCGTGCTGAAAACACAAACAATTTGCACTAATAAACACTTACTTGGTGAATCTTGCCGAACTCGCAGGGTCTCTCTCTCAATCCAGTATAATATACTTACTTCTCTCAATTCTCTCAATCCGTATATTATACGGACTTACCGTTTTTGTATTCGCCGCTGCTTGTTGAGTTGACCAATCAAATTCATTCCCTGTTTTCAACTAGTCTATTGAAATAAACTAACTGACTCTGTTTCTTATGTCAACAAATATTTTATTCAAAAACAAGTGATCGTTCTGAATGAGCAGAAGTATTATTTATATTGGGTTCAGAATAATAAGCACGAGACTTTCAGTTTTACAAAATTTTGCCTCAGGGTGGCAGAACTGTTTACAAATTTAATGTATCTAAATGTTTGTTGGTTAATATTAGTTTAATACCTTCGTGAATTCTTTGAGCTAACAGGATACCAAGTCATTGAATAGAACTCTCATCGACTGTTATGAAATACTTTGATGTTGACTATAATTCAGTCGCTTATAATTAATACACAAAAATAATAACCATGTGTCTAATCTGGACATTACAGGTTAGTAGAATTATTAAATTCAATTGATAATAAATGCTTGAAACAAATTTAATCAATGTCAAGATAATTCTTGATAATACAATTAAAATGAACAATGAAATTATATATTTTGAAACAGTGTTATTTGGTTAAACATCTGATTCATTATTTAGTGTTATATAAATATAATTGCATGGCGGTCAGTAACCATATCTCCTGACAACCTTGGTTATTATTCACAATAAAAGTAACATTGAAATATTATAATAGTAGGTTCCTTTCCTAAATCATAAAACATAAAAACATAGAAATATTATATTAACTTTCGTTAATAATTCAATCATTTGACAAGCCTCAGTCATTGGCAATTGTTGGTTAAATTAATTGATATGTTATGGTTGATAACTGTCATCAAGTGTGGTTAAGTCACACAAAAAATAATTATGCATAGAAATTAATTGTAAGTTTAATAAATTCACAAAATAAAAATAATCAAATCCCTGAGGATTGTCATTTGTTGTTCAGTCACAGTTACAAATACATCTTAACCTATGTTCATTGTTATTAAATGTTTCGATAATATCGTTTTTCATGATTTGATTGAAATGGTAATAATCACTTATACTCCCTTTTATTTTATAATTTTAATCCCGGAATTGCTCTGGATTATACACTGAGCAATCCTTATTACGCACTGTTACACTTCACACTCTGATACTAATTGTAACGGGGCAAAAAAGGGGTATTATTTTTTATTGTAATTTCATTCGGGTTTATTGTACGGGCCCAAAACAGCGAGTCACCTACATAGAACGGCTCAGTGCGTTGGGCGCGGCGTGGTCAACAAGAGTTAATTCACAGAATTCCAGTGCACACATGCCTGCGCTTTCCGTTGTGGAGAAGAGACAAAAAACCTTTGTGGCTAACAACCAGCCAACAAGGAATGCGTCCGGCGTGCAACGACGGAATACAATTCCAGGAACTGTAGTGTTGAGAGACACGTGCAAACACCAGCATGCGCGCAGCCGACACCAAGAGCAAAAACAACATGGCTTGATTGGGAATTATGTGTGCCATGTGCTTAGAACCGGGCGGAAGCATAATAGAGATCCCGCTCATTTATGTGATGTATTTACAGGCAGTGAGATTTCGTCGACATCCAACACACGGGAGTTGCACTTGTTAAATGCATAAGGCATTGTTTTCCGTCTTGTCCAAAAAACCCTTGGTAGTGGGGTACTTAGCAGATACTCTTGGCAGTTCCTCACCGACGCTAACCTGGCCAGGTAGCCCGCCAAACGGGGCTCAACAATAAAATTTCAGTATCAAGTAAAAGTGAGTGCAGTTTTCAAAAAATGCGAAAGTGAGAACAGTTTTTCGGAAGACAATGAAAGTCGTAAATTGTTTTGAACACATAGAACGGATTTTGTAAGTGATGTGCCACGAGGTCGGGGAGACCGGCAGGGGTATTGAGTAACGTATCCAACAAATATATAAGTAATTTTGAGTAAAATGGGGCCCATCTAATTAAAAGGGGTAAATTTGTTTTATGGTGTGAATGTGAGAGTGAGCAGGCTGGGTGGCCTTCTTTAAGGTAAGATGTTTAATAGAATTTTAGTAGTATACAATCATGTCATAAATATTATAAGAATGTTTTATTTAGCTTGAATTTTTGGCAAGAAGTAATAGATTGATGTAAGAGGTAAAGAAATTAAGAAGTAATCATTCGAAGTTTGAAAGTTTAAAGAGTAAAATAAAGTTTTAACTATTTCTCTTCACAAATGCGAGTTGCGTACGTTATTAATATAACCTTATGATCACTCTTGCATTTCAACGTTCGTGTGATGAACTCTGGGCTGGAGAAGATTTTAGAGGTAAGTGGAAGAGAAATAATTTTCTGATTTTAATATATTAATAATGTAATTAACTTCACAATTGGCGCATCCGAAGCTGGGACAGTTTTTATAGTTTGAAATTAAAATATAAAGACCACACCTACAAATAAAATGCAAGTTTGATTTAAGGTTGAGTAACGATACGAAAAAAAATACGAGAAGTAACGTAAAGTGTTATATAAGTAGAATACATTGTTGTGTGAAAAGTAGATGATATATATTGTAACAATATATCGAGGTCGTACCTGTTAAAATGTGTCACACTTGTTTATTTTGTGTATTAGTGTGAATGTAGTGTGTTTGCCTCACACCGGTCGTTACATAAGTCGACGTCACTACTGGAGTCTGTAGCGTTGTCAATATTACCAGTACAACCTACCTGTTAGTTCATAGGGGTTGCGAATCCCAGATGGCGCCAAATTGTTTCTATTAAAACAATTAAAATAGTTAAATTCTAAGATAATATGTGTTATTAGCATGGACAGCTGTGGCGTTCGAATGGTTCCCGCCGCTATACAGGTTGCCGTCTCGACCACTCGTGATGAGCGCTAGTTGGTTAGTGAATAAAACTTGCTAACACACATATACTCTACATATACTCTTTGAGGTTCTTTGGATTACGAAATAAGACATAAACGTTGGTTACATTAAAAAAGTACACTACCATACCTTATACGTACTTAGAAAGTATAATGTGTTTTTACAAATTGTTCGGTAGTGTCATATTTTTGTTACAACATGATCCTCTTAATCGAGGTTATATTTTGATTAATAAAATGTTTTTATGTAAGTAAATTATGCATTAACACCTTTGAAAGAAAATAATATTTGTTCAATAGTGAGAAATTTTATCATTTGGAAAATAATTTAAGTAATTTGGTTTTTTGGGATTAAGGAATTTATTCGATACTTATCAGTTCAGATTGCGTTGATGTGTAGTCATCGAGGTAGTGGATATTCGGCCAATTTGGATTGGTTTTAAGCTTCCAACATCTTTTTCAATCTCGTCTTGGGTTTTTTTATAATTAATTTATTTAATTTGGTTCCAGGACATCGTTAATTCTTTGTAGGTCAACATCTATTCGTCTTTGGTCATCTTGGTTCACTTTCGAAACTTGTAGTAACTATTTAAATTAAAATTCCAATCATTCCAATTTTGCGTGCCGCTTACCCACGCGTCGTTTTTTTCGAGTCTCAATTATTTAACGGAAAATAAGCCCTCAATGGCTCGTTACCATAGTAACAGCAATCCTGGGATTGGTTAATTACTCCTTCAAAGACATTGTTAAGATATTTGAATTTTTATTCAAATTTATTAAGTATTTTCCTAATGGTTTTATTCCTTTATAATTCCTTTGGGGTAATAAATGATATCACTATTATTTTTCTTTCCTTTCAAGGTTTACAATGATACCTCATAAGGTCATATTCTGTTATACATTAACTTTAGTCTAAATATTTGACATCTGATAAATCACATATCTTACTTAAATTAAACTTTTATAATAACATTTCTGTTTTAAAATGATTGACATATAATTACTGGCCATTTACTGGTCTTAGATTAGTAGAGTTTCTTGCGAAATTGTTACAATTTACATTTGAGTGTTTCTGACAGTTAGATGTTTTCATAGCTAAGATTAGCCATGATGGTTTTTTGGTGTATTTCTTTTAAATTACATTTTGAATTCAGCCTGATGGGCTTCACTTAGTTATCATATTTGTTCGTGTTTTAACTACTATTCAACATACATTTTCATTACACATATTTTAAAATATAATAATTAGGTGTATGGACTGTAGGTTCCCTTCAGCCATATCCCCTTCATAACATTGAACTAAACTTTTCTTTACAGGTTAATATTTATTGTTAGTTCTAATATTGATTCCTTTCTTTTGTTACAATCTAGGGTGATAAACATCCTCACTTCTTATAAAATTATGAAATTTAATTCCCCTTTCAACATGGGGTGTTTTATTCATTGTAGTTTTAATTTTAACAACAAAACTTTATTTCTATTCTACTATACCATGTTAACACAAATTACTTTTGTCTGGGCTTTCTCCCTGGATAACATTACATGCTTCTTTTATTATTATTCGGAATATTATTTTTAATTATTTTTAATTATATAAATGTGTACTAGGTCACTCCAATCATTGATTGTTCATCACTGTTTTACAAAGTGTTTTCTTACTTATCATTACATTTTTAATGCTTAACATACACTTTCACTATTTTTAGGGTACTTACACATCACTATGCACTTCACTTTGGTTCACTGTTTGTATTGAGTGTTATTTAATGGGTAATCCCTATACTTTCTCCTATCATTTCTCACTATTTCCTTCTAGCATAATATTTATTATTAATAACATAAGGTTAGTTATTTTTTGTGAAATCTAACCTCTCTAACTGTGTTAGTGTACTTTTTCTACATTACATTACTTTACAATCGTATTGTCCTTAAAATGGGTACATAGGTTAATTCAATTATAACAATAATATTTGTTTCAACAATAAATAATTATTTGGGGTTTATTCACAGTATTCTATTCTGGAGTATACTATTTTTCCCCTTTATATGTGTGTTAGTCTCCCCTTGGGTTTAACTTGTCTCCTCTTCATTCTTCCTCTTCTTCGTTGTCTTTATCTTCAATAGTCTTCATCTTCATTCGGTTCTCCTCTTCTCATCTGATTTGCTTTCTGTTTAATCATAGGGATCTGTTCTCTTACTTGGATTCTTCTTTAGTTCTGGGTTCATATCTTCCTTTGTTAGTTCATAATTGTTTGTTCTATCACCTTTTTTCTTGAGTATGGTTCGTAGTTCCCTTCTTTGTGTTTATGTTGTTGGATCAATCACTTGGGTTGGGTAATATCGTCGTACGTCGTGTCAAAATATTTACATTTTATACATTTTTAAACATTTTATTTTATATGAAGTATTTTTATATTAAGAATTATCTTTTTTATCACTGGTACGGGATTTGGCTTAATTGTATCGTAACATAATGCCTCTCCTCTAAAATTGATCATTTTAATAAAACACTAGCATAGTTTTTTATGAAATTATCAGTTATAGATAACCTTTTTCCTTTTCCTTCTTGTTTGTTTCTCCATTCTTCATTTCTCTTCTTACTTAATTCATTCCATTTTATTTGGATCTGTTTTTATTTATTTCCATTGGTGCATTTTCCCTCATACACAATTTTTTCCCTAACTTATATAGTAGCTGGTTTCTCCCATTACTACTCATTTTTCTGAGACCAGAGGCATATCATCTCTGCTCAATTTAATTGGATTGCTGGACTTTTCAACAGTCAATCTTAAATACCTTCTTTGTCAACTTGTGACTTAAATCAATAATAATAATAATATAATAATAATATAATATACTTTGGGATTGTCCACCTTGTGGTTTGTTTTTAGATCACTTTAGCTTTTTACTCATTCTTCCTTCCGCTATACCTTAACTATACACTATCATCTACTCATACACTTGATTGTTTTTATATTTATTCATATGTTAATTTCATCATATCATTATTTCTCATTATTTTGTTTTCAATTCTCGTTGTGATCATTTTAATTATCTTAGACATTTTTTATTCTTTTCTTAGTCATTCAGCAAGATTCTGCTTTAGCCATATCTGTATATTGGTTTTATACATAATCTCCCTCTCTCCTTGTACCAGTTAAAATTTTTTTTTTTTTTCTTAGAATACTTTTGATTCAGTATGATTTCAGGTATTTATCTCAGTAATTTGAGCTTGATTTTATTTTTTGGTTTATCTTGTTCTGTATTCAATATCATTTTTGATAATTCTTTGGTAAGTTAAATGTCTTACCTTAAAGGAATGTTTGTAGCGTATTCCTTTTTAGTTATTTTTTGTTTAATCATAATAGTAAGCTTGTGATTCTTACATTTTTATTATATAGGAATGTGTGTAACTTATTCCTTATTATCTCACTTTTTACTTCATACTTCATATCTCAATCCTTTATTAGACTGTAAATTGATTTAAATTGAAAGGAATTTGTATAACTGTTTCCTTTGTTTTTTTTTCATTATTATTAATTCTTTTTATTATTCCGCATATATCATCTAAATAAGGTAGTAAGTTGCTCTTACAGTCTTTTTTGGAATTTGGAAATATGTTTCATTTCACAATGGTTTTATTCTTCTTCGTAAAACTTTTTTATCGAAGTTTGGTTATAAACTCCCTTTATTTTTCTTGTATTGATATTGCTTATCTGGTAAGTATTATTACCATTATCTTTTGTGATGATATACGGACCATTATGATATACATAATTGTTCTATTCATATTGCTTTATACCGGTCCTTGTTATTTATATTTTTGTAAGTTGACTTCTCCTTTTCTTTCCCTTATTATTGCCTTCTTCTTTTTGTTCGACACTTCGTTATTCTGCACCTCTTCTCCTTCAAGTGTTTGATAGACACACTTATTCTGGATGATTATTTTAAGTTTTATTGATCATGGTTCACTAAGCATTCCATCGATCAGCCGTTCCTTCTTCTTCATCAATGATTTGCCTTCCTCTCTGAGGTGTATTTGATCGATTTCCATTCCTTCTTGATGGAATCCAAAGTTCCGGCGGGTTTCGTTTGTTATATGCTATGCGGAAATTTTCCGCTGGGTCATTACTGAAGGGTATCCAGTCATAGTTTTCTTCGGCCTGATTACTTCCGGATGGAGTGTCCCTTCTTTGGTTATTGTTTCCGGATCTCACTCCCACCATACTGTTCACCTGTCGTATGTTTTGTGCATTCTCTTCCCTTGGGCTCTGGTTATCTTCATTGCGAGGTGGTTCATTGCTCCTACTCTCTGCTGGTGGATTATTATTGTTATTCGACACGTGGTAATAACAGTTAGGACGCCAGTTCGGGCTATATCTTCTTTGGTTACTCTGCCTTTGCCCACGGATGAAGTTTACCCGACGTCTGTCGTCGCTTCTATTCTGATTACCCCCGGGTCCCCGGTTGTACCGGTAACTGGGATTGTATCGGTTGCCGTAGTAATTATGGTCGTTGGGGTGACCGTTGGTGCGTTGTTCAGGTTCCCCTCCTCTGTAATTATCATTCGGTCGATTATTATTTGGGCTGTTTCTATTGTTTTTTTGATTCCCTGAATGATGGTTTTGTTGACCTCTGTCACCAGGCGGATTATTTGGAGGGTGATGCTGGGTATTTCTATTGAAAGGCTGTTCTTCATGATTATTATTATTGCGCCCCCAGTTATTCCGGTTATCGTTTTGTGGATGATTGTAGGGTACATTGAAATTAGTCGTATTATTTTGTTCATTCCATCTGTTGTACCTTTGGTTTGTGATCCTGTTTTTTCGATACTGGTTATCATTCTCCAGGTCCTCCAATAGACTAACCATTCCTTGAATTGTTTTGATTTGTCCTTGCCTTCGGGCCTTCTGTATGGCTTCTTCGTAATGATAACCCAGCTGTATTACCAAAGACTCCTCGGGTATCTTGGGTTCCAAATTTCTGGCTAAGCATACTTTTCCCAAAAAGTAGGATGTTAAAGTGTGTCCTCCTTGTGACTCATATCTTCCATTACTGATATCATTGCGGACCACATTCTGTGTGGATTCGGACCAATATTTCTCCCGGAATTGTTTCTTAAACTCTTGTGTGTCATTGATCTCGGGTCGAGTGGCCGTCCACCAGTTGTCATGGGTGTCTCGGAACATTTCATCGATCATACTCCTTACACTGGACCACCTGGTTTCTCTGTTCTTCTCTATCAGCTCTTCTACCCGTTTGAGGAATTCTATCGGGTTCCTTCGGTAGCTCCGGAAATTAATCATTTCTCGATTTTCACTGGTTATGAACTGCGTGTGATTATATGGTTTTTCTCTTAATGCATCTAATTCTTCCTGCATCTGTTTCTCCCGTATATTGATCCCCTGGATTTTCTCTCTGTTTTCTCTGGTCAGTCCGTCTATTTTATCTACGACGGTGTATACTTTTTCCACCCGATTGTTTACATCTTTTTGTATCTCTTGGTGCCTCTCCTCCAGTTCCTTGACCACCTCCTGTTTCTTCTTCTGGCATCCCTCGGTAAGGACTTGGTAGAATTCGGTCGCTCTCAATTTACTTTCCTCCTCGACATCGATGATTTTATAGTTCATTTCTTCCCGTACTTGTAATAAGGCTTCATTGGTTTCCGCTACCGTTTGCCTGGTCTCCTCTCGATATTCGACCAGTTGCTGTTTCCATTCTTCCTTGGTTTTCTCACTTTCTTCCTCTATCTTCCGTTGGAGAATATCATGATTATTTTCCATCTTTTTATTTACTATTTCCAGATCCTTCTTGATCTGTTTCTTCAGCTATTCGCTCCTCTTTTCCAATGCCTCCTGACTTCTTTTCAAGTCTTCATGGTTGCTCTCTATTTTGTTATTCAGGAATTCCAATCCCTTTTGTAATGATTCTAGTTTTTTATTCAAATCTTTCTTGTCCTGTCTTCTATTTTCCTTGTCTGACTCTAATTTTTGATTCATTTGACCGAATTGTTCCATCATGATCTTCAGCATGTGATCTAGTTTTGTTTCTTCTGTTGGTTTGACTGGTTGGTCGTTCACCATGACTTCTGCTTCTATTTCTGGTTCAGGTGGATTTGGATTTTCCAATTGGTCCTCCTGTGGATGTTTTTCCGACAGTTCTCCAGTCGTTTCCTCAACTTCTACTTCCTCCACTTCTTCCATTTCTTCTTGGTTTCCTTCTTGGTTTAATGCTTCCTTCCCTTTGCGCCTCGTAACCATACCGTGTCTATTCATAACCGCCGCTAATTATTCCTTCTAGCCCACGTTGGGCGCCAATATGTAACAATATATCGAGGTCGTACCTGTTAAAATGTGTCACACTTGTTTATTTTGTGTATTAGTGTGAATGTAGTGTGTTTGCCTCACACCGGTCGTTACATAAGTCGACGTCACTACTGGAGTCTGTAGCGTTGTCAATATTACCAGTACAACCTACCTGTTAGTCCATCGGGGTTGCGAATCCCGGGTGGCGCCAAATTGTTTCTATTAAAACAATTAAAATAGTTAAATTCTAAGATAATATGTGTTATTAGCATGGACAGCTGTGGCGTTCGAATGGTTCCCGCCGCTATACAGGTTGCCGTCTCGACCACTCGTGATGAGCGCTAGTTGGTTAGTGAATAAAACTTGCTAACACACATATACTCTACAACGTCCTATGAAATAAAAAGATAGTAATACTCGGTACTGTGAGTTTAATACAAATTCAATCATTAATTAATATAACAAAAGGATTATAAATAATTTGATAACAAATAGCTCCGGCTTACAGCATGAAACACAAAAATATCTCAGAGTTGGCAAAATTGATTTTAAAACACTTCGTTGCCGATATGGCGTCAGTTCATACAATATATTACTACGTTTAAAATCTGGGGTTCTTTGGATTACGAAATAAGACATAAACGTTGGTTACATTAAAAAAGTACACTACCATACCTTATACGTACTTAGAAAGTATAATGTGTTTTTACAAATTGTTCGGTAGTGTCATATTTTTGTTACAACATGATCCTCTTAATCGAGGTTATATTTTGATTAATAAAATGTTTTTATGTAAGTAAATTATGCATTAACACCTTTGAAAGAAAATAATATTTGTTCAATAGTGAGAAATTTTATCATTTGGAAAATAATTTAAGTAATTTGGTTTTTTGGGATTAAGGAATTTATTCGATACTTATCAGTTCAGATTGCGTTGATGTGTAGTCATCGAGGTAGTGGATATTCGGCCAATTTGGATTGGTTTTAAGCTTCCAACATCTTTTTCAATCTCGTCTTGGGTTTTTTTATAATTAATTTATTTAATTTGGTTCCAGGACATCGTTAATTCTTTGTAGGTCAACATCTATTCGTCTTTGGTCATCTTGGTTCACTTTCGAAACTTGTAGTAACTATTTAAATTAAAATTTCAATCATTCCAATTTTGCGTGCCGCTTACCCACGCGTCGTTTTTTCGAGTCTCAATTATTTAACGGAAAATAAGCCCTCAACGGCTCGTTACCATAGTAACAGCAATCCTGGGATTGGTTAATTACTCCTTCAAAGACATTGTTAAGATATTTGAATTTTTATTCAAATTTATTAAGTATTTTCCTAATGGTTTTATTCCTTTATAATTCCTTTGGGGTAATAAATGATATCACTATTATTTTTCTTTCCTTTCAAGGTTTACAATGATACCTCATAAGGTCATATTCTGTTATACATTAACTTTAGTCTAAATATTTGACATCTGATAAATCACATATCTTACTTAAATTAAACTTTTATAATAACATTTCTGTTTTAAAATGATTGACATATAATTACTGGCCATTTACTGGTCTTAGATTAGTAGAGTTTCTTGCGAAATTGTTACAATTTACATTTGAGTGTTTCTGACAGTTAGATGTTTTCATAGCTAAGATTAGCCATGATGGTTTTTTGGTGTATTTCTTTTAAATTACATTTTGAATTCAGCCTGATGGGCTTCACTTAGTTATCATATTTGTTCGTGTTTTAACTACTATTCAACATACATTTTCATTACACATATTTTAAAATATAATAATTAGGTGTATGGACTGTAGGTTCCCTTCAGCCATATCCCCTTCATAACATTGAACTAAACTTTTCTTTACAAGTTAATATTTATTGTTAGTTCTAATATTGATTCCTTTCTTTTGTTACAATCTAGGGTGATAAACATCCTCACTTCTTATAAAATTATGAAAGTTAATTCCCCTTTCAACATGGGGTGTTTTATTCATTGTAGTTTTAATTTTAACAACAAAACTTTATTTCTATTCTACTATACCATGTTAACACAAATTACTTTTGTCTGGGCTTTCTCCCTGGATAACATTACATGCTTCTTTTATTATTATTCGGAATATTATTTTTAATTATTTTTAATTATATAAATGTGTACTAGGTCACTCCAATCATTGATTGTTCATCACTGTTTTACAAAGTGTTTTCTTACTTATCATTACATTTTTAATGCTTAACATACACTTTCACTATTTTTAGGGTACTTACACATCACTATGCACTTCACTTTGGTTCACTGTTTGTATTGAGTGTTATTTAATGGGTAATCCCTATACTTTCTCCTATCATTTCTCACTATTTCCTTCTAGCATAATATTTATTATTAATAACATAAGGTTAGTTATTTTTTGTGAAATCTAACCTCTCTAACTGTGTTAGTGTACTTTTTCTACATATTAAGTGTTTCGATGAATACGATGGTACAGGTGTATACAGGCTTAATTGTTCGGATTGTTCAAATTTCTACATAGGAAAAACGGGTCGTTCGTTCAAATTGCGTTATAAAGAACACCTCCCAAGCTCTAAATCAAATATAAGAAGATCCACATTTGCTGAATATTTAAGTTCACAAGATCATAACATAAAAAGTATTAGTGAGAATTTGGATATATTACATAAATGCAGGAAATCTCTTAAACTGGACACTCTTGAAAGGTTTGAAATATATAAGGCCACTAAAGATAATTACGATCGCATCTTAAATGAAAAATCGATCCATCAAAATAATATTCTATTTAACAGAGTAAACGATATCGAACGAGATACTAGCTGTGTCAGATCGATAAAATTTATCAAAGGTCAAATCGGTATCGATTGATTTTATCGCATAACGTGTTCCTGCGCAGGTCCGCGTCGGCTACGTGGATCATGTTTTCGTTCTGTTTTGTCTCGGTTTTAATATGTGTTAAATTATTTAAGTATTTTTGTTGTTATGTTTGTGTTGTTTTTATTATCTGACAGGATGTGCATACATCAACAAATGTATTTTTAACTTATATTCATCGAGGATCTGAAGATGACACTTAATGTGTCGAAACTCGAGTAATCCTGTTTTCGGATTTCAAAAAGCGTGACGGTAGGTAATTAACCTGTTTTATAGTAATAAGTAAAAGGAGATATTTGTAGATGAAAGTGATGTATTGGAAGGGTAATTAGTTGATGGGAATTTTGTAAGGGGGGTGGTATGATGAGGAGTCCGCAACGAAAGGTGTTGGGACGGGAGGGGGCCGATTAGCGCCAGAAAGGGTTGCCTAGGGGAAGTCCAGGAACCAGATAAGGGAGTGAGCTTTGGGAGGGAACACACATCCTGAGTACAAAGGGGTAGATAGTATTTATATATATATATATATATATATATATATAAGGGTAGAATGATGCGATATGAGTTGAGTAGTAAGTGGGTTTAGAGAATGTTTGATATAGATGTTTTTGACAGAGAATGGGTGTCATGTTAGTTAAAGCTGTTAGTGATATTAGAGTCAGAGGGGGAAGATTACAAATGTATACATGCCAAGTTGTAAATCAAGTTATTATGAATAATTAAGTCACCCAAACTAGTAGAGATTGCGGATGAAAGAAAGAAAGTCATAGTCAAAACATAAAATTAATTGAAACAAGTGACAAATTTTAATAGAATTTGAGAATAATGTAAAGCTATAAAATGTGTAATTTTTGGTAAACTTAAATGTCAGTTTTATTGTTAATTGTAATAACACCATGGTAATTTTAAATGTCTTATTTTATTATGCTGTATTGTGTTTAAAGATAAAAAATTTTAAAGATGTCTTATGTATTTTATGAACATATGTATGTCAAGGTCGTTGACTTGACCCAGAGAGATCAGCTGATGCTTGACGTTATAAACTAGACCAGTTTCTGGCAATTTGTAACGGTACAGAATTGTGAGCTACCCCAGTTTAATTTTATATTGCATCAATTCAATCACTTTTCAAATTGCCAGACTTCACCTGTGAGGAGCCCCAGTACAGCAATGCACAGTTAGCCTAAACAATTGCCCAGACGTATTGCGTAACCGCCCAGTAAGCAGCAGTCCTTGTGACACAGTATGCAGTCTATCACCAGTTGTTGCATCAGCCAGTAGCAGATAGCAGTCTTCAACCAGAGCGGTCGTAAGTTAAATAGTGGCCTCGGGTGCAAGATAGGCCGAAAGTACTATAATCGGCCTATCTAGTAAAGTGCGCAATACAACAGTAAACTAACTACAGTACCGGTTATACGAAAAGCTTTAAAACAAACTTTGTTGTTGGAGTAAAAAGACGTAATTGCAGTACGTGACCAAGTGTAGATAAGCAGCAGTGAAAACAGTCTATCAAATAATAATCCATCATTTGTTTTTTTTATAAAGTGTACACAAATAAATAATGAGATCTCAAACAGTTGGGTTTAAAAACAAAGTGTAAAAAGAATGAGAGAGTGAGTGAGGTAATAAAGGGGGAGAAAGAAAACATTAAGGAGAGTACTGGTTCGTATAGTAGATATATAATTTACATATTTTGATATTGCAACCTTATTGATAAAAATTATAAGTAAAGAAAAAAAAGGAAAAGAAAGAAGTAAATTTTTATGTTAAATAAAATAGTATTTGAATTATTATAAACATGTGTTAGCCTAGTTATTACGCCATAACCATTTCCTAGTTTTCTGTGCTGACAACTTGTCTAACGAAATCGGGGGTTTTCTGAAATTGTATTACAGTCAGATAGCAGGATGTTTATACGGGCAAGAGTGCAAAGGTTTCGATATTGAACCATAAAATATCGTGGCGACTTGGGTAATTTAATAAGGTAAGTTTAACGGGGACGATGACGGTAAGTAAAATTCTGGCAGCGGTGAGTATTTTATGATGAGTGTAGTATATTTTCAAAAAAGGAGAAGTCAGTACCTTTACAAATTGATTGATGCAATCTGGTTGCTTAAGTGAATTAAATGATTTTGAATTTTTCCGAAATTGGTGAAATCAATATTTTGATAAATTTAAGATTTTTTTGAAAAAAAAACAAAAAAAATTTCCATCTGCCATATAGATGATGTTTGAGTTTTAAGTATATTATTGTTTATGTGTATCAATAATGTTTTATTGAATTATATTGTTTAGAATATATGTGTAAACAAATGTTAGCCTAAGTGCATTCATAATTTAGTAAGGTATTCAATTTACTTTTTTTTAATTGGTATTAGTATTGAAGAGAATTAATAGAGTTGATGAATTCATGTAACAGATTTTGTATTTTTTTTTTTTTTTTTTTTTTTTTTAGGAAGTAACTTAAATGATTTTTAATTTAACAATAAATATTTTCTGAATTTTCAATAATAGAACGTATTAATGAGTATATGTATGCGCCCAGTACTTGCTAAAGGAAGCCCAGTATGCATGAAAAGGGGGAACACATCGGTTGAGGATCTGGCATGGAATAAGGCCAGGGATTTGGAGATTGGGGTGGCATGTTAGAAGGTTAGGTGCGCTGTGGTGCGTGTCTGTTCGATTTTATGGTGTTGGGATCTCGTATAGAGAAGTCCAGTAATCTCGTTCAGGTGCGGCCATAGTCTCCGAGCTAGGGGGGTAGTTTACCCATGATGTATAAGAACTAATGGGGGGTTGTTGGCACCATGCCCTCACCGATCCTCTTAGGGGTTTAGCAATGAGATTTCTTCTGTTTCGGCAGAAGATCTCTCATTAGGGGGGGTATTGTAACGGGGCAAAAAAGGGGTATTATTTTTTATTGTAATTTCATTCGGGTTTATTGACGGGCCCAAAACAGCAAGTCACCTACATAGAACGGCTCAGTGCGTTGGGCGCGGCGTGGTCAACAAGAGTTAATTCACAGAATTCCAGTGCACACATGCCTGCGCTTTCCGTTGTGGAGAAGAGACAAAAAACCTTTGTGGCTAACAACCAGCCAACAAGGAATGCGTCCGGCGTGCAACGACGGAATACAATTCCAGGAACTGTAGTGTTGAGAGACACGTGCAAACACCAGCATGTGCGCAGCCGACGCCAAGAAGCAAAAACAACATGGCTTGATTGGGAATTATGTGTGCCATGTGCTTAGAACCGGGCAGAAGCATAATAGAGATCCCGCCCATTTATGTGACGTATTTACAGGCAGTGAGATTTCGTCGACATCCAACACACGGGAGTTGCACTTGTTAAATGTGCGGTGACAAAGACTTTAACGCATAAGGCATTGTTTTCCGTCTTGTCCAAAAAACCCTTGGTAGTGGGGTACTTAGCAGATACTCTTGGCAGTTCCTCACCGACGCTAACCTGGCCAGGTAGCCCGCCAAACGGGGCTCAACAATAAAATTTCAGTATTCAAGTATTTAAGTATTCATACCATCTCTTTTCAATGTTCGACGCTTTGTTTTTTTGCTTCTCTTCTCCTTCAAATGTCTGATCTGTGACACTTATTCTGGATAGTTATTAATTTCTTTTTTGTTTGAAATTAATATTAAGAAGTGGCATAGTGTCTTTGGTTTGTTTATATTGGTTTATCGCTCATATTTATCTTTATCATCTCAACTCTCTTGGTTGTGGACTCCTTATATTATTATCTTTATCATTCCCATTCCTTGTTAAATCCATCTTCTTTTAATATTCGACGCTTCGTTGTTTTGCTTCTCTTCTCCTTCAAATGTCTGATCTGTGACATTTATTCTGGATAATAATTAATTTCTTTTTTGTTTGAAATTAATATTAGGAAGTTTAAAGCGTCTTAAAGAGTATTAGGCTTATACATGGTTGTTCATTCACGATTGTATATTTTCATGGAGGATTGGTTGTATGTTCCCTTCTTCCTTTGTGTCTGGGTTTCCATGAGTTCATAGGTATTATTCCCATTCTTCTTGGTGACAGTATAGGGTCCTGTGTACAGCAATAATAGCTTCTTCGCTATGCCCTCTACTGTACTGGGCAGCTCCCTATTCTTGAGTAATACTTGGTCTCCTACGTTGTACTCTATGGGCTTGGGTTGGTGTTCTTGATACTTTCTCCTCCTCTTCTGTTCATTCTAGTATTTTGTTGTAGAACTCAATTCCATCGAATTTGTATTCTTTGCCTCGAGGAAAGTTAATAATTTCAGCTATCTCCCTTGGTGGAGGTCTTCCAAACATTGCTGTGTATGGGGTGTCATCAATTGCTTGGTGGTATGATAAGTTTATATATTCTTCTGCACTGGACAGGTATTCTGACCACCTTCTCTGCTGGTTGTGACAGTAGGTTCGGAGTATTCTCCCTACTCCCTACTTAATACTCTTTCAGCTGGGTTGCTGCTTGGATGGTACACAGACGTTTTGTATGACTTAATACCTTGGTTCAGCAGGGTTTCCTTCCATTTTTTCCCTCGAAACTGTGTCCCGTGGTCACTAATTATTGATTTTGGTCTTCCTATTTCGGGTAGGTAGTGTTGTATGATAATTACCAATATTTTCTGTGTTGCTGCGCGGTTGATTGCATACAATTTGGTATATTTAGTGTAATGGTCAAATATTATGATCAGGAATTTGTATTGGTGTCTACCTCCGCTTCTTGGAAAAGGACCACATATGTCTATAAAGACCTTCTCTAGTTTGGATGATGATGTAATGGGTATCATCATCCCTTCCTTTCTGTCATTATTATGCTTGACAAGTTGACAGATGTGACAACTTTTGATACCATTTCTCACTCGTCTGTTCATATCTTTTATGTATGTGTGTTCTTCAAGTGCCTTGACAACTTTTACAGCTCCCATGTGTCCGTATCGTATGTGGTAATTGAGAATCAATCTTTTTCTATGGATCTGGGTACCACTATTTTCCATGTATTGTATCCAAACTTGGTTTTTATGAATAGTATATTTTAGTATAGGCAATAGAAGGATCTGATTTGTTCATCTTGTTCTGCTAGTCGTTGCAGAATTTTAATTGTTTTTCCATCTTGTTTTTGGTGTTGGCCGATTCTCTGCACAATATTCTCTAAATCGGATCTGCTTGCAACGATGTTGTATAACTTGACTATAGTCTCTTTCTCTCCTTCGAATTTCTGATTCTCTACGTTTATTCGGGATAGCGTATCTGCTGCAATGTTCTGTTTCCCTGGGATATATTCCCAACTTATATTATATTCTTGGAGGAGCAGGCTCCATCTCGTTAGTCTGCCATGGTTCAGCTTGCAGTTTTTTAAGAAAGAGATTGACTTGTGGTCCGTGCGAACTGTTATAGGGTATCCCAAAATGTATGTTCGATACTTGTGGCATGCAAAAACAACACTTAGTAACTCCTTCTCTGTTACATTGTAATTGCGCTCGCAGCTATTGAGTATTCGGCTGGCGAAGCTGATTACTAGATGGTTCTTTTCATCATCCTCCTGATATAATACAGACCCTAGACTGACGTCGCTAGCGTCGCAATTCATGTAGAAAGGTTTTGTAAAATCAGGATGGTGTAGCATGATTGTGTTGAGAAATTTAGTTTTGATTAACTGTAGTGTTGTGTCCTGGTCAGGCCCCCATGTCCACTTATTTTTTGATGATAATTGGGTTGCAAATCGTGCCGTCAGTTCGGAGTAATTTTCTTTGAACTTCCGATAATAGTTGCAAATTCCTAAGAATGACTGCAGTTGTTTTTTGTTCTTCGGGGTTGGGAACTTCTGTATCGCTTCGATCTTGTCTTTCTCTCTCTCCTATGGTGCTACAGCCCAAGTCGGGCCCTGGCCTCCACCAATCTCCGCCTCCAATCCACTCTATCCACTGCAACCCTCCTCCAGTTTCTTATCCCCATGTCTCTCGCGTCCTCTGCAACGCCATCTTCCCACCTCTTCCTCGGTCTACCTCTAGGTCTCGTTCCCTCCCATGTACCCAGCAAAGCCCTCTTAGGGTTCCTGCCACCCTCCATTCTCATAACATGTCCGGCCCAACGTAATCTTTGAATTCTTATAAATTTTGAGACTGGTATCTCTTTATATATTTGATACAGTTCGTTGTTGTATCTCAGTCTCCATGAGCCATTTTCTTGTATTGGGCCTATAATGCGTCTGAGGATTTTCCTTTCAAAGGTGTCTACTCTGTCGACTATTTTCTGTGTGATTGCCCATGCCTCACACCCGTAGCATAGCACCGGTCTGATGACAGTCCTATATATTTTCATTTTTGTTTCCCTGTGCACATCCCCAGACCTAAATGATGGCAGCAATGCGAAGTACGCCTTGTTAGCCATGGTGATCCGTCTTTGGATCTCCGGCTCCTCTGATCCAGTCTTTGCTAGATTCACTCCGAGATACGTGAAATTGTCCACCACCTCAATTGTGTCCTCCTCTATCTCGATGTTGTTATGAACCTGGTCCCTTCTTGTTTGGATAAGCATTTTTGTTTTATCCATATTTATGGCTAGCCCAACTTCCTTGGCTTTGTTTTTAAGCTCTATAAATATTTCTTTAGCTGCCGTGATCCGTCTTGACATGATGTTAATGTCATCTGCATATGCGGCTATCTGTACAGTTTTATTTGTTAACAGATTGGAGCTATTTATTGATAAGCCTCTAATTACATATTCCAATGCAATATTAAATAGTGTTGGGGCCAACCCATCTCCCTGCTTTAGTCCCCGTGTAATATTTATGGGTTCAGTTAGTTGGCTATCCACCTTTACTTGGGCTTCAGTCTGCTGCATAGTAACTTGGGTTAATCTTACCAGCTTGCCTGGTATTCCAAATTCATGCATTATGGTGTAGAGTCTGTCTCTATTAATAGAGTCATACGCTTGCCTGAAGTCCACAAAGATCTGGTACACATCAATATCACGTTCCCATCCGCATCTTAGTATCTGTTTTACCGAGAAGAGTTGGTCGATTGTAGACCTTCCAGGTCGGAATCCAGCTTGGTATTCCCGTATTATATTTTCTGTGAGGGATCTCAGCCTTTGGTTCAAGATGTACGCAAAAACCTTGTAGGAGGTGCACAGCAGCGAAATGCCTCTGTAATTTCTACATTGAAGTTTGTCGCCTTTTTTATAAATGGGGCATACAATGCACTTATTCCATTCCATGGGGATTCGTTCCGTTTGCCATATATCCACGATTAAGGAGTGCAGTGCGACCGCCACATCAGCACCTCCAGCTTTAAGCAGTTCTGCAGGAATCAAGTCTGTACCTGGTGCCTTGTTGTTCCTGAGGGCACTAATAGCTTCTTCTATTTCCTGAATTGATGGTGGGTCAGATTCCATCCCCCCAGTGTTTGCATTCCGCGGAGTGTGAGCAACAATTTCTCCTCCCTGTAGCATACCACCAAGGAGGCCATCGAAGTACTCTCGCCAGATAGTTTTAATTTTCTCTGGATCTCGATCTTGTCTTTAGCTGGTGTAATTCCATGTTCGGATAGGTTGAAGCCTAAAAACTGCACTTCGTCTGCTATAAATTTTGACTTCTCTAATTTTAGGGTGATATTACTTTCAGATAGTTTATGCAGTACATGTTTCACTCTCCGGCAATGCTCTTCCCAGTTTGCTGACGTTATTAACAAGTCATCCACGTAAATGGTTGTGAATTGAAGTGCTTCTTTACCCAACACTGCATCCATACACTTCACGAACACGGCTACAGAATTGACTAGTCCGAAAGGTAGCCTCTTGAAGTGGTAGTTGCGACCCTCGAAAATGAATGCCATGTATTGGTGGCTGTGTTTGGGTGTAATTCCACCTGCCAATACCCGCAGACTGTATCCCAAGTGCTTATAAATCGTGTGCCATGGAATTTTTTGAGAATCTCTTCTATTTCACCCGGGGATGTACGGTCGTTGATAATTGTCTTATTTATTTCACGAGCATCTAGACATATTCGCACTTTCCCATTCTTCTTTGGCACTGCTAATATTGGGCTGGTATATGGGGACTGACTGGGTTCGATGATGTCTTCTCTTAATAGATTATTGATTTCATCACGCACTGCACCTTTTAGTGAATAGGCGATAGGATAAGATTTTCAGTTAAAGTTTACCGGTTCTTTGAATCTTATCGTGCATTGATAATTTTTTACTTTACCAGGCGAGTCGGAGAATACGTGTCGGTATTCATTGTAAATGCCGATCAGTGTCTCTACTTGAGTGTCAGTTATCTGGGCACTTCTCTTGTCATGTTTAAATGTATATATTTCCTGGAGTTTCTCCCTCCACAATTGATCATCATCATTTTGATAAAATACATGGTTACTTGGCATATGCCATCTATGGTTTCTCATTTCTTGTATATTGTAAACTGTTCGGTCTGAAATGGCACTCTCGCTTTCTATTAGCTTTGCCGTCCAGTTTATACCATTTGAATCTAGAGTCACTTTGCCCCTACTCATGTCTATGATTGCCGAATATTTTCTCAGCATGTCGCAGCCAATTAACATAGTGAAGGGTAGTCCATGCGCTACCAAAAATTCCATAGTTATGGTCTTGCCGTTACTATTTAATTCTAGCATGACTTGTTTGCGGACGGTCTTGTTTTGACGCCCTGTTGCTCCGATCAACACTATATTATTGACAGGTAGTGTAGGTATTGTTTTATTACCCATTTCCTGTATTCTACTAAGTTCGATGTTATCGATTAAAGACACATTTGCACCGGTGTCTATCATCACCCTGACGTGCACTCCGTTAATTTCGGTGCTTATGTAAGCAACCTCGGTGTTATGGTGTTCAGTTTTGTGACTGTTTTCTTCCAATAATTCTTCATGTATATTTTTGAGAAAGTTTGTCGTACTGATTGTAATGGTATTGTTTGTTATTCTTTGGTTTACCACATGATTGTACCCAATAGTTCGGTTCCGTGAAGGTCTGTTTTGCGTTCTCACCGCCGCTTCTAGTTTAAAGGTGTTTCAGCTTCTATCTGCCGTTGGTCTGGCGAACTTCTCCGTTCGTCATCTTGGGGTCTATTCCCGGGTTGAGGGTGGTCTTCTTCATAGCTGGATCGCCGATAGTCCTCTTGACTACGACTCCTCCTGGTATCGTTTCTGGGGATTCGTCTGTCATCATAACTGCGACTTCTTTGTGGACTATGGTATCGGTTTGAATACCTCACATATGGGCGTCTTCCCCCTCCGTAATTTCCAGCATGTACATAGTTCACTCTTCTGTACGGTCTATTCTGCTGATTAAAATCATTGTTTGGGTTACGGTTGTTGTAACCCGAATTATTCGTTCTGTTTGGCGGATAGTTCGAACCATTTGGCCGGCTGTTAAAATTATTGTTACCGCTCGGACGGTTGTTATTATTATTGACGTTGTTGTTATTATTCTGATTAGGGTTCGACCGAAAAAACTGTCCTCTGTTATCGTGGTTATTATTTCGATCAACAAAGTTAGGGCGGTAATTTCCACGATTGTTGTTGCCATTAGCTTGGTTTGCTGGATCGCTATACCGGTCGTTCCCTTGTCGACTCTTGCGGTAGTACCCCTCGTGTTCATACCCTTCCAGTAAAGCCGCCATCGCTTGTATGGTTTTAACTTGTCCGGTAAGCCTGGCCCTGGCGATGCCTCCTTCGTAGTGAAATGCTAACTTGGTGACTAGACTATCTTCGGGGATCCGTGGCTCCAAATTTCTCGCCAGGCAAACTTTTCCTAGGAAGTAGGCCATCAGTGTCGATGCTCTGCCTGTTTCATACCTTCTGTAGCAAATATTGTCCCGTACAATATTTTGGGTGCTCTTGGACCAATATTTCGCTTTAAATAGTTCCTTAAATTCGGCGTAACTCTGGATATCGTGTCGGGTTGCCGTCCACCAATTGTCATTAATCTCCTTAAAATACTCGTCGATTTGGCCTTTGGCCATCTTGTCTCTCGATTTCTACTTAACGTTTCGTCGATTCGGGCGAGGAATTCCATGGCGTTTCGCTTATATGCCCGAAAGTTCATGGCTTCCCTGTTGTCAGCGTGTTGGAACGTTGGCACTACTGCTGGTCGGTTCCCGATATTCTCGATCTCCTTCCCTATTCTTGGGATTTCCCGTCTCTGTATATCCTCAATTCTCTCGTGGTTGTTGTCGACCCGTGTTTGGATAGTATTCACGGTCGTTTCGATACTCGTGCAACGCTCTTCAGTCTTTTGTTGTACGGTTGTGATCTGGAACTGACAAGCTTCCTCCAAGCTATTCACCCGAACATTTTGTTCGCTGCAGTTCGTCGCTGGCCTGCTTCCACTTCTTATTTTTTTCAGCCATTTCCTTTCTGACTTCGGTCATCTCCTCCTCAATTTTCTCATTTAGTTTCCATATTTCTTTGGCTGTCTTGTTTCAGCTCATCCATTTTCTTATTTAGCAAGTCATTATTTTTCTGACTGTCTGCCTTTAATTCCTCTTTCAATAATTCCAAGTTCTTTTGGTTATCCGTTTTTAATTCCTTATTGCTGTCCTCTATTCTCTTGTTGGTGTCGTCTATTTTTCCGCTCAATTCCTGCTTTATGCTTCCCATGTTCTCATCCATTTTCCTGAGAAATTCCATGAGACTATTCATGTTCACACTCTCCGCGATTTGTTCCTCTCGTTGTGTTGGTTTCTCAGTTTCTACATGGGGTAATCTCGCTTCGACGTCTTCTACCGGCGTCGCCTCCTTTTCGTCCATATTGATTTTTGGATCCGCGTGCGCTGCGCGTTTCTTAGACGTCGACCTTTTCTGGTACATGTTCTATTCCTTCCGGTACTGTAGCTGCTTGATAAATAAACATCTGATTCATTATTTAGTGTTATATAAATATAATTGCATGGCGGTCAGTAACCATATCTCCTGACAACCTTGGTTATTATTCACAATAAAAGTAACATTGAAATATTATAATAGTAGGTTCCTTTCCTAAATCATAAAACATAAAAACATAGAAATATTATATTAACTTTCGTTAATAATTCAATCATTTGACAAGCCTCAGTCATTGGCAATTGTTGGTTAAATTAATTGATGTGTTATGGTTGATAACTGTCATCAAGTGTGGTTAAGTCACACAAAAAATAATTATGCATAGAAATTAATTGTAAGTTTAATAAATTCACAAAATAAAAATAATCAAATCCCTGAGGATTGTCATTTGTTGTTCAGTCACAGTTACAAATACATCTTAACCTATGTTCATTGTTATTAAATGTTTCGATAATATCGTTTTTCATGATTTGATTGAAATGGTAATAATCACTTATACTCCCTTTTATTTTATAATTTTAATCCCGGAATTGCTCTGGATTATACACTGAGCAATCATTATTACGCACTGTTACACTTCACACTCTGATACTAATGTATCAATTGTTATCACAATTTTTAGGTTAGGTCACTCTGTTTACTTAGGTGACGCACACACATTAATAGATCAGCTGACTTTTTCTCTCGCCGGACGACATCTCCTCGCTTCCAATGTTGATTGAAAAGTGACCAGAACGCAGGCCTCGCTCTGCCGTTCTGTTCAGTAAACGTCCAAAATTTGGCTAAATCCGTGGATTTTATTGGTTAGTCAGTTTTCTGTCTATCTCTTTAATCTGCAGGTTGATTGGTTATTATACATACGGGTAGATGTTGATTTATAGTTGACTGGCTCTTGGAATCTTTATGCCATGGCTGTTGGATGTCCTTCTCGTAGTAGGTTTCTTCACTCATTCTTCTTTCTTCTTTCTTCACTGATTCTTCTTTCTTCTTTCTTCTTGGTTGTTTTGGTTCTTCACTGATTCTTCTTTCTTCTTTCTTGTGTTGTTCTTTCTTGTGTTGTTTTGATTCTTCACTGACTGAAAACTATTGGGTGGTTGCTTCTGGTGATACAATCATTGTGTGGTGCAATTTCTCTTCACTATAATGTCATTTCATTTGTATTTACCATCAGTTTATTGACTCTTATGGCTGTGAGTTTATATTTGGTGATAGTTAGCTCATGTAGCGTTGAGCTTGGCATTTTAGACAAATTATTTGGCTTGTCTCTTCGACTCATTATTTGACACGTGTAATCATTTTATATCACTGAAATCTTAGGGCTCATATGTCATGTTACAACGTTCATAAACATTAATTGTTTACCCCCATCATCGAACAATAACCTGGTCTTACGTCTACACAGTTCATTTTTTATTAAATTCATTATATCATTTCTATCAATATAAAGATTATTCAAATTCGTATACCCTTCCACAATACCATAACAATTAACAGGAGTATTCCATATTATTAAATCATATAATTTGTCACCACCGAGTATGGTCAAGTCACCTTTAGTATAATTTGTCACCATTGGGTCAATTATAGTTTCTTCATTATTATTATCTACTGCTGTACCAGTTTTGTCACAAGGTAAGTAATCAATATCATCAACCTTACCATCATTTGCTGCACTAACTATTTCACAAGGTAAGTACTTAATATCTAACCTCTTTACTAATTCGTTATACCTTCTACTAACCTTAAACGTCTCTATCTTCCTATCAAAATACCTTTTATTATAACACCATTTCATACTTTTTCTATCATACCGTACAGAGGGTATTAAATCATAAAAGCGCCTACTAAAAATTAAGGGACTACTTGAAAACACATTGTTTTCCTGTAAGGGACTCTTGCCCTTCAAAAACATTTGTAACCATCTTGGTTTGCAATAAACATGGGGAAAATCTACCCTCTGCCCTATATTCACAAAATAACTCTCTTCATATTCTCTCTATAATTTACAAATACTGATTTCTACTCTCTCACTGTTCCTATATTATCATCATCACTACTTATTTTCATTGTATTACTTTTATATATCTCATTTTCCACTACCTTACTATTATTACTCGTTAATTCATTTTCGTAACTAACACCTACCTCGTTAATTATTTCTCCGTAATTTTTCGTTATTTTACTACTGACACCATGGTTGTCTGTTATTTCGTCATTTTTATTTTTGTCACCCTCACCCGTGTCGTCATTATTTTTGACACCACTACACCCACTTATTTGGTTTAATTCATTCTCACTTCTACTTTTAAATTGATTGTTCATACTTAGATTCATTTTTATTTCGTTTCTTATATTTACAACTTCATTATTCATTTCTACTAACCTTTCGTCTTGTTTGATAAATTTACTCTTTATTTCATTTATCTCTGACTTTAACTCATTCAAACTCGTGTTTAAATTATTATTTTCTGACTTCATTTCAGTTTTAATTTCATTTAAACTCCTGTTTTGTTGGTCAAACTTATTATTCATTTCTACGCTATTTGTATTTATCTCTGATTTGATTCCTGACATCATTTCCATCATCAACGCTAATTGGTTAAATATATTTATCTCGCTATTTCTACTATGCCCAGCTACTACAGTTTCATTTACATCTATTTCGACAACATTTTCACTAACAATTTCATTAGTTGTTACCATATGATCTTGGGTAACATTCAACAATAATTCTACCTCTGCACTTTCATCTAAATTTGTACTTGCGTCTTTCTCTGCCATTTTTCGACTAAATTGTAAATCAACTTTAGCGTAAATAATGTAAATTTCACCATTAATTTACAATGTCACTGTTAAACGGGCGCCAACTGAAATAGTTCCCCAGTAGTTAATAATTAAATATTTAAATTCGTCCCTGTTTGGGCGCCAACTGAAGTGGTACTCAGTAATTAGTAATTAAAATATTTAAATTCGTCCCCGTTTTCGGGCGTCAACTGAAATAGTTCCCAGTAATTGGTAATTAAATTGAATATTTTTTTTTATGTGTTCAGTTTGGTCCAAGGAAACGTTTAGTGTACTTTGGCAGAGAACGGTGTGCAAATACAAATAACAATACGCAAATCAAGTAAAATATAATATTATTTATTTTTCTTTGAGAACATAAAAAAATATCATGAATACACTTTATTAGAACGCTATTCAAGCCATATGAAGTCTTACTCAGTAATTGAGTAATTAAATTTGCAGAGAACAATATGCACATACGATTAACACAATGCGTGTTTCGAGTAAAATAGAACATTAGTTATGTTCTTTGAGAACATAGAAAAGATCATGAACACACTTATTTCGCCTTAAAGTGTAAA
This sequence comes from Magicicada septendecula, assembly GCA_034769895.1. Taxonomy (NCBI): domain Eukaryota; kingdom Metazoa; phylum Arthropoda; class Insecta; order Hemiptera; family Cicadidae; genus Magicicada; species Magicicada septendecula. The sequence goes on from CM068367.1 coordinate 806,565,629, forward strand.
ACTGACTATTAATAAACTACGATATCGAAATACTACGTATCTCAAAATTACGCTACTCAACACTTCTTTTTAGGCCTATATTTTGTCATTCACTCAATCACGCTCTCTTTCACACTTCTACATTTCTTTTTTATTTTATTGAGCTCAATTTGAAAATGCCAGTATTTAATTATATTTTGAAATGTTTACTTTCCTGTTAAATGCGTAGAAATTCTACACCTGGGCGTCAACTCGTGGTTTACACTGTAGCTGTTTTATTTCACTGTTGCACTTTCACATTTTATGGTCGAACTGTCTAAATTATGTTTCCACTGGTTCACTAACGATTAAGAGATGGCACACATCTTTTGATTACTTTAAACTTTTAGTCAAGTCACATTTTATACTTTTTAAATGATTTTCGGCTCGCAAGCCTTTTACGTTGAACTGGCCGAAGCCGCAGCTATAAGACGACAGAGTTATTTTTCTACGCACCAAGCGAGAAAGAATGTATACGGACATGCCACTATCGTGTGACCGTTGGCCGATGTGTGCGTGAATGCGCCCCCTTGTTGTAAACTTTACATTCCTGTAACAAGTCGTACAAGTCTCGAAGCTATAGTTCGTTCACCAAATATACTCGGGTCATGAAAAAAAAACTTTAGATTACAATTTCACAATTCTGTCCCGTTACAGGCTGGTCAGAATAGCCAACCGCTAATAATTAAACATGTCGGCGCAAAATTGAACTATATAATTTGGAAGAAATTGTAATAAGATAAACAAATTAATAACTGTTAATAAAACCCTAATTGAAACATTGAACTGTATGTTTGATTTTATTTAATCGTTCTTTAGAAATTGAGTATTCATTTATCATTCAATAAACCTCGCATTTTTTGTTTACCAAGAAGAGTTGGCAACCCCTAGTTTGAGGCAGAAAATACGAATTCAAACGTCTGGATGGGTGAGTAGACACTCGACAGTTGTAAATATTATAACGAGCAAGAAAATACGTTATAATATGCAGAGCCATTGTTAAATTAAATTCTGTTATTTATTAAGTCTGAGTTTAATTATTTTTGCTTTATGTTTCTTACAATTCATTTTACCTTATATAACTTTTTAATTTTGAAAAACGGATATTATCTGCTAATAGGTGTTACTACGGACTGGTGAAACATTTTAAGTCAAAATTAATAAGTAAAGATACAAAAGCCACCCTATACAAGACCTTGATCAGACCAGTCCTGATGTACAGCTCGGAATGCTGGGTACTAAAAAAACTAGATGAGCAGAAACTATCCGTGTTTGACAGGAGGATACTCAGGAGAATCTATGGCCCTGTGAAGGAAAACGACATTTGAAGGCGACTGCATAATCGAGAGTTGTACAAAAGGTTTAAAGATCTTCCGATCGTGCAACTCATACAAATTAACAGATTGCGTTGGGCTGGTCACATGCAGAGAATGGCGGAGGAGAGAATCCCAAAAAGAGTTACGAATTATTTGCCGATGGGAAGGAGAAGGAAAGGAAGACCGCATACAAGATGGCTGGACCAGGTTGGTAAGGAAGCAGTGAGGCTGGGTGCAGCAAACTGGTGGACATTGGCCGGGAGTAGAGACCAGTGGGGAAGATTTCTTTTGGAGGCCAGGGCCCGGACTGGGCTGTAGCGCCGAGGATGTATGTCTGTATGTATGTAACTTTTTAATTGTTCACTTTGTATACACTTAACATTTGAAAATAGTGTATACTTAGTAAACATCTATTTATTCAAAATTAATTTAAAAAATATCCAAACCACAATATCAAAGTTACATAAAAAATTTATCAGTTTTAGTAACCTTTATTTTACTTGATATCAGTACACACCATGGTGAAAATCGTGGAACACAGTGGCTGAAGGTTGATTGTTAAGACCAGTCAATCCTGGATGGCCTGGTATTGGACTGGGAAATCCTGGAACAAGTGTTGCAAAGATAGCATGCAGAGAGTCTGGACTGTTATCTCCTAAAGCTTGATACCATAACAAGAAGTACCTTTAACAAAAATTATTGTAATCAACATGTTAAAAATTACATATTGTCATCTTGTATTTTTTTACTGTATATACAGAAAATAAAGAATGCACACATAACTATCATACATATTATATCTACTCTATACTTCCTTTTTCTCTTTTATCTACATAACAAAACATAAAATACATGGTACTGTTAGAATGGCATTTTTATTTGGATCTGATGAATATTCATTATATTTCATCAAAATACCTTACTGGTAAATAACTGAGAACTGAAAGTCGATTTTGAGAATATGCAGTAACCACTCAGTACATTCAGAAAACATGGCAGTGTTTAATCTCTCTCTGTTTTCATTGATTTATCTGATGAAAGTGGTACTGTTGGGGTAGTAATGCATCATAAACTATACAGAGAATGGGTATCATTAATTTATTGTAAAACTGAGGGATACTTTTAATACTGATGCCTCCTTTTATATGCATGTGTATTTAAATACAAGTGAGATAAACGTCGCTTCCCCAAAATTTTGTTTTCAGTTTTTGTACTTCATGTTGGCAACATGGTCTAACAATTATTGTAAGTAATAATGAGCAACTGTTAAATAAATGAATATTAAATATATAATTTATTAAACAACAAATTAAGTTAAAAAGTGAGAATAATTTTTTTAACAATTTTGGGATTAAGTAATTTTTATCTCAACCTGTATTTTAATTCTTTCAAAATTTCTAAATGCCAACATGCTGTAAGTAAAATTAACCTGTTGAAAAATATCATAATCAGAACAGCAGACTATTGCAAACATAATGTACAAAAACTGAAATCAATCTGTTGAAAATATCATAACTATTATATCACCAGTACATACTGTAATTTAATCTTAAATTCTGAACACAATTTCTGAAAGATGTTTTATAATTCAGACCTTATAAGAAACAACAGAAAAGGACATTAGATCCACAGACCAAAACTACTGCAAAATTAATTGATTCCGGAAAAATTTTAATCACACCAAGAATCAAGTTAACACCTAAAGTTTTCACCATATCTTTTATGGTGTCTAAGAGACAATTTAAAATTAAAATAGTTTTACGACAGCCAAACTTATAAAAGACAGCATTATACAGTTGTGACTCAAACTGTTTTCTTACATGAACAGACAACTGTATGTTACATTTTTTTGGGTAAAAACGTTTGGAAACATAGTTACATGTGTTCACGAAAATGAATATCAGAAATGCTTGGAGGATTATATTTAAATTCTAATATTGTATTTAAGGAAGTTTTGAAAATTTCTAATTTAAAAAAATTATTTCAAGAAATATACTGTAAATTTAGTTTAATAAGTAAATTCTGCATTTTCTTTGGGGGGGGGGGGGGGGAAGAAACTGTAAAATACTGATTAGCAAACAATGTAGGAATTATTCACACTCTTTAGTTAGTTCCAGCTAGTAATCTTATAATTGAGCAAATCATAACATTTAAATAAAAAACATAGATTATGTCTAATCAGACTAGAGAGCACAACTTAAATTCAGTATAATATCAAGTATAAATATAGTAACTAAATATGCTCAGTGATTATACACATTTTAGTTCCCACAAACACAGGATAACTTATTACTTCCATGGGTGATTACTGAATGTCCTGAATAATTTAAATTATATAATAGGTGGCTGTAGAAGTAAACTAGTGAGCATTCTTTAGTGAATTACATAATATGAAAAAATGTACATGTATTGTAATTAAAGTATGTGAATGTGCAAATGCTAAGTCCCATATTAGTACATAGGAGGTCCAAAAATATATTACCTACAAAGGTTTTTAAAAATATTTAAACACCTGGTACGTTTCACAGATTTTATTTAACTCTGACACCTGTTTCGACTTCTTAAGCCATTGTCAAAGAAATGAATGAAAGTCAATGATTGGCTTTCATATCCCTTTCAATGAGAATATTGTCGAGGGTGTTGCTATTCGCCGTGCGGGTCAAAGAGTAAGAGACCACCTGGCTGTTATAATAAACAACTTTTAATGAAAAGAGTTTAATTTTACAACATATTTTTCATTACAGTGGAACTTGGTTATTATGGCCTCGGCTGTTACATCAACTCAGGTGTACCGTTATTTTGTCATAAGTCCGATCAAACTGATATCTTTAACATTATAAAAATTCCCTGTTTTAACGTCACTAAATATTGTACTACTCTGTTATAGCGTCAAAAATTTCTCAGATATTTTACTCTAAATTTCATATAAACGTATATATGTGCACGCGCTATGCCCATGGCTACAGACATACATTGTATGCAAGCGATAAGCACTGTAACAGGACCATGGCGCCATCCGGTGTCTGGCGACTGACATGTCTCCCAACCACTCTCACCGGGTCAGTAGCACTGCGCGTCTCGAGGTGGTTTTTGGTTGTTGTTTCTGTATCTGCTCGTACTGTGACAGTTTCTTTTGTGTGTTTTATAAATTAAAAGTTTCGGTAGCCACTGTTTATAGAATTTTATACATTTTTATACAGTAATCATGGCAAGTTCTGGTACAAAAAGAAAGGTTCTGTCTATTCAAGAGAAAGTACGTGTAATTAGATCATATGAAAGCGGACGTAAAATAGCTTATGTATGCCGTGAGTTTGGTTTAGTGAATTCTACTGTAGGTTCAATTTTAAAAAACAAGGACAAAATTTTAAAAACATTTGAGGAAGATGGAGAAAAAATTAAAAAATTAGGAAATGCGAACATGGTGATGTGGATGCAGCATTATTGAAATGGTTCAAACAGTGTCAATGTTCAGATATTCCTGTGATCGACCAATTCTGAAAGAGAAAGCTACAGAATTCCGAAAATTGTTTGGTATTGATTTTACGTGCTCCAACGGATGGCTAGATCGATTTAAGGCCCGACACTCGATTTCCTTTGCAAAAATTTGTGGTGAGGCAAAATGCGTAGATCTGAACATTACAGGCGATTGGGTGCGTAACACTTGGCCACAAATTAGACGATCATATAAAGATGAAGACATCTTTAATGGATGATGAAGCCGGAATTTTTTATAAATTAACTCCAGATAAGACTTTCAAATTTAAAAATGAAAAGTGCATTGGTGGGAAGCTCTCTAAACAAAGAGTTACAGTTTTTGTTTGTGCGAACATGACGGGAACCGAAAAAAGGAAACTTTTAGTTATCGGGAAAAGTTTGCATCCTAGATGTTTTAAAAACATCAAAAAACTTCCTGTAAGTTACACTGCCAACAAAAAAGCGTGGATGACTTCTAGTATTTTTGAAGATGAACTAAGAAAGTGGGATAAAGAACTGTCATCGAAAAACAGAAAAATTCTACTTCTAGTTGACAACTGTGCAGACCATCCAAAGTTAAATTTGACAAACATTAATCTGGTCTTCTTACCAGCCAACTGTACGAGTGTCCTGCAACCTATGGACCAAGGCGTCATTAGAAGCCTAAAGTGTCACTACCGCAAGCAACTTTAAAAAAAAAATTATTTTCTGTATCGACATGGCGCAACCTGGCACAATTTCACTCTTAGATGCAATACAATTCCTAGACGACTCTTGGAAGAGTGTAACACAGAAGACGATAGCAAAATGCTTTAGTAAAGCATAACTCATACATGAAAATTTACCCGATGATGACGGAAGACGACGACTTGCCGCTCTCGGAGTGGATTAAGAAATTCGAAGTAAATGAATTTGGAAATGAACTTGATTCCTATGCATCAGTGGATGACCAAGTAGAAACATTCCAAGTGTTGAGTGACGCAGAAATTATCGCGGAAGTAAAAAACATAGAAGCAGAAGATAGTGTTGAAGAAGATGCTGAGCAAGAGGAGGATGCTGACAGCGTTTGTCCGACAGTACAGGAAGCAATGATAGCCGCCGAAACTCTTTCACGATTTTACTGCTTTAGAGAGACGTCTGACGACGTGTTCAATGCAGCGCAGCATCTCCACAGCACAACAGAAAGAATTTATTTTTCAGAAAGGAGCGTTCAAAAGAAAATTACGGATTACTTTCGACAGTAAGCCTAAATGTAAGTTACATGTACTTTCTTTTTGATCTTTTAAAATATTCTTCATGCTGTTTGTATAAATGAAATGCAGTTTGTAAACTTTAGAATAATATCACGAATAATGTTAGTAATGCAAAGATCTTTTTTTTATTTCTCCTTCCTTACTAGTGATTAAAAAGGGTCTTTTATAATGACTCTTTTATAACGTCACTCGGACATAACGTCATTATTTTTTTGGTCCCTTCAATGACGTTGTAACCAAGTTCCACTGTATTTTGATTTTACAATTACATTTGTAATACAGTTGTAATACCTGCTTTGTAATACCTCATATAAGTGATACTGCTGTTAACAAAAAACATGAGCAAAAATATGAACATTGCTAATTGTAATTACATGTTATAATAAGTATAATTTCCATGTTTAACTATGTTATCTGAATTACACATTTTCTGTTGTAAATATTGTAATTTTCTTTTAAAATACTGTTCTTGGACTTCTACGGTTTTCAGCTGTTGTAGCAAAACTAATCGTTGCAGTTCTTTTTGGGTCAAATTCTTTGTTACATTAGTTTCAAACGGATACAGAGCTGTTTTTTTTTCATGGCGGTAACACAGGTTCTTCTATTATAACAGGTTCAGCTGTGTCATATACAGATGATAAAGCTACACTTGGACTGTCTTCAGGGCGTTTTACACCATACACATGCAAGAACATTGCACATTGGAGAAAATATTTTATTACTAGCAATACAGCCCGTTGCAGTAAAACAATACAACAGGCTCTAGACAAACAAATGAACTTGTATTAGGGTCCGTAGGCTAAAACCGAGGACCCTTAAAGTTTGCTGTTCATTTATGTCTGTCTGTCCATCTGCCATTGAGTTACAGCACGAGATATTTTTATTTTACAAGAGATATTTATAAAAATAAAAAATAAAAACGTATAAAAATATGCAAGATTTAATATATTACATTAATATATATTATATTTCATGTATTATATTTATTTTATACAACAAAAATCAAATAAATATAATAAATAAAATATAATATAAAACATAAATAAAATATTTAAAAAGTTTGACAAATTAAAAAATGTGTTAAATCCACAAGGACTTTTTGAGATACGAATTTAGTTAATACAACTTACCTGGAATCCGTTTTACAGTGGGATTTGATTTACCTTTCATTGTAACAACATCTTCTTTTCACAATCAAGTAATTGGATTTTTTTATTCCCACTTCCATTTTAAATCAGTTTTTTCTTCAGTCTGGTTTTCATGTTATTTATTTTCTTCATGAGAGTCTTTGCATCAACCTCTTTTCCAAACGTTGATTGATATTTCAATATGACTTTTTTAATAGGTTCATCTTTCAGCTTCTTCACTGTCAGAATTTGAAAATTTTCAAGAATCTCTGGGAATGAACACAATTCACTGGTCACGATGTCGTGTTTTATATAATTTAATTAATTACAAAATGATCTTAAACTCCCACTTACCTTCTATTTGTCACTCTCTGGCCAGATCGTCTAGTGGTGTAACCCTATTACATATAGCGAATTTACCAGCACAGAAAATGAAATTTGGTACTTGAAATGATTATTCTAACACATATACATCAAGTGAAATAAAGTATTAATTTATTGTTTTAGGCTGTGACATTCTCTGTTCTCCTTTCTTCCTAATCAACTACAATTATGACTTCTCACTCGATTCTCCAACATTTAAATTAACTGTATTCAATATTGAGGTGAAGCCCCTTTTTACCAACAACAAATTTTAACATATTTTATTTCTTACTAGCAAAATACCCGTGCTTCGCTACGGAGTTTCACTTTGTAAGTAATTGTACAATTATTGCTCGCTTAATAGTATAGGATTAGATAGATTGTACAAATTCTCTTTACATTCATAGCAACAGCTATTTATTATTTATTTCGAGAAAATCGTTAGAGCCGTTTCTGAGATAAAAAGGACATACATTTATTAATTAATTGAACTTCGAAATTTTCTCGACTATAAGAACCTGCAAACAACGAAGTTTTTTTCAATTTAAAACAATGATTAAAAACTCAGGACTAAATGCATTCGGGGTTTCCAGTACACTGAGATGTCAACCACTTCATTTACAAAGTATGCAATTCCCGCGATAAATTTCAGTATTTGGTTTTTTGCCCCTTAGGAGTGAAAGTTTTTAAAACCGTTTCTAAGTGAGCACCTAAGACCTATGATGAAGCTATGTTCAAAGTTTCATTGATATCCATTCAGTGGCTTCAGAGATATCGTGATCAGTGAGTCAGTCAGTCGTATTTGGGTTATATAGATATCTATATCTAGCCGATTTACCCAGCGTTCCTCGGGTTCATAATTTATTCATAGGCTCATAGGCACCTATTCTTGTTCTAACGTTATATTAGGCCTACTTGTATATTGTATAATCTTCCTTATATTGTTACGTTCGCATTCTCACTGGAGGAATACTCTGTAGCGCACCTGTTTAAGACCATCTCATAAACTGTATTCTTATATCTGGAGAAGAATTCTGTTGCGCGTGATGCTCCTGCTCGATTTCTAACTCTGGGAGAGGGCGAACAGCTAAATTAGTTTTCAATAAAATGTCTACAGTACTTGCACGTGCTGCGTATTTAACTGTCGTTTTATAATTCATTGTGTTAATGTTGAAATAAGGCATTTGTTAAATTAGTGTCTCCTAAACTTATTCTAACAATACAATACCTCTATAGATTTCAGCTTATCAATTTTTAAATTCAAACTGAAGCAAGTGCATTTATATTGTCTGAACACTATGATCTGAATACATTTGCTATCAAAACTTTGTTTTTTATACTCGCTTATAACTTACTTCGATCTTAACTTATCCACTTTTAAATTCAAACTGAAACAACTCTGAATTCACACACTATTAAGAAGTTTCTTAAGATGCATATACCACCTTTGATAGCATAACCTATATCTTTATTTATAAAAACCGTAGACTCTGGCCCCGCCATCTTTCGCGGGATCCGACCTAAGAATCCCCGGGTTCCGTGGATGAACTCCGGGGATGCCCCGTCGGACGACTCCCGCGCTATTTCCTATGCGGGTGACTTACACCGATGCCATGGTAACGAGAATCTATTCTATTGGGTTGCAATAGTAACCAGATCTAATAGTTTTTTAAGACCCAAAGGACCCCCCGAAGGATCGTATTTGAAAAAACACCTATCCTATGTTGGTTCTCCCGTTGCGTAAAATATTTGTGCCAAGTTTGGTTGAAATAGGTTCAGTGGTTTAGGAGGAGATGTGGAAGACCCCAAAGAACCCCATCGAAAAAAACACCTATCCTATGTTGGTTCTCCCGTCGCGTAAAATATTTGTGCCAAGTTTGGTTGAAATCGGTCCAGTGGTTTAGGAGGAGATGTGGAAGACCCCAAAGAACCCCCCAAAGGACCCCATCGAAAAAAACACCTATCCTATGTTGGTTCTCCCGTCGCGTAAAATATTTGTGCCAAGTTTGGTTGAAATCGGTCCAGTGGTATAGGAGGAGATGTGGAACATACATAAAATAGGGGGGGTTTGCCCCTTAGGAGTGAAAGTTTTTAAAACCGTTTCTTAGGGAGCATCTACGACCCCATAAGAATATACCTTCAAATTTTGAGATCATTATCTTCAGTAGTTTTTGCTCTACGTTGATTCTCTGTCAGTCAGGACAAAGCCGCTTATATATTGCAGTGTTCCGCAACCGGTGTTCCGCGGCACAATAGTGTGCCGTCACAAGGTGAAAGGTGTGACGCGAACTTTTACCTATTATTGTAATAAATTAATTGTCGATTTTAAGTAAGAAGGTGCTTGTTTATTCTTTAATACATGCTGATAACTGTTATATTTTCATAGAAATTAAATGTAATTTATTTACTCAATATTGTTATAGTTTGCTTAGCTTATCTTAAGTTATTTGTATTCTCGCCTGAAATATTTGGCCGGTTTGATGGGTTACAGGCGGCAAGCTTTGTGTTCACCGCAAAGAAAGCCGCGTAAGACTTTTAGCAAGCCTTTTAGCGGCCCGCACCAATCATACAATACAGTTTACGTTCAAAACTCTAAACGTTCTAAACTCTATTCAAGAGAGTTCTTTGTAACCACCGCATCTTTTGTGTACGGCTGGCTGTACGTGCTTTTAACTAAAATTGCGGGGATTAGCAAAAATTTCCCTCTCTTTTATAATTTCCCTCTCTGTTTGTAGGCGCTTCTTAAACTTTATTGCTCTTTTCCTTCGCCGAAGGACCCACACAATTTCAGACAACAATTACAGTATTTCAGTTCAGTTCTATCACAGCTTTGCTCTGCAGTAGTGCGAATATTGTGATTGCTACAAAACTCTTTAGTGACAAAACATGCCCAATCCCCGAGTGTGTTGTGTGTGGTGAAAAACTCAGTAATGCTGCTATGGTTCCCAGTAAATTGAAACGACATTTGTCAACAAAACATTCCTCTCTGTTAAGTAAAGATGTGAATTATTTTCGTCGGTTGTTGGAACCGAAAAAACAAAGTGACGCTCATGACTACGTCGGTACGTGTTACCCAAAAAGTACAGGAAGCTAGCTATAAGGTAGACAAACTTATCGTAAAGGCCAAAAAACCACACACAATAGCATAAACGCTGTTAATGCCCGCGTGTAAAGAAATGGTAAAAATAGTCCTGGGTTTAGAAGCTGGTACTGAAATTTCAAAAATTCCTCTCTCTGCTGACACAATCAGCCGCCGAGTTAGTGACATGTCCAGTGAGATCGAAGACATTATGAAGGAGAAAATAAAGAGCAGTCGAAAGTTCTCACTTCAGATCGACGAGTCCACCGATATTGGCGGTCACGCACAAATTCTTTCCTACATAAGGTATGTTGATGGGGATGTAATTGCAACTAATTTCTTTTTTTGCAAAGAACTACCCAAGCGAGCAACCGGTGAAGAAATATTTCGTACGACTAATGAATATGTGGTCCGTAATGAATTAACATGGGAGGATTGCGTTAGTGTTTGTACAGACGGAGCCGCTTCTATGACAGGCCGAATGAAAGGATTCGTGGGTAAAGTACGCGAAGTAAATCCTAACTTACGAACCGACCATTGTCTCATTCACCGTGAAGCCATTGTTGCTAAGTCTTTGCCATCTCCTCTGAAAATTGTGATGGACGAAGTAGTAAAAGTCGTGAACTTCATCAAATCGCGGCCCCTAAATATGCGGCTTTTTAACGTTTTGTGTCAAGAAATGAGATCAGAGCACACTACACTTCTGCTACATACAGAAGTACGATGGTTATCTCGAGGTAAAGTGTTAACGCGAATGTTTGAACTTAAAGAGGAGGTACTTGCATTATTGAGGGGCATGAGTATGCGGATTTATTTGCAGATGATGAATGGGTATCTAAGTTGGCATATCTTTCCGATACTTTCGTACACTTGAATGAACTAAACAGAAAAATGCAAAGTAGAAACGAAAATATTCTGACTAGTATGGATAAGATTCAAAGATTTATTAATAAGTTAAATTTGTGGATACAGACAATTGAAAATGGATCGTGTGAGATGTTCCCAACTGTATGGCCCCTTGCTGACGATAATAAGGTGTTGATGGACTTAATTAAAGAACATTTAGTACTCTTGCAGCAGAATTTCAAAAAATATTTTGGAGAGAGTGTTGAAGATTTTGACTGGGTTCGTGATCCATTCATTATGGATTCGAAACATCTTCCGAATAATTTAGGCTTACAAGAGGAACTGGCAGATTTGAAAGCAGACAGAACATTGAAATTAAAATTTTTCGAAGTGCCTTTGGAAACATTTTGGTTGTCAATAAGCAGTGAATACCTGGCTATCTCCGAGATGGCAGTTAATGTGTTGTTACCATTTTCAACTACATATTTGTGTGAACTGGGCTTCTCGACGTTGACTGAAATTAAAACATCAATGAGAGAGAAAGACTCAAATCCATCGATGAAGAAATGAGGCTTGCTTTGTCAACGATTCCACCACGAATCAGCCGTCTGTGTGCAGCTAAGCAGGCTAAAGTATCACATTGAAGGTATGAGTAGAGTTATTTACTTTAAAATTCGCATTTTCTACAGTGAATTAAAGTTAATAAATTGTTATTAAATACTTGAGTCTATTCCTGTTTTATAATAATAATAATAATAATTGATTACATAACGACGTAATATTTCATAATTATATTAAGATTCATATGATTTTGAGGGGACAGACATTTTGGTGTGCCGTGTTGAGTCTGGGGTGTGCCGTGAGTAAAAAAAGGTTGCGGAACACTGATATATTGTAACGAACTTAGATCCGTTGTGTTTAAAATGTGTTATTAATTGGTTAATATTGACTTTAAAAATTAAAAGTGTGTTATAAGTTTACAATTGAAAGTTAAAGTTACAAGTTATGATGAACTGAAAAAATTATTATTGTCTTAAAAGAACTCCTTTGAATAAAAATAAAAATAGTTGCAGTAATGTTGTTTGAACTATAACATTGCTTAATTCAATAAATAAAGCGTACTAGCAGGTCGCTTGATGAAGGTAGCCGTCGCGTTGATTCTGGCAGCGAAACTCCTCCTCCAGGTTGACAGTCGTCTAAGTAAGTAAAGTCACGTCACGTCTGGACAATAAAATTAATAAAATACACTTCCACGTACCTGGTCGTGATTCTGGAAGTTCGGAAGTTCACTTTTTTAACAAATTAATAAGCTGCCAAGACGGTTTACAAAACCAGCTTGCTTTATTTACAAGGTTAGGTTACCTTGTTTAATAATGGGCGCCACACAGGTTTATTTCGGGAAAATCCCGTGTAAAACCCATTAATAGAATCAAATAATTATTTTAAAAAACTGAAATTGTGTTTATTGCCCTTATGGCAATTCAAATTCAACAACGTGTGATCTCTACTAAAAGTTACTTTGATTGTTCTGAATTAATTATTTATTTACTTTTCGAAATAAATTAAGTCAAAGTTATGCTGCTAATAACTGGGTTTTATTTGTACATTTGATGATGAATTCAAACAAACATAATTAAGAAAATATATTGATATACAATTGAAATTATTTCGTTCAATTACCCTATAACACTAGCTCAGAGCATAAACAACTTTTCTGGTTATGTCCAGATAAATTTTGCTTTAAACATTAATTTTATTTATATCTCGGGCGTAAATTCTTTGAAACACAAGAAAGAATGCTCATGCCTACACAAAAGTTAATTATATTATAAAACAATATTGACTAGTAATGCCTTGTTGTTTACTAACAAAAATCAAACCTATTTATAGGTTAGGCGTTCGTCACGCTTGCTTAATTATTCACAAAAGTTATATTGACCACTTACGACTAACATCATTCTTAAACAGGATTGACAAATCCACTAAATAAATTCAGTCATTGTGTAACACAGAAAAATGTTTTGGTGTTATGCGTCAGTACAAATTTTGTTTATAAAATATATCAGTGCACTCAGATTAATGGAATAAATTGTCACGATGTTACCTCTTTATTTTAATCTTTTATATTAAAATTTAATTAAACACTCCAGTGGTCGGATCATATTGACCCTGGCTTTACACTACACACGCACTTGAACAGAGAATATTTGTCCGCTTCTGACTAAATTGGACCTTTTATAATACTATTTAATTATTTTCTCCTGTTCGATATTTCCCGCACTAAATAAAATAAATACTTAACATCGATGCACTGATTCTAGGTAGGCTGTATTGTAGTTATTTGTTGTTGCCGAAATGGTTCAATGGACGCACTAATACATGATGCTATAAGTTAATAAAAATTTTGATGGGACGAGCGACACCTTTCGCTCTCGATGATTGTCAAAAAGTGGTAACGGTAAAACTCGCGCTCCCGTTATATACCCTCTGCTTTGATGAGGCTTAGGCGATTGTTTTATTTAGTAAGCTATTTTTTGATTGGCTCAACCAGACGTTACGAAAATGACGCATTGTCTTTCCAACGGTCATTAACCGACTTTCGGCTAAGATGATTGACAGTTGACATTGTTGTTATTAAAGACAAACAAAATTCTTCCTTCTATTTACAAATGATGCTAATGCATGTCACGCACTTATTATAGTTGCGATCGTGGTTGTATCGCTATCAAATTAAAGGATATTTTTTTCTCTTTAATTTGATATAGTTTGACACTGGTTTTATTTACACTTTCACTGACATTTCTTAATAAACAATGTTCAGATATATGGCTTCGCGCTGTCGTCTCCTAGCGACGCCGGCTATGATTCTCTCTTATCAATAAATTATTTGTGTTGCACATCGCGTTTTCACTTAAACGTCGGTATCGGAACACTAATATATCCGTCTTTATACTTATTTAGTGAATATAATTATTAAATCTTAACTTACTGATGCAATACACTGCTATGAACTATCCTTACTTCCTAATTATATTTTGTTTATACTATTTTGCTCTATGCTATTCATTAATAATTTAGTTGTTACTTGTATAATACATTAATAATGCTTATTGCTACACTTGGTATAATGATTGTTCAGTGTATGTTATTTACACTAGTAGTCCTTTCTACTTATCACCTTACTGACAACTGTTCGTTTTAGGCGTTGCCTAGGCATACCTTTTACATCGGGTTTATGCCTTAATAATGTTCATTAGTTACATTCGGTACATTGGTGAGGTAACTTACTTATATAAGGTTCCCTATTACAATTATTTTTACTTCTTATGATTACATTTGAGATTGTAATACAGTTTCAATTTTATATTATGGCCATAGCTATCTTAGTTATAGGCATTGATAGTTATTAGTCATTGTTGATTTATTCTCAGCCAAATACTGTTGCTGATATTATATTATTCGGGTCATTACTTAACTATTTTTTATTGACATGTGAAATTACATTCAAGTTATTCACCGACTCGCTTGACAGCTTAAAGTGAATTTAATTTGTCCATTCGTTTGTGTCAGTTATAGTATTGGTTGTAGTGTGAAGCAGTGTTTTGTTTACTGCTTCTTGTGGCACTTCTTCTTCTTTCTTCTTCGTTGGTCCTTCTCTTCTTCGCTACTTTCATCATCATATTATCTACTTACATTACCTTCATGTATTTAATAATTCTATGGGTATATGTCTAGGTTATGTAACACTTGGTCATGTTACAATATATAGAGATTGTGTTAATGTTGAAATAAGGCATTTGTTAAATTAGTGTCTCCTAAACTTATTCTAACAATACAATACCTCTATAGATTTCAGCTTATCAATTTTTAAATTCAAACTGAAGCAAGTGCATTTATATTGTCTGAACACTATGATCTGAATACATTCGCTATCAAAACTTTGTTTTTTATACTCGCTTATAACTTACTTCGATCATAACTTATCCACTTTTAAATTCAAACTGAAACAACTCTGAATTCACACACTATTAAGAAGTTTCTTAAAATGCATACTCCACCTTTGATAGCATAACCTATATCTTTATTTATAAAAACCGTTGACTCTGGCCCCGCCGTCTTTCGCGGGATCCGACCTAAGACTCCCTGGGTTCCGTGGATGAACTCCGAGGAAGGCCCGTCGGACGACTCCCGCGCTATTTCCTATGCGGGAGACTTCCACCGATGCTATGGTAACCAGAATCTATTCTATTGGGTTGCCATAGTAACCAGATCTAATAGTTTTTTAAGACCCAAAGGACCCCCCTGAAGGATCGTTTCGAAAAAACACCTATCCTATGTTGGTTCTCTCGTTGTGTAAAATATTTGTGCAAGTTTGGTTAAAATCGGTCCAGTGGTTTAGGAGGAGATGTGGAAGACCCCAAAGGACCCCATCGAAGAAACACCTATCCTATGTTGGTTCTCCCGTTGCATAAAATATTTCTGCCAAGGTTGGTTGAAATCGGTCCAGTGGTTTAGGAGGAGATGTGGAAGATCCCAAAGAACCCCCCAAAGGACCCCATCGAAAAAAAACACCTATCCTATGTTGGTTCTCCCGTCGCGTAAAATATTTGTGCCAAGTTTGGTTGAAATCGGTCCAGTGGTTTAGGAGGAGATGTGGAAGACCCCAAAGAACCCCATTGAAAAAAACACCTATCCTATGTTGGTTCTCCCATCGCGTAAAATATTTGTGCCAAGTTTGGTTGAAATAGGTTCAGTGGTTTAGGAGGAGATATGGAAGACCCCAAAGAACCCCCCCAAAGGACCCCATCGAAAAAAACACCTATCCTATGTTGGTTCTCCCGTCGCGTAAAATATTTGTGCCAAGTTTGGTTGAAATCGGTACAGTGGTTTAGGAGGAGATGTGGAAGACCCCAAAGAACCCCCCAAAGGACCCCATCGAAAAAACACCTATTCTATGTTGGTTCTCCCGTCGCATAAAATATTTGTGCCAAGTTTGGTTGAAATCGGTCCAGTGTTTTAGGAGGAGATGAGGAACATACATAAAATGGGGGGGGGTTTGCCCCTTAGGAGTGAAAGTTTTTAAAACCGTTTCTTATTGAGCATCTACGACCACATAAGAATATACCTTCAAATTTTGAGATCATTATCTTCAGTAGTTTTTGCTCTACGTTGATTCTCTGTCAGTCAGGACAAAGCCGCTTATATATATAGATTATAATATTAATGAATTAATTAAAGACAACCCAGCGTTTTGCTCAAACACACACTCATTCCGTTACACCCCATTTATGTTAATGAGCTCACAAAACAAAATGTTATGATCAATTAAAATGGATTTAGGTGTGGCTACTTCCTTAATGTGTATCCGGACGCCAAAGGTTGTAGTTCTGTCTTTTTGATGGCTTATTGTTTCGTCAAAAAAAAATTTCGTAATTAAACTTTAGTCTCGTCTCACTTTACACTTTCACTATATTCGGTCCAAAATAAATCAGCGTTTCAAATTATTACTTCATTGCATTAGCACTGCTTCTACTTTTATTTGTATCACTCTCTAGTCCATATTTTGGAAGTTTTAATAAGTTTTGGCCTGCAGGCCTTTTACTGAGAACCGCGCGGTTCACTTGCTGGGATGCAACAGACGTTGTTTTCTGCGCATACTGCGCGAAGGTATTTCTGAAACGTGCCATTAGCGTGAGAAACTTGGCCGACTGTGTGCGCGGTTGACAGCGCAGGCGCGCACTCTCTGCAATTTACGCATACCAACGCCAATTCACACCCGTCTCGATGCTACAGTCTATTCACCACACGTATTTGGTTGCAAATAATATTGAAAAGATTTAATTTCCAAAGCCCTATAGGTCTGTACCATTACAATACCCCCCCAATGAGAGATCTTCTGCCGAAACAGAAGAACTCTCATTGCTAAACCCCTACGAGGATCGGTGAGGATATGGTGCCAACGACCCCTCTTTAACACCTTACACATTATGGGTAAACTACCCCCCTAGCTAGGCGACCATGGCTGCACCTGAACGAGATTACTGGACTTCTCTATTCGAGATCCCAACACCATAAAATCAGACTGGTACTCACCATAGTACACCCAACCTTCTAACATTCAGCCCATAAAATCAAAACCTTGGCCTTATACCATACCAGATCCTCAACCGATATGTCCCCCCTTACATGCATACTGGGTTGCCTTTAGCAAAATACTGGGTGCACACACATTTCATTATCGATTACATATTACATCCATTTACATTAAAATAAACTTCACAAGCATTCTATAATTGCTTCTACACAAAGTAATTCTCCCTTTCCAAACAACAAAATTTTTTCTAATATTATTTCAAATTAAATTCAATTAATTAATTTTTATTCCACTAGTAAAAACAATCTAGGTCTATGATCAAAACCCACTTCCACGTCGGTCTACTTTATTTCTTTCCATTCCTTAATTCATTGCAAATTTTAAAATTTTCCAAAATTGTCCAAAATCTTTCAAATACATTTACTTTATTCTTCTGACATTACTCACACTTATAATAAACAAATAATTGATATAATATAATAATATAATAAACAATACAATAACAAACAAATTTATTATAATAAACTTATAATAAACAACCTATTTCTACCATAAATTCAAAAATATCTACGCTTGATTACAAAGATAACATAAGATATACATCATGAATCAGCTGACCTCTCTTCTACTGATAGTGAACCTCAAAATTTAACATAAACTTCTTTACTGCAACGATTCTTTTTTTTTTTTTAATCTAATTTCCAAAAAGAATTATCTTGTTATTAAAATTTATTATTCCCTCCTTTACTTATATAAAAAAAAACTACAAATCAATTATGAGGCATATATTACATATCTAACCCCAATCATCAGCTGATCTCCCTGGGTCAGGTGAATGACCTTACCCTAGATACACTTCAAAATTATACAATATAAAATATATGACATATGTTTATAATACTTACACTCTAACATAGTAAAATAATAACATAATAAAACCGAATAAATTCCTTCTCCCCTAGAAATAATCTTTTCAAAAACCAGTAAAGTCATCTATAAAATATCATAGACAGCAAAACATGATAAAAGTTGTTAATATCTTTCAATTAATGATTAAAGCAAAACATATTTCAGTACAACTCATATACTGTAACAATCTGCCCTTGGGCATAATAATCTCTTGATTCAACATCAGTTTACGTCAGTTTAAGGTTTTAATTCGTTACTCCCCTGAGTAACCTCCCTACCACACACACTATGACCCCCCTGGACTGTGGCGTCCAGCTGCTTCCACAAGGACGGCATTGGTGGAGGAATTTTAGCATCTCCTTGTCCTTGCTTCAGCCTTACATTTTTAAAAATGTCAGATATCATAATATCTGATTTTACATATTTACATACCCTTAATGCAGGTCTATCACCTTTTTTTATTGTTCCTACGCGAACAGAGTGATAGCCGCTGTTCCACAATTTGGTGATTCCCCTGAATTACCCCCCTGTTAATTTCTAAATTCACCTTTACAACGATAACAGCTATGGCCAGTTAAGGCAGAACGTGACGCAATGAGCCCCGACCATAGCTGTCAAAGCTAAACCAGTTCCACGGTCAGGGTTCGGTGAGGCCGTGACCGCCCGAAAAGTTGGGGAATCACAAGTAAAAGATATCTTAGTTTATGATATAGCTACATTTAAAATTTACAATTTACATTGCATGAAATTTCTAGTCTTGGTTGTGCGTTTTAACATCATACATTTCGTTCTTAACTTTGACCTTCATTAACATAATATAGTGAGTACAACAAAATATTTTCTTAGTCACTCAAATTAATCTATTCCTACTTACATAGGCTATCATCAACTAACGATTGAATCTTTAATTACATTTAATAAAATAATTGACCGTTTAATAAAAAGGATTCACTCTCTCACTCCATTAAAATAACATTTAATCTGCATCTGAATAAAATTACAAACATTTCAATTTTAGGTTTAGTTTCAAACTCCATAAACCTTTCATCCCGTTACACTTTATTATTACAAGTCAACTATGAACTTCCATTCATCATTTTCACAGACGGCACTAGTAAATTTTATTTGAACACACTGCCTCACTAAAATTATTTACATACACTCTTAGGCAATGCTGGTACGTGGTATGGTGCACCTTATCTATGCACCTTGAGTGTAAAATATTTTGTATCACGTACCTGATGGGTCCCCCTCCCCGTTCAATAATACAGTGAAATTTCTAATTTAGACCAATTTTGCGGAGCCGGACCATCGTTTTTCACCACCCGAAGGAAGTTCTGCCAACCATGGTCCGCCTCCAATTGCCGAAACCCACGGTCAGGACTGGTAAGATCGTGACCGCCCGAAAATGGGGGAGGATCCCTTCTAAAAACAAACAAAACACATTACAATTCAAATTCCTACCTTGACCAATATAATTTCAGATTTGTAGCATTCTGTGTACCCATTATTTCTCATGTCTCCCGATTCTGCAAAACATACGAATTATTCATTTTAATTTCTATTATCTCGTAAGGCCCTTCGTAGAGTAAGAAGAACTTCTTGATCTCCTTGTCCTGAGCACTCGACAAATCATGTCGCCGTACTAATACCAACTGTCCTATCTCATACTTCATCCACTTACCTCTCATATCATGCCTCCGTTTTTGCTTCTCTCCCTTCGTTAATAAACTTTCATTCGCCAGCCTAAGTTTTACATCACGATCAATAATATTGGTCTCTGGTGGATATTCAAATAGTTGCTCCAAAATTCTCGGTGGACGAGTCCCTCGTATTAACTCGTAAGGTGTGAACCCCGTCGACTCGTGGGTGGTGCAGTTTAGCCAGTCTTCAATCTTCTGAACATATAATGGCCACTCGCAGTGTTCTGCGTGACAGTATGCCCTTAAGATCCAGCCTATTTCTCTCATGACTCTCTCTGCCTGGTTAGATTGTGGATGATAGACGGCGGTGTGCTTTGGGATGATTCCTTCCCATCCAAGAGTCTGGCGCCACTTACCACTGATGAACTGCGGTCCATGGTCGGATAGTACCACCTTCGGCTTTCCCACTTTGATCATGTAGTCGCATGTGATCTTTTCGCTCAGCACCTTACTCGTCGCTCGCTTCACGCTATACAACCTTACATATTTGGAAAATGTATCTAGCACTACAAAAATATACATTACTCCTCCCCTACCCTTTGGCAAAGGGCCATACAGATCTACTGCTACTAAGTCGAATGGTTTTTCTACTATAATATAGTTTAATTCACTTCCAATCGATAATTTACTACTTTAGATTTCTGACACAGTTCACAACTTTTCAATATTCTTCTTACTCTTCTCTCCATATTCTTAAATATACAAGACTCTCTCAATACACACACACATTTCTTGGCTCCAAAATGGCCATATCTATAATGACAGTCCCACACTATTTTGTCTATCAATCCTTCAGGTATAACTAACCTCCAATCCCGTTCTCTCCCCTCTACTTTTTTAAACAAGCTCCCCTTGAAAACCTGAAAATACTGCCTATAACCTAACGCATCTAACTCTGACTCTACACTCGTTATTATCTTATTCAATTTAGCATCTTCCCTCTGCATTACATTTATATTTTTTAGTTCCTCCCCAAACAGTCTATCCTCCCTTGATAACCGGTAAATTTCAATTTCTTTTATGTCTCTACCCGTTCTATTCCCCTCGGTATCTACCCGTGATAATGTGTCAGGTATCCTGTTCTCTATCCCTTTTATATACTCCCAAGAGAAATTATATTCTTGTAGAGCTAGTACCCACCTTGTTAGTCTGCTGTGCATGAGTTTGCAGGTGTTTAGGAAAGACAATGCCTTGTGGTCAGTCCTGATGATTGTGGTGTTTCCCAGCAGGTATGTTCTAAATTTCTTGACCGCGAAGACTATACTGAGCAGCTCCTTTTCTGTCGTAGTATAATTCCTTTCAGCTGCTAATAAGGTACGACTGGCGAAAGAGATTGTGTGATGCTCCTTTTCGTCATCCTCCTGGTACAGCTCTGCCCCCAATGCGATGTTACTAGCGTCCGTCTGCAAGTAAAATTTACGTTCAAAATTAGGATGATTCATCATTACCATACTTACAAACCTCTCCTTTATCTTGTTAAAAGCGTCCCTCTCGGTTTCACTCCGATTCCATTGTTTATTTTTCTGTAACACTACTCAACTTTGCTGTTATGTGTGCATAATTACGCTGAAATTTTCGATAAAAATTACATAAACCTAAAAAACTCTAATTGTTTAATATTTTTTGGTTCTGGGAACTTCAATATAGACTCTACCTTGTCTGGATTGGCTTGAATCCCCTCAGGTGTAATAATAAACCCCAAAAAATGTATTTCCTTTGTAAAAAACTTGATTTCTCCCAATTCACCATCAACCCACCTAAATACAATTTATTTAAGACATATTCTATGTGCTCTATATGTTCTTCAAAAGTTCTAGATGCTATTAAAATATCGTCTACGTAAATAGTTAAAAAATCTAAATTTTTGGGTTGCAATATCTCATCTAAACATTTAATGAAACTGGCAACGCTGGTGTTCAGTCCGAACAGTAATCGTTTGAATTGATAATTTTTTCCGTTGAATAAGAAAGCTGTATATTTCCTACTATTCGCTGCCAACGGAACTTGCCAATATCCTGCGGTTAGGTCTAATGAGGTCATATATTTTACATCGCTGAACTTCTGAAAAATTTCCTCAATGGCTTCGGGTGACTCCCGGTCTGGAATAATTATTGATTAATTTTGTGGGCATCTAAACATAGCCCGACTCTCCCACCTTTTTTAAACACTACTACTAAAGGGTTATAATATGGTGATACGGATCGCTCACTTATATCTCCCTCTAACATTTTATCTAACTCAATCTGAACCGCTCTTCTCTTCGAATATGGCACCGGATAACTTCTTTGTACGTAGGGTGCGTGTTCCCTTACCTTTAATTCGCATTCATAGTTTCTTGCCCTCCCTGGTACATCGGCAAACACTCCTCTAAAATCTGCTACTACCCGCCACAACGATTCACGTTGAGAACTCCCTATTATGCCACCCTCACTACAAAATTTAAGTGCCCTCTCATCCCATATTTGCTCTACACTTTCATCACACTCTATTTTACTCTCACTACATACATTCATACTAACTTCCGCTTCTTGTTTATTAACCCGATTATGTATCACCCTTACACCCGAAATTCTTACCGCATCTACTACCCGCTCAAAATTAATCCGAACTGATTCTACTTCACTGTTTAATTCTAACACCCGTTTCTGAAAATCAATCACCGCCTTATGCTTAATCAGAAAATCATTTCCCAATATAACCTCAAGATTTAATCCACGTACGACTAGAAATGTATTATCGTACCCCACACCGTTAATTACCATATTTAAATGTACTTGTTTAGTGACCCTTTTACTCCTAACGCCCGTAATGCTTACAATAGTCACTCCCGCAACTGGCAAAGATGGAATATTTTTATTTAATTCTTTCAATTCATCTAGTATGTGTTCGGAAATAACAGAGATTTCACTACCTGTGTCTATTAAAGTTTTTATCTCCTTACCTTCAATATTGATTTTCACCTCGGTCAGTCCATTCTCCCATCTAACTGCTTCGACGTCATCTTCCTCCATTAACTCCTCAGACAAATCGGTTATGATGATGTTGTTTTGATAGCTGTCATTTATTTGGACCCCAGAATCCTCCGTCGACAACGGTCGGGTCCGGTTCTCCATTGTCTCTCTTAGTTTACCGCCAATGTGCTCGCCACTCCGGGGTTGTACCCACCTCCGCTCCGGTTCACCTGTTCATTACCTCTCGGCGCTCCTCCTTGGCCCTCTCCCCTTCTCTGGTATGCATGGTTATTCTGCTCGAGTTGTGTTCCCTGTCACTGACCAGGCCTCTCTCTCCTACATCTAAAACAAAAATTTTGTGATGCATAATTTTCCTGCGAACACGCCGGACAAGTCCACATTGGGCCTCGATTATTTTGTTCTCGTCTGGGGTATGCCGGTCCATGTGGCGGTCCCCTCTGCGGTCCCTGGTTCCCTCCGTTGTTCACATTCTGTTGGTTGTGACGACGACACATTTCTTGGTCACGGATGTTCTGAAACATATCTAAAATGTTTTCTAACTCGCTAATAGTTGCTCTCTCCCGCGTCATCAATGTTATTTGCACCTCCCTTGGCAAGTGCTTACTTATATGCCTCACGAAGGATCTGAATGGCAATGGCGGTTCTAGGTATTTCGTCTCACTAAATATTTTCATTACATACCCTGTTATGTTATTATTGGGTCCCCCAAAATTCCCAGTTCCCATAATTCTACTACGTAATACCTCTTGGTCTTCTTCAGACCAATATTGATTTCTGAATGCGGCCTCGAAACTTTCGAAACACCCCCACTCTGTTTTGTGTACCTCGGCCCATATCTCCGAACTACATTTGAAACATTTTAAAATTTTTAATAATTGTACCTCCCAGCTACTAGTATTAAATTGATTAAACTCCCTCACTCTATTAAGGAACTGCATTGGGTGTACTTTCCTATTATCACAACTAAAAGGTTCTAATTCGACTTCACTGCTTACGTCACGAGTCATAATTACTCGTTCGGTAACAGTGTTTACTTGTTGACTGATGGCCATACTCAATTCATTTTTTACATTCATAATATTCTTTTCAACGTTTATAAATTTCTTACAATTAGCATTTTCAAAGTCACTTATTGTATTTTGTATGGTTTGGAATTCGCTCTTACAACTATTTTCTACCTCACTTATTTTATGGTCATTACTTTCAATTTTATTCATAGCATAACTAATTTTATATTCAGTATTAGCACTGCATTCATTCATCTGTTTTTCGACAATTGCATTTATTACACTATATTGTTCAGTGATTTGTTTTTCTACTTTATTTGTTATCTCATTTTTTATATCAGAAACACGGCACTCTAATTGCTCGTTCATAGATTCTATCAATTGTTCTTTGACATGTTCACAACGTTCGTCAATATGTTTACATAATACGTTACTCAGATAATCAAACTTTACATTAATCTCTTTAAAATTATCGTCATTTTTAATATTCAGTTGTTCACATTTTATTTTCTGTTCTTTAATGTCATTACTTAAAATTGTTAAGCTACTCTTTATTTATAATAATAATAATAAATGTATATCTGATAATTATGTATTTTATTGTATTTACATAATCTAAACCACACATCCGGTGGAAACATGTGCTCAGTTTATTAATGTACATTAGGCTTTTCGGGTCCAAGGTTGCGTTTAAGCGAAAAATCAGAGGCAGTAAGGGTTTCGAAATAACATCCAAATAACATGTGGCATACAAATTAATTTTATTTATATCAGTATTTAAATGCTATAAACAATAGGAGTCATCAAACGACTATTAAATGCCAAGATGGCGGCTACATTATTTCCGCCTTTCACCATGCTTTCAATTCTATATGGATATATTCTTGTTTTCTTTAAAATAACTCTTTTTATCAACTTCTTTACTGTAGTTGACTTTCAGAAGTATTATTTACTTCTTTGACATGAATAATTACTCTACCATTCACCACAAACCAACACCTCAGATATAGTTTCTTTAAAGTTGGCCAACTCTCGCTTTCACTCCCTCACTCAAACCAATCATACTTAATATTGAACACATTGATTATTTATTCTGATTAGAGCTCATTTTTCAGTTTTAAATTTAGAAAAGAAATTTAAAGGGCTTTCCTGAAATGATGCGGCGTTGACTATCCTCGGTAGACTCCCATGTTGGCTGGCAGGTGTTCGGCCGATCTTTTACTGTTTTATTTAAGTGCAATGAATTTACTTTTTTCTCTACATTATGGTCCACTGACTTTACTGTTATGATTACATTTTTGAACAAATTTACATTTTTTCTGGCAAAACTGCCCACTACACTGTTTGAGCGTGTGTGCTCTCTGAATTGCTTTTGAAAACTGGGGGCGAGTTATACGTAATTGTTATGTAAGTGGTCGTGCATGTAACGTCATTGTCTATTGTTTTCCGGTCACCGCCCTGGTTAATACGTAATTGATTGCATCCCGTCATTATTTATTTATGACGATATGGCTTTGTGGACCAATGAAAGTTCGTATTGTTAGTTCGTTTTCACATATGCCGCCATTATATATGTTAAATTCCGCTCGTACACCGATGACCTTGGCTTCACTCCTCTCTTGTTGAATATTGTAACGTGCGGTTTTTTGTTATCAAGGTTTCCACCTCTCCGCAGTCGCCACTTATGAATTATAAAGACCGAAGTTTAAATACAGTGGTTGGTAATGTTACTCAAATAAAGCAGAAATCGAGTGTGTGTGATTTGGGTCAAGTAGGGAAGTTGTTTAGCCTGATTTTGAAGAGAGAGCAAGTACTGTTTGTTTACCCTCGGTTTGGACGATTTCTAAATTTTTTAAATATTCGCCGTGAACCGAATCAGCTGACTTTAACACTAGTTTCCAAATCTATATCAACCAGACGACACTGTGGCAGTATACGACCCGGTGGATCGTCTTCTTCTTAGTTGTTCTGAAACTTAATACAACTACCCACTACAAGAAAGGACACACATTTTTATTTTTTAAATCTCAATTTTTCAATAATATTTATTAAGAATATTATTGGTTTTTCTCTTCCGCCAAAATACAAATATCACAATCGATCTTTTCCTTAATTAAGACATGATATCGACTTCATTGAGTAAACATGGAATTGTCAAAAAAAATATATATGGTTTTTTGACCACAATTTATACTATATTTAAAACATCAATCAATATATAATTCTTTTATTTATTTCCCCAGGGTTAAGGGTAAGTTCTTTTTGTTATGAGATGGTCAGAAATGGATAATTATACTACGCTTTACAAATACCGAAAAAATATTAAAAAATTTGTTTATTTTCGCTTAGTACGTAGTTCCGGAAATGTCCGTAAGAGAGCAGAGTGCGTTTGTTTTCATTAGAACATGTGGTTAATTTTTAATAGTTTCTTTTCTATACTTCCATTCGGAATGATTTTTCTTCGTTAAATATTAAACGAAATGTTTATATTACCTCTCTTCTTGAAGTTCTTACTTGGATGAAGCCGTTTCTCCGATGGTGTCTGTATTTGGTTGTAATTTCATAACCGACCGGCAAATATTATCGCGTCAAACTCGCAACACAGCGAAGCTAGGCCGGATCGTCCAAAAATGGTTTTCTTTCACTTTTATTATGGAGTATAGCAATTTAACTTTGATAAATAAGGTAGTAGTATATAATGTTCATACTGTTGTTTAATTTTGTACCAATTTTGCACTTTTCAAATATTTCTAAAAGGATATTTTAATAAAATTGTTGTCTCATCATTTTGTCAACTCGACAGGTTTAATTCTTAAATTCGATTAACAATATTTGTTATTTTTCGTTACTCTTAGTAACCCATAATTTTTATATATCTTTTTATTGGTTCTGCTATTTACTTTTTAGTGTATAGGCAGTTTGTAATTATTATAAATTTATTTTTTATTTACAGAAAAATAATTCTTTTTAATTTTGGTTTCTTTCCCAATTTGGTTTACATAATAGGTTTCTGTTTATTTTCTTATAACTTTGGATATAAGTATTTAATATTTTTATTAACTTTAAATGAATTTATATATTATTTATTAGTTCTTACAGTATTCCTACACTGCACTACTTCCTTCTGCCATTTCCCTCATACAGTATTATTTTAATTTTTTATTATCATCTGATATCTAAATCTTTTATGTTTTTTAAAACGAACCCTGGGTTATCTTATACTATAACACAAATATTTTAAAAAATATAAAATTAACTTAGGTATTAAACTTGGTTGTCTACACAATATAAATACTACAATAAATTAACAAAATACATAATTAGTTAGTAGCATCATAGTCTACTATCATCGTTTATAATTCTCACACCTACAGCACAATCCTGTAAGAAGTTCCCTTCACTTTCACTTATTACCTCATTGGGTACACTATAACTCACTTGTCACTGTATATCACTTTAATCGTTTATAATGTTTAGTGATACAATTTAATTTTGAGCTCGTTATAGTTTACCCATTTCTGACCTTTATGGTATTACAAGAGTTAATTTATTGGGACCGGGTTATGTACCGTTACATAAAGCCCCCCCACTAGAACAAATTTATTTTGGTTTTTACTCTTTTATTAAAATAAATTGTTGATTGTTTCAATTCTCCTAATATTCTTGTTTTTTTTTCTTCGTAATAGTGTTTCATTTCCAACTGGTTGTAAACTGACTGGTAATTCAGACTGGTGGTAATTGCTGTTTTCTTACTCTACTCTCTCTCTCTCTCTTGGAGGCAAATTCATCAATTATTTATTCCTCTGGGTAGTGGTACTTCCACATTTTATTTGATAAGGACTGGTCACACTAATCATATTAAACTTGTTTTAACACTCATCTCTATTTACTTCTATAAATTATCTTTATCAATTAAGCTTCGGTCTGCTATCTTCCTTCTATTTTCTTCATCTATACTTCTGGAATCTAATATCAATCTATACAGCTATTTTATAATTATTATCCCTTAAATATTCAATTTCCCTAACATTTTTCCCTATCCTGTGCGGTGGTACCAGTCGGGTGGCCACTCTGGGTCCATTACTCCGCTGTCCATCCTTACACCTTCTGAGACCAGGGGAACATCATCCCTGCTCATAAAAATTATTGCCAGAACATTTCTACGGTCAATACATAAAAATAAAAAAAATTATAAGTAGTAGTCAAATAGCGACTAGTACTAAACACTTTTGGGATTCTTCATACTGTAGCTGTTTTCATTTATTTATATATTTCTTCTTCTCCTTGATTCCTTCTTCTTTTCCAGTAACTAATAGCATATAACATTATTGATAGGCCTTATGTTAAAATTCTTTTGACTTTACTTCTTGTGACATATTTCTCCGTATCATTTCTTCTTATATAATCTTCAATTCCGAGAAATTCTAACTATTGTATTAATTATCATCCTCCTTCAGTTTCATTGGAGTCATTAAATTATTCTTTATTCTTCTTATCTGAGCACATTACCATCAATTGTTTTTGTTCATTTAATTTTTCTTCTGTTTGTTACCATTAAAAATATTACTTTTTCCTATTATTTCATTTTAAATCAATTCTTTATAACTCTTATTTACTAATCAGTTCTTATTTTTTGTTAAATTAAATGGTTTCAAAATATCTTAAATCGTATTATTTCTGAATAAATTAAGTAAGTTGTCCTTACATAGTTTTTATTAAATCGTCTTGTTCCTGGATAAATTGTTGAGTAAGTTGTCCTTACATACTTTTGGAATTTTGGGGTTTTTAGTCTCTTCATTCTAAATTATATGGTTTCAAAATAACTTGAGTAAGATGTCCTTACATGCTTTTAGAATTTTGGGGTTTTCTTCCGCTATTCAATGGGTTGCTGGGTCGGTTTTCAGCATTTCAGTCCCCTTTTCTGGTTTGTTATTATTTAGGTTAACCATGGTCCATTAACTCAGGTACTCCCTTTACTCGGATTACTGGGGTATTCATAATGATTTTGGTATTTGTTAAATACCTCTCTTTCACCTGGCATCGTAACTCAGCTGATACAAAGTCTTCATTGAAGTCACGGTTTTCCGTCATTGTTAGTTCTTTTTTAACTAACAGGTATTGCACCTCCTCTGACATAACATATTCACTCATTTTAAATAGCATTCCATTCCCGTTTTCCTCTGGATGATTTACCAAAATGTTTACTGATATATTCCGTCTTGATGATCTGACTAATATCTTCTGATGCACTTCAATCGTTGACACATTTAACTGGAATGTAAACTTAATTAACTCCCTCTGTTCATTAATTGGGAAGTTAAATACATTAATTAATCCATCTGTAATCATCTCCCATTCTTCCCTTGTATTTATTATTTTCTTTCTACATGTTTTTCTTATTTCCTTGGTCTTCTTTTCCAAGTATTGATTATCCTCTTTGTTGTGGCTATTTTTATTTTCCGATGGCATTACACCTTGGTATTCTGTAATTTCTATTTCCTTCCTGCTCTCTTCTGTATTCGAACTTACTTTAATACCTTCTGAAGTGCTGTCTGATGTTTCATCCAAATTCTTGACACTATGGTCCATTTGTTTATTTGTCCTCCTTGTATGTATCTGCCTTTTGGCTAAGTGTATCAACATTTTCAAACTTCTTCCCGAAAGTTTTCCATATCTCCTTATTGAAATTCTCCATTTTACCCTCAAATTGTTTTAAATTTTCTTCGTTTATTTTCTCAATTTGTTTTAAACTATCCCTCAAAGTTTCATTTTGCTTCCTTGAGTTCTCTTCCTGTTTCTTAAAATTCTCATCTATTTGGTCAAATTTTTCGCTCAAGGTTTCACTTTGTTTCCTTGAGTTCTCATCTATTTTATCAAACTTCTCGGCTATAAATCTCATCATGTCTTGCCAATTTGGTTCTCTCCTAGCTTCCACTTTGTCTGGTTGGTCCCCTTGGGCATCCTCTTCCACTATTTCCTTTTCCGTGCTCATAATTGCTTCAGTTTCTTCTTTATCACCCATTGGTTGTTCCATTTCACTGTCTGTAAATAATTCTATCTCTCGTTCCTGTCCACCTTCTTACTTCTCCTTTTCTTCTGCCCTCTTCTTCGATCTGCCTCTGGTATTATGCATTTCTTGTTTTCTCATGACTGCCGACGATAATTAGATTTTTTCGTATATTAATTTATTAAATATATCAAATTTCTTTTCTAATTACAGCCCTTTTACGTTGAGCGCCATTTCTGTAACGTGCGGTTATATAGCGAGGTGTTAGCGAAACGTCCGTCTTATTCAATTAAGCCCCACTGTTGTAAGCGCCATTTCTTATACGTGCGGTTTTTTGTTATCAAGGTTTCCACCTCTCCGCAGTCGCCACTTATGAATTATAAAGACCGAAGTTTAAATACAGTGGTTGGTAATGTTACTCAAATAAAGCAGAAATCGAGTGTGTGTGATTTGGGTCAAGTAGGGAAGTTGTTTAGCCTGATTTTGAAGAGAGAGCAAGTACTGTTTGTTTACCCTCGGTTTGGACGATTTCTAAATTTTTTAAATATTCGCCGTGAACCGAATCAGCTGACTTTAACACTAGTTTCCAAATCTATATCAACCAGACGACACTGTGGCAGTATACGACCCGGTGGATCGTCTTCTTCTTAGTTGTTCTGAAACTTAATACAACTACCCACTACAAGAAAGGACACACATTTTTATTTTTTAAATCTCAATTTTTCAATAATATTTATTAAGAATATTATTGGTTTTTCTCTTCCGCCAAAATACAAATATCACAATCGATCTTTTCCTTAATTAAGACATGATATCGACTTCATTGAGTAAACATGGAATTGTCAAAAAAAATATATATGGTTTTTTGACCACAATTTATACTATATTTAAAACATCAATCAATATATAATTCTTTTATTTATTTCCCCAGGGTTAAGGGTAAGTTCTTTTTGTTATGAGATGGTCAGAAATGGATAATTATACTACGCTTTACAAATACCGAAAAAATATTAAAAAATTTGTTTATTTTCGCTTAGTACGTAGTTCCGGAAATGTCCGTAAGAGAGCAGAGTGCGTTTGTTTTCATTAGAACATGTGGTTAATTTTTAATAGTTTCTTTTCTATACTTCCATTCGGAATGATTTTTCTTCGTTAAATATTAAACGAAATGTTTATATTACCTCTCTTCTTGAAGTTCTTACTTGGATGAAGCCGTTTCTCCGATGGTGTCTGTATTTGGTTGTAATTTCATAACCGACCGGCAAATATTATCGCGTCAAACTCGCAACACAGCGAAGCTAGGCCGGATCGTCCAAAAATGGTTTTCTTTCACTTTTATTATGGAGTATAGCAATTTAACTTTGATAAATAAGGTAGTAGTATATAATGTTCATACTGTTGTTTAATTTTGTACCAATTTTGCACTTTTCAAATATTTCTAAAAGGATATTTTAATAAAATTGTTGTCTCATCATTTTGTCAACTCGACAGGTTTAATTCTTAAATTCGATTAACAATATTTGTTATTTTTCGTTACTCTTAGTAACCCATAATTTTTATATATCTTTTTATTGGTTCTGCTATTTACTTTTTAGTGTATAGGCAGTTTGTAATTATTATAAATTTATTTTTTATTTACAGAAAAATAATTCTTTTTAATTTTGGTTTCTTTCCCAATTTGGTTTACATAATAGGTTTCTGTTTATTTTCTTATAACTTTGGATATAAGTATTTAATATTTTTATTAACTTTAAATGAATTTATATATTATTTATTAGTTCTTACAGTATTCCTACACTGCACTACTTCCTTCTGCCATTTCCCTCATACAGTATTATTTTAATTTTTTATTATCATCTGATATCTAAATCTTTTATGTTTTTTAAAACGAACCCTGGGTTATCTTATACTATAACACAAATATTTTAAAAAATATAAAATTAACTTAGGTATTAAACTTGGTTGTCTACACAATATAAATACTACAATAAATTAACAAAATACATAATTAGTTAGTAGCATCATAGTCTACTATCATCGTTTATAATTCTCACACCTACAGCACAATCCTGTAAGAAGTTCCCTTCACTTTCACTTATTACCTCATTGGGTACACTATAACTCACTTGTCACTGTATATCACTTTAATCGTTTATAATGTTTAGTGATACAATTTAATTTTGAGCTCGTTATAGTTTACCCATTTCTGACCTTTATGGTATTACAAGAGTTAATTTATTGGGACCGGGTTATGTACCGTTACATAAAGCCCCCCCACTAGAACAAATTTATTTTGGTTTTTACTCTTTTATTAAAATAAATTGTTGATTGTTTCAATTCTCCTAATATTCTTGTTTTTTTTTCTTCGTAATAGTGTTTCATTTCCAACTGGTTGTAAACTGACTGGTAATTCAGACTGGTGGTAATTGCTGTTTTCTTACTCTACTCTCTCTCTCTCTCTTGGAGGCAAATTCATCGATTATTTATTCCTCTGGGTAGTGGTACTTCCACATTTTATTTGATAAGGACTGGTCACACTAATCATATTAAACTTGTTTTAACACTCATCTCTATTTACTTCTATAAATTATCTTTATCAATTAAGCTTCGGTCTGCTATCTTCCTTCTATTTTCTTCATCTATACTTCTGGAATCTAATATCAATCTATACAGCTATTTTATAATTATTATCCCTTAAATATTCAATTTCCCTAACATTTTTCCCTATCCTGTGCGGTGGTACCAGTCGGGTGGCCACTCTGGGTCCATTACTCCGCTGTCCATCCTTACACCTTCTGAGACCAGGGGAACATCATCCCTGCTCATAAAAATTATTGCCAGAACATTTCTACGGTCAATACATAAAAATAAAAAAAATTATAAGTAGTAGTCAAATAGCGACTAGTACTAAACACTTTTGGGATTCTTCATACTGTAGCTGTTTGCATTTATTTATATATTTCTTCTTCTCCTTGATTCCTTCTTCTTTTCCAGTAACTAATAGCATATAACATTATTGATAGGCCTTATGTTAAAATTCTTTTGACTTTACTTCTTGTGACATATTTCTCCGTATCATTTCTTCTTATATAATCTTCAATTCCGAGAAATTCTAACTATTGTATTAATTATCATCCTCCTTCAGTTTCATTGGAGTCATTAAATTATTCTTTATTCTTCTTATCTGAGCACATTACCATCAATTGTTTTTGTTCATTTAATTTTTCTTCTGTTTGTTACCATTGAAAATATTACTTTTTCCTATTATTTCATTTTAAATCAATTCTTTATAACTCTTATTTACTAATCAGTTCTTATTTTTTGTTAAATTAAATGGTTTCGAAATATCTTAAATCGTATTATTTCTGAATAAATTAAGTAAGTTGTCCTTACATAGTTTTTATTAAATCGTCTTGTTCCTGGATAAATTGTTGAGTAAGTTGTCCTTACATACTTTTGGAATTTTGGGGTTTTTAGTCTCTTCATTCTAAATTATATGGTTTCAAAATAACTTGAGTAAGATGTCCTTACATGCTTTTAGAATTTTGGGGTTTTCTTCCGCTATTCAATGGGTTGCTGGGTCGGTTTTCAGCATTTCAGTCCCCTTTTCTGGTTTGTTATTATTTAGGTTAACCATGGTCCATTAACTCAGGTACTCCCTTTACTCGGATTACTGGGGTATTCATAATGATTTTGGTATTTGTTAAATACCTCTCTTTCA
The DNA here is from genome assembly GCA_034769895.1 of Magicicada septendecula. Taxonomy (NCBI): domain Eukaryota; kingdom Metazoa; phylum Arthropoda; class Insecta; order Hemiptera; family Cicadidae; genus Magicicada; species Magicicada septendecula. The sequence continues at coordinate 806,599,518 of CM068367.1, forward strand.
CCTGGCATCGTAACTCAGCTGATACAAAGTCTTCATTGAAGTCACGGTTTTCCGTCATTGTTAGTTCTTTTTTAACTAACAGGTATTGCACCTCCTCTGACATAACATATTCACTCATTTTAAATAGCATTCCATTCCCGTTTTCCTCTGGATGATTTACCAAAATGTTTACTGATATATTCCGTCTTGATGATCTGACTAATATCTTCTGATGCACTTCAATCGTTGACACATTTAACTGGGATGTAAACTTAATTAACTCCCTCTGTTCATTAATTGGGAAGTTAAATACATTAATTAATCCATCTGTAATCATCTCCCATTCTTCCCTTGTATTTATTATTTTCTTTCTACATGTTTTTCTTATTTCCTTGGTCTTCTTTTCCAAGTATTGATTATCCTCTTTGTTGTGGCTATTTTTATTTTCCGATGGCATTACACCTTGGTATTCTGTAATTTCTATTTCCTTCCTGCTCTCTTCTGTATTCGAACTTACTTTAATACCTTCTGAAGTGCTGTCTGATGTTTCATCCAAATTCTTGACACTATGGTCCATTTGTTTATTTGTCCTCCTTGTATGTATCTGCCTTTTGGCTAAGTGTATCAACATTTTCAAACTTCTTCCCGAAAGTTTTCCATATCTCCTTATTGAAATTCTCCATTTTACCCTCAAATTGTTTTAAATTTTCTTCGTTTATTTTCTCAATTTGTTTTAAACTATCCCTCAAAGTTTCATTTTGCTTCCTTGAGTTCTCTTCCTGTTTCTTAAAATTCTCATCTATTTGGTCAAATTTTTCGCTCAAGGTTTCACTTTGTTTCCTTGAGTTCTCATCTATTTTATCAAACTTCTCGGCTATAAATCTCATCATGTCTTGCCAATTTGGTTCTCTCCTAGCTTCCACTTTGTCTGGTTGGTCCCCTTGGGCATCCTCTTCCACTATTTCCTTTTCCGTGCTCATAATTGCTTCAGTTTCTTCTTTATCACCCATTGGTTGTTCCATTTCACTGTCTGTAAATAATTCTATCTCTCGTTCCTGTCCACCTTCTTACTTCTCCTTTTCTTCTGCCCTCTTCTTCGATCTGCCTCTGGTATTATGCATTTCTTGTTTTCTCATGACTGCCGACGATAATTAGATTTTTTCGTATATTAATTTATTAAATATATCAAATTTCTTTTCTAATTACAGCCCTTTTACGTTGAGCGCCATTTCTGTAACGTGCGGTTATATAGCGAGGTGTTAGCGAAACGTCCGTCTTATTCAATTAAGCCCCACTGTTGTAAGCGCCATTTCTTATACGTGCGGTTTTTTGTTATCAAGGTTTCCACCTCTCCGCAGTCGCCACTTATGAATTATAAAGACCGAAGTTTAAATACAGTGGTTGGTAATGTTACTCAAATAAAGCAGAAATCGAGTGTGTGTGATTTGGGTCAAGTAGGGAAGTTGTTTAGCCTGATTTTGAAGAGAGAGCAAGTACTGTTTGTTTACCCTCGGTTTGGACGATTTCTAAATTTTTTAAATATTCGCCGTGAACCGAATCAGCTGACTTTAACACTAGTTTCCAAATCTATATCAACCAGACGACACTGTGGCAGTATACGACCCGGTGGATCGTCTTCTTCTTAGTTGTTCTGAAACTTAATACAACTACCCACTACAAGAAAGGACACACATTTTTATTTTTTAAATCTCAATTTTTCAATAATATTTATTAAGAATATTATTGGTTTTTCTCTTCCGCCAAAATACAAATATCACAATCGATCTTTTCCTTAATTAAGACATGATATCGACTTCATTGAGTAAACATGGAATTGTCAAAAAATATATATATGGTTTTTTGACCAAAATTTATACTATATTTAAAACATCAATCAATATATAATTCTTTTATTTATTTCCCCAGGGTTAAGGGTAAGTTCTTTTTGTTATGAGATGGTCAGAAATGGATAATTATACTACGCTTTACAAATACCGAAAAAATATTAAAAAATTTGTTTATTTTCGCTTAGTACGTAGTTCCGGAAATGTCCGTAAGAGAGCAGAGTGCGTTTGTTTTCATTAGAACATGTGGTTAATTTTTAATAGTTTCTTTTCTATACTTCCATTCGGAATGATTTTTCTTCGTTAAATATTAAACGAAATGTTTATATTACCTCTCTTCTTGAAGTTCTTACTTGGATGAAGCCGTTTCTCCGATGGTGTCTGTATTTGGTTGTAATTTCATAACCGACCGGCAAATATTATCGCGTCAAACTCGCAACACAGCGAAGCTAGGCCGGATCGTCCAAAAATGGTTTTCTTTCACTTTTATTATGGAGTATAGCAATTTAACTTTGATAAATAAGGTAGTAGTATATAATGTTCATACTGTTGTTTAATTTTGTACCAATTTTGCACTTTTCAAATATTTCTAAAAGGATATTTTAATAAAATTGTTGTCTCATCATTTTGTCAACTCAACAGGTTTAATTCTTAAATTCAATTAACAATATTTGTTATTTTTCGTTACTCTTAGTAACCCATAATTTTTATATATCTTTTTATTGGTTCTGCTATTTACTTTTTAGTGTATAGGCAGTTTGTAATTATTATAAATTTATTTTTTATTTACAGAAAAATAATTCTTTTTAATTTTGGTTTCTTTCCCAATTTGGTTTACATAATAGGTTTCTGTTTATTTTCTTATAACTTATGATATAAGTATTTAATATTTTTATTAACTTTAAATGAATTTATATATTATTTATTAGTTCTTACAGTATTCCTACACTGCACTACTTCCTTCTGCCATTTCCCTCATACAGTATTATTTTAATTTTTTATTATCATCTGATATCTAAATCTTTTATGTTTTTTAAAACGAACCCTGGGTTATCTTATACTATAACACAAATATTTTAAAAAATATAAAATTAACTTAGGTATTAAACTTGGTTGTCTACACAATATAAATACTACAATAAATTAACAAAATACATAATTAGTTAGTAGCATCATAGTCTACTATCATCGTTTATAATTCTCACACCTACAGCACAATCCTGTAAGAAGTTCCCTTCACTTTCACTTATTACCTCATTGGGTACACTATAACTCACTTGTCACTGTATATCACTTTAATCGTTTATAATGTTTAGTGATACAATTTAATTTTGAGCTCGTTATAGTTTACCCATTTCTGACCTTTATGGTATTACAAGAGTTAATTTATTGGGACCGGGTTATGTACCGTTACATAAAGCCCCCCCACTAGAACAAATTTATTTTGGTTTTTACTCTTTTATTAAAATAAATTGTTGATTGTTTCAATTCTCCTAATATTCTTGTTTTTTTTTCTTCGTAATAGTGTTTCATTTCCAACTGGTTGTAAACTGACTGGTAATTCAGACTGGTGGTAATTGCTGTTTTCTTACTCTACTCTCTCTCTCTCTCTTGGAGGCAAATTCATCAATTATTTATTCCTCTGGGTAGTGGTACTTCCACATTTTATTTGATAAGGACTGGTCACACTAATCATATTAAACTTGTTTTAACACTCATCTCTATTTACTTCTATAAATTATCTTTATCAATTAAGCTTCGGTCTGCTATCTTCCTTCTATTTTCTTCATCTATACTTCTGGAATCTAATATCAATCTATACAGCTATTTTATAATTATTATCCCTTAAATATTCAATTTCCCTAACATTTTTCCCTATCCTGTGCGGTGGTACCAGTCGGGTGGCCACTCTGGGTCCATTACTCCGCTGTCCATCCTTACACCTTCTGAGACCAGGGGAACATCATCCCTGCTCATAAAAATTATTGCCAGAACATTTCTACGGTCAATACATAAAAATAAAAAAAATTATAAGTAGTAGTCAAATAGCGACTAGTACTAAACACTTTTGGGATTCTTCATACTGTAGCTGTTTTCATTTATTTATATATTTCTTCTTCTCCTTGATTCCTTCTTCTTTTCCAGTAACTAATAGCATATAACATTATTGATAGGCCTTATGTTAAAATTCTTTTGACTTTACTTCTTGTGACATATTTCTCCGTATCATTTCTTCTTATATAATCTTCAATTCCGAGAAATTCTAACTATTGTATTAATTATCATCCTCCTTCAGTTTCATTGGAGTCATTAAATTATTCTTTATTCTTCTTATCTGAGCACATTACCATCAATTGTTTTTGTTCATTTAATTTTTCTTCTGTTTGTTACCATTAAAAATATTACTTTTTCCTATTATTTCATTTTAAATCAATTCTTTATAACTCTTATTTACTAATCAGTTCTTATTTTTTGTTAAATTAAATGGTTTCAAAATATCTTAAATCGTATTATTTCTGAATAAATTAAGTAAGTTGTCCTTACATAGTTTTTATTAAATCGTCTTGTTCCTGGATAAATTGTTGAGTAAGTTGTCCTTACATACTTTTGGAATTTTGGGGTTTTTAGTCTCTTCATTCTAAATTATATGGTTTCAAAATAACTTGAGTAAGATGTCCTTACATGCTTTTAGAATTTTGGGGTTTTCTTCCGCTATTCAATGGGTTGCTGGGTCGGTTTTCAGCATTTCAGTCCCCTTTTCTGGTTTGTTATTATTTAGGTTAACCATGGTCCATTAACTCAGGTACTCCCTTTACTCGGATTACTGGGGTATTCATAATGATTTTGGTATTTGTTAAATACCTCTCTTTCACCTGGCATCGTAACTCAGCTGATACAAAGTCTTCATTGAAGTCACGGTTTTCCGTCATTGTTAGTTCTTTTTTAACTAACAGGTATTGCACCTCCTCTGACATAACATATTCACTCATTTTAAATAGCATTCCATTCCCGTTTTCCTCTGGATGATTTACCAAAATGTTTACTGATATATTCCGTCTTGATGATCTGACTAATATCTTCTGATGCACTTCAATCGTTGACACATTTAACTGGAATGTAAACTTAATTAACTCCCTCTGTTCATTAATTGGGAAGTTAAATACATTAATTAATCCATCTGTAATCATCTCCCATTCTTCCCTTGTATTTATTATTTTCTTTCTACATGTTTTTCTTATTTCCTTGGTCTTCTTTTCCAAGTATTGATTATCCTCTTTGTTGTGGCTATTTTTATTTTCCGATGGCATTACACCTTGGTATTCTGTAATTTCTATTTCCTTCCTGCTCTCTTCTGTATTCGAACTTACTTTAATACCTTCTGAAGTGCTGTCTGATGTTTCATCCAAATTCTTGACACTATGGTCCATTTGTTTATTTGTCCTCCTTGTATGTATCTGCCTTTTGGCTAAGTGTATCAACATTTTCAAACTTCTTCCCGAAAGTTTTCCATATCTCCTTATTGAAATTCTCCATTTTACCCTCAAATTGTTTTAAATTTTCTTCGTTTATTTTCTCAATTTGTTTTAAACTATCCCTCAAAGTTTCATTTTGCTTCCTTGAGTTCTCTTCCTGTTTCTTAAAATTCTCATCTATTTGGTCAAATTTTTCGCTCAAGGTTTCACTTTGTTTCCTTGAGTTCTCATCTATTTTATCAAACTTCTCGGCTATAAATCTCATCATGTCTTGCCAATTTGGTTCTCTCCTAGCTTCCACTTTGTCTGGTTGGTCCCCTTGGGCATCCTCTTCCACTATTTCCTTTTCCGTGCTCATAATTGCTTCAGTTTCTTCTTTATCACCCATTGGTTGTTCCATTTCACTGTCTGTAAATAATTCTATCTCTCGTTCCTGTCCACCTTCTTACTTCTCCTTTTCTTCTGCCCTCTTCTTCGATCTGCCTCTGGTATTATGCATTTCTTGTTTTCTCATGACTGCCGACGATAATTAGATTTTTTCGTATATTAATTTATTAAATATATCAAATTTCTTTTCTAATTACAGCCCTTTTACGTTGAGCGCCATTTCTGTAACGTGCGGTTATATAGCGAGGTGTTAGCGAAACGTCCGTCTTATTCAATTAAGCCCCACTGTTGTAAGCGCCATTTCTTATACGTGCGGTTTTTTGTTATCAAGGTTTCCACCTCTCCGCAGTCGCCACTTATGAATTATAAAGACCGAAGTTTAAATACAGTGGTTGGTAATGTTACTCAAATAAAGCAGAAATCGAGTGTGTGTGATTTGGGTCAAGTAGGGAAGTTGTTTAGCCTGATTTTGAAGAGAGAGCAAGTACTGTTTGTTTACCCTCGGTTTGGACGATTTCTAAATTTTTTAAATATTCGCCGTGAACCGAATCAGCTGACTTTAACACTAGTTTCCAAATCTATATCAACCAGACGACACTGTGGCAGTATACGACCCGGTGGATCGTCTTCTTCTTAGTTGTTCTGAAACTTAATACAACTACCCACTACAAGAAAGGACACACATTTTTATTTTTTAAATCTCAATTTTTCAATAATATTTATTAAGAATATTATTGGTTTTTCTCTTCCGCCAAAATACAAATATCACAATCGATCTTTTCCTTAATTAAGACATGATATCGACTTCATTGAGTAAACATGGAATTGTCAAAAAAAATATATATGGTTTTTTGACCACAATTTATACTATATTTAAAACATCAATCAATATATAATTCTTTTATTTATTTCCCCAGGGTTAAGGGTAAGTTCTTTTTGTTATGAGATGGTCAGAAATGGATAATTATACTACGCTTTACAAATACCGAAAAAATATTAAAAAATTTGTTTATTTTCGCTTAGTACGTAGTTCCGGAAATGTCCGTAAGAGAGCAGAGTGCGTTTGTTTTCATTAGAACATGTGGTTAATTTTTAATAGTTTCTTTTCTATACTTCCATTCGGAATGATTTTTCTTCGTTAAATATTAAACGAAATGTTTATATTACCTCTCTTCTTGAAGTTCTTACTTGGATGAAGCCGTTTCTCCGATGGTGTCTGTATTTGGTTGTAATTTCATAACCGACCGGCAAATATTATCGCGTCAAACTCGCAACACAGCGAAGCTAGGCCGGATCGTCCAAAAATGGTTTTCTTTCACTTTTATTATGGAGTATAGCAATTTAACTTTGATAAATAAGGTAGTAGTATATAATGTTCATACTGTTGTTTAATTTTGTACCAATTTTGCACTTTTCAAATATTTCTAAAAGGATATTTTAATAAAATTGTTGTCTCATCATTTTGTCAACTCGACAGGTTTAATTCTTAAATTCGATTAACAATATTTGTTATTTTTCGTTACTCTTAGTAACCCATAATTTTTATATATCTTTTTATTGGTTCTGCTATTTACTTTTTAGTGTATAGGCAGTTTGTAATTATTATAAATTTATTTTTTATTTACAGAAAAATAATTCTTTTTAATTTTGGTTTCTTTCCCAATTTGGTTTACATAATAGGTTTCTGTTTATTTTCTTATAACTTTGGATATAAGTATTTAATATTTTTATTAACTTTAAATGAATTTATATATTATTTATTAGTTCTTACAGTATTCCTACACTGCACTACTTCCTTCTGCCATTTCCCTCATACAGTATTATTTTAATTTTTTATTATCATCTGATATCTAAATCTTTTATGTTTTTTAAAACGAACCCTGGGTTATCTTATACTATAACACAAATATTTTAAAAAATATAAAATTAACTTAGGTATTAAACTTGGTTGTCTACACAATATAAATACTACAATAAATTAACAAAATACATAATTAGTTAGTAGCATCATAGTCTACTATCATCGTTTATAATTCTCACACCTACAGCACAATCCTGTAAGAAGTTCCCTTCACTTTCACTTATTACCTCATTGGGTACACTATAACTCACTTGTCACTGTATATCACTTTAATCGTTTATAATGTTTAGTGATACAATTTAATTTTGAGCTCGTTATAGTTTACCCATTTCTGACCTTTATGGTATTACAAGAGTTAATTTATTGGGACCGGGTTATGTACCGTTACATAAAGCCCCCCCACTAGAACAAATTTATTTTGGTTTTTACTCTTTTATTAAAATAAATTGTTGATTGTTTCAATTCTCCTAATATTCTTGTTTTTTTTTCTTCGTAATAGTGTTTCATTTCCAACTGGTTGTAAACTGACTGGTAATTCAGACTGGTGGTAATTGCTGTTTTCTTACTCTACTCTCTCTCTCTCTCTTGGAGGCAAATTCATCAATTATTTATTCCTCTGGGTAGTGGTACTTCCACATTTTATTTGATAAGGACTGGTCACACTAATCATATTAAACTTGTTTTAACACTCATCTCTATTTACTTCTATAAATTATCTTTATCAATTAAGCTTCGGTCTGCTATCTTCCTTCTATTTTCTTCATCTATACTTCTGGAATCTAATATCAATCTATACAGCTATTTTATAATTATTATCCCTTAAATATTCAATTTCCCTAACATTTTTCCCTATCCTGTGCGGTGGTACCAGTCGGGTGGCCACTCTGGGTCCATTACTCCGCTGTCCATCCTTACACCTTCTGAGACCAGGGGAACATCATCCCTGCTCATAAAAATTATTGCCAGAACATTTCTACGGTCAATACATAAAAATAAAAAAAATTATAAGTAGTAGTCAAATAGCGACTAGTACTAAACACTTTTGGGATTCTTCATACTGTAGCTGTTTGCATTTATTTATATATTTCTTCTTCTCCTTGATTCCTTCTTCTTTTCCAGTAACTAATAGCATATAACATTATTGATAGGCCTTATGTTAAAATTCTTTTGACTTTACTTCTTGTGACATATTTCTCCGTATCATTTCTTCTTATATAATCTTCAATTCCGAGAAATTCTAACTATTGTATTAATTATCATCCTCCTTCAGTTTCATTGGAGTCATTAAATTATTCTTTATTCTTCTTATCTGAGCACATTACCATCAATTGTTTTTGTTCATTTAATTTTTCTTCTGTTTGTTACCATTGAAAATATTACTTTTTCCTATTATTTCATTTTAAATCAATTCTTTATAACTCTTATTTACTAATCAGTTCTTATTTTTTGTTAAATTAAATGGTTTCGAAATATCTTAAATCGTATTATTTCTGAATAAATTAAGTAAGTTGTCCTTACATAGTTTTTATTAAATCGTCTTGTTCCTGGATAAATTGTTGAGTAAGTTGTCCTTACATACTTTTGGAATTTTGGGGTTTTTAGTCTCTTCATTCTAAATTATATGGTTTCAAAATAACTTGAGTAAGATGTCCTTACATGCTTTTAGAATTTTGGGGTTTTCTTCCGCTATTCAATGGGTTGCTGGGTCGGTTTTCAGCATTTCAGTCCCCTTTTCTGGTTTGTTATTATTTAGGTTAACCATGGTCCATTAACTCAGGTACTCCCTTTACTCGGATTACTGGGGTATTCATAATGATTTTGGTATTTGTTAAATACCTCTCTTTCACCTGGCATCGTAACTCAGCTGATACAAAGTCTTCATTGAAGTCACGGTTTTCCGTCATTGTTAGTTCTTTTTTAACTAACAGGTATTGCACCTCCTCTGACATAACATATTCACTCATTTTAAATAGCATTCCATTCCCGTTTTCCTCTGGATGATTTACCAAAATGTTTACTGATATATTCCGTCTTGATGATCTGACTAATATCTTCTGATGCACTTCAATCGTTGACACATTTAACTGGGATGTAAACTTAATTAACTCCCTCTGTTCATTAATTGGGAAGATAAATACATTAATTAATCCATCTGTAATCATCTCCCATTCTTCCCTTGTATTTATTATTTTCTTTCTACATGTTTTTCTTATTTCCTTGGTCTTCTTTTCCAGGTATTGATTATCCTCTTTGTTGTGGCTATTTTTATTTTCCGATGGCATTACACCTTGGTATTCTGTAATTTCTATTTCCTTCCTGCTCTCTTCTGTATTCGAACTTACTTTAATACCTTCTGAAGTGCTGTCTGATGTTTCATCCAAATTCTTGACACTATGGTCCATTTGTTTATTTGTCCTCCTTGTATGTATCTGCCTTTTGGCTAAGTGTATCAACATTTTCAAACTTCTTCCCGAAAGTTTTCCATATCTCCTTATTGAAATTCTCCATTTTACCCTCAAATTGTTTTAAATTTTCTTCGTTTATTTTCTCAATTTGTTTTAAACTATCCCTCAAAGTTTCATTTTGCTTCCTTGAGTTCTCTTCCTGTTTCTTAAAATTCTCATCTATTTGGTCAAATTTTTCGCTCAAGGTTTCACTTTGTTTCCTTGAGTTCTCATCTATTTTATCAAACTTCTCGGCTATAAATCTCATCATGTCTTGCCAATTTGGTTCTCTCCTAGCTTCCACTTTGTCTGGTTGGTCCCCTTGGGCATCCTCTTCCACTATTTCCTTTTCCGTGCTCATAATTGCTTCAGTTTCTTCTTTATCACCCATTGGTTGTTCCATTTCACTGTCTGTAAATAATTCTATCTCTCGTTCCTGTCCACCTTCTTACTTCTCCTTTTCTTCTGCCCTCTTCTTCGATCTGCCTCTGGTATTATGCATTTCTTGTTTTCTCATGACTGCCGACGATAATTAGATTTTTTCGTATATTAATTTATTAAATATATCAAATTTCTTTTCTAATTACAGCCCTTTTACGTTGAGCGCCATTTCTGTAACGTGCGGTTATATAGCGAGGTGTTAGCGAAACGTCCGTCTTATTCAATTAAGCCCCACTGTTGTAAGCGCCATTTCTTATACGTGCGGTTTTTTGTTATCAAGGTTTCCACCTCTCCGCAGTCGCCACTTATGAATTATAAAGACCGAAGTTTAAATACAGTGGTTGGTAATGTTACTCAAATAAAGCAGAAATCGAGTGTGTGTGATTTGGGTCAAGTAGGGAAGTTGTTTAGCCTGATTTTGAAGAGAGAGCAAGTACTGTTTGTTTACCCTCGGTTTGGACGATTTCTAAATTTTTTAAATATTCGCCGTGAACCGAATCAGCTGACTTTAACACTAGTTTCCAAATCTAGATCAACCAGACGACACTGTGGCAGTATACGACCCGGTGGATCGTCTTCTTCTTAGTTGTTCTGAAACTTAATACAACTACCCACTACAAGAAAGGACACACATTTTTATTTTTTAAATCTCAATTTTTCAATAATATTTATTAAGAATATTATTGGTTTTTCTCTTCCGCCAAAATACAAATATCACAATCGATCTTTTCCTTAATTAAGACATGATATCGACTTCATTGAGTAAACATGGAATTGTCAAAAAATATATATATGGTTTTTTGACCAAAATTTATACTATATTTAAAACATCAATCAATATATAATTCTTTTATTTATTTCCCCAGGGTTAAGGGTAAGTTCTTTTTGTTATGAGATGGTCAGAAATGGATAATTATACTACGCTTTACAAATACCGAAAAAATATTAAAAAATTTGTTTATTTTCGCTTAGTACGTAGTTCCGGAAATGTCCGTAAGAGAGCAGAGTGCGTTTGTTTTCATTAGAACATGTGGTTAATTTTTAATAGTTTCTTTTCTATACTTCCATTCGGAATGATTTTTCTTCGTTAAATATTAAACGAAATGTTTATATTACCTCTCTTCTTGAAGTTCTTACTTGGATGAAGCCGTTTCTCCGATGGTGTCTGTATTTGGTTGTAATTTCATAACCGACCGGCAAATATTATCGCATCAAACTCGCAACACAGCGAAGCTAGGCCGGATCGTCCAAAAATGGTTTTCTTTCACTTTTATTATGGAGTATAGCAATTTAACTTTGATAAATAAGGTAGTAGTATATAATGTTCATACTGTTGTTTAATTTTGTACCAATTTTGCACTTTTCAAATATTTCTAAAAGGATATTTTAATAAAATTGTTGTCTCATCATTTTGTCAACTCGACAGGTTTAATTCTTAAATTCGATTAACAATACTTGTTATTTTTCGTTACTCTTAGTAACCCATAATTTTTATATATCTTTTTATTGGTTCTGCTATTTACTTTTTAGTGTATAGGCAGTTTGTAATTATTATAAATTTATTTTTTATTTACAGAAAAATAATTCTTTTTAATTTTGGTTTCTTTCCCAATTTGGTTTACATAATAGGTTTCTGTTTATTTTCTTATAACTTTGGATATAAGTATTTAATATTTTTATTAACTTTAAATGAATTTATATATTATTTATTAGTTCTTACAGTATTCCTACACTGCACTACTTCCTTCTGCCATTTCCCTCATACAGTATTATTTTAATTTTTTATTATCATCTGATATCTAAATCTTTTATGTTTTTTAAAACGAACCCTGGGTTATCTTATACTATAACACAAATATTTTTAAAAATATAAAATTAACTTAGATATTAAACTTGGTTGTCTACACAATATAAATACTACAATAAATTAACAAAATACATAATTAGTTAGTAGCATCATAGTCTACTATCATCGTTTATAATTCTCACACCTACAGCACAATCCTGTAAGAAGTTCCCTTCACTTTCACTTATTACCTCATTGGGTACACTATAACTCACTTGTCACTGTATATCACTTTAATCGTTTATAATGTTTAGTGATACAATTTAATTTTGAGCTCGTTATAGTTTACCCATTTCTGACCTTTATGGTATTACAAGAGTTAATTTATTGGGACCGGGTTATGTACCGTTACAATATGCGTATTTATTGGGACTTGGGCAAAACTAACCTAGCCCTGGTTAACATTCATGATCAGAATAAAAATACAATATAATATTCCTTAATCCCATTATTATGGTAATAGGTATTTCTGTACTGTCACAAAACCCCCTCAATGAAAGGTTTGGTGTCGAGACACAAAAACTTTCACTGACTCATTCACACGTTTCTAAAAGGATCAGTCCCGATATGTTGCCACAACCCCCTGTAGTGTTAATATAAAAAATTTCAATCACTTACCCTTGGTCCTATAGTGCTGATCGTACCTGTCTGACCTTACTGGACTTCTCCGGAGAGATCCCTACACCATAAGGCCATGAGGCACTGAACGCTCCTGTTCTGACGCTCCGGCCAGCGCAGGACCGCGGTCACAACACCACAAAACTCTGAAACATGTAATACAAAACTTATAATAGTGGCCTTATTTATCCACATATCCGCAACTGATATGTCTCCCCTTAGATGCATTGGTTTGTGTTTTGAGGCGTTGGTTTTCTTTACTCATAAAATTCCAAATAACACACAAAAAAATATAACAAGATTTTAGACAGATAATCCTTCCACCTTTCAACACTCCTGCATATTTTTATCAAATTCTCTGACTCCAGTCAACATCAACTTACTTCTCTCATCATAAGAAATTATACCCTTATACTAAACATGAAACAAATTCTACCCTCAAACGACAACTACTATCTCTACTAATTTATTTCAAGTAACATCAGCATTTTTAACTATTATGGCAAACACTTCAAAAACTATTTAATTTTCTTTACTCAACTTTCTTTACATTTAATTTTCTTTGTAACAGAATCATTACTATAGACTTGATAACCAACATCAATCTCACTATCAATTCTTTAAAATTACACATTATTACCGTTACTACCCTTGTAGTAACCTCCCATCCACACACACTATTGCTTTATTAGGGATGGACTGTGGCGCCCATTTGCCTCCACAAGGACTGCATTATTGGAGGAATTTATTGCCTCAGTGTCCTTGCTTCAGCGCTACATTTGAAAGACTTAGATATCAACATACCTTATGTTACAGAATTACACGCCCTTAATGCGGGTCTACCACCTGGCTTTGCTGTTCCTCCGCGAACAGAGTGGCAGCTGCTGTTCCATAGTTCCGGGGGATTTCCCCTAGTTTCACCCCCCATCAATTTCTACTATAAACCAATTTCAAATAAGCTATGGTCAAGGGACTTAATTTATGGCCATAGCTGACCGCTAGCCAAAACCACAATTCGTGCTGGCAAGGCAGTAATCGCCCGAAAAGCGGGGAAATCAACTTTACCTTCAGGCATGTTTTACATCACATCATTGTCATACACTGTGCGGTCAATAATCACATATAATACAAAATTATATTAAAATTTGTACAGTGTAGACACGCCTTCTTGAGGCCTCCGATGATGGCAACGGTCTGTGCGTCACTCATCAACCCACTTCGCTAGCTACAATAGCACATGCCACTACTGCACTAGCCCAATTAATTCTAACTTAATTCCTCCTACATATACTGTTCATACAGTCCATTTTGACTTACATTTTCTAACACCAAACAACTATAAAACACCTTTTAACCTTGCTCAAAAACAAGTTCTTTAATTATTTAAAATTTCTCACATAGACACTTTACAAGTTCAAGCTCTCACTTTCACTAACAACTTCTTCTACTACAAAATAGGAATTACAACAATGGATCACCTGATAGGATTACATAAAAATAAAATATATTCCTTTGTTCTCTGAAGTAAGACAAACACCTGGAAAAGTTCATCATTTACATTACAATAATTTTAACTCTCTCGTTTCACAATTTCTGAACGAAACTACTTTATTTCGTGGAACACATGTATATAAATACTTCTTTTTTTTTTTTTTTTTTATGTGACTCTACTTTATACTTCCACGAACTCTGGGTCCCCCTCCCCGTTCTTGCACGTTAAAATTTCTACTCACACCTTTTTGTGAAGCCAGACCATCGTTAGTTTCACCCCGTTGTTGAGGCTACTGCCAACCATGGTCTGCCTCCTTGGCCAAAATCCACGATCAGAGGTGGTGTGAATCTGTGATCGCCCGAAAATGGGGGAGTGTCCCTCCTGGAAACATAAACATCAAACTAAACTCATTCACACTCATTAATATACAAATCCTATCCAAATCCTAAGATGACCAATATAACTTTAAATTTGTTGCATTGTGTGTTCCTACTATTTCCCTAGTCTCCCTGTCCTGCAACACATATGAATTTTTCATTTTGATCCCTACTATCTCATAAGGTCCTTCGTAAAGCAGGAAGAATTTCTTAATTTCCTTGTCTTGAGCGCTCGATAGATCATGCCTCCTTACCAATACCAACTGTCCAACTTCATATTTTACCCATTTACCTTTTGCGTCGTGTCTACGTTTTCTTCGTTCACCCTTGCTTAACAAATTCTCGTTGGCCAACCGGATCTTAATGCTCACATCCGTATGCTCGCTCTCCGTTGGATAATCAAACAACTGCTCCAAAATTCTTGGGGGGCGTGTTCCCTTTACCAACTCGTGAGGTGTATAGCCGGTGGACTCGTGGGTGGTACTGTTCAGCCAATTTTCTACCTTCTTGACATACAACGGCCACTCGCTGTGTTTAGCGTGACAATAGGCTCTAAAGATCCTGCCTATCTCTCTCATTACACGCTCAGCCTGGTTTGACTGGGGATGGTACACAGCTGTATGCTTCGTGAGGATTCCTTCCCATCCTAAGGTCTGGCGCCATTTTCCACTGATGAACTGTGGCCCATGATCCGATAAAATCACCTTTGGCTTACCCACGTGAATCATGTAGTCCTTAGTCACCTTCTCACTCAATACCTTACTGGTAGCTCTCTTTACGCTATACAATTTCACATACTTCGAAAAAGTGTCAAGTAATACAAAAATATACACAACTCCGCCTCTACCCTTCGGCAATGGTCCAAACAGGTCTACCGCAACTAAATCAAATGGTCTCTCTACCCTTATAAAATTCAACTCACCTTCAACCCTGTAGTTTACTACCTTTGATTTCTGACACAAATCACAACTCCTCAGCAACTTCCTCACTCGTCTCTCCATACTCCTGAAAACACATGACTCCTTCAACATACTAACATACTTTTTCGCCCCAAAATGACCGTATCTAAAATGACAATCCCAAATAATCTTCTCTTCCAGCCCTTCTGGTATTACCAACTTCCAATCACGCTCAGCCCCTACTACCCTTTTAAACAACAATCCTTTGTAAACTTGGAAAATTCGGCTATATTCTGATTCCTCCAATTCCGTTTCTAAGCTGTTTATTATCTTACCCGACTTACCATCTGCTCTTTGCATGGTGCTGATATCCTTCAACATGTGACGTCATTGTCTATTGTTTTCCGGTCACTGCCCTGGTTAATACGTAATTGATTGCATGCCGTCATTATTTATTTATGACGATATGGCTTTGTGGACCAATGAAAGTTCGTATTGGTAGTTCGTTTTCACATATGCCGCCATTATACATGTTAAATTCCGCTCGTACACCGATGACCTTGGCTTCACTCCTCTCTTGTTGAATATGCGTATTTATTGGGACTTGGGCAAAACTAACCTAGCCCTGGTTAACATTCATGATCAGAATAAAAATACAATATAAGATTCCTTAATCCCATTATTATGGTAATAGGTATTTCTGTACTGTCACAAAATCTCAAATTTTTCGTCATTTGCATCAAAACGTTTATTTATTTTATCGAATTGTTCGTCACTACTATCAAAACGTTTACTCATAAAATTCATGATATCGTCCATTGACCATTCTTTTTCTTTTGTTTTTGTCACTACAGGAGTTGAATTCGCTTCTGCGTGATTTATTATAATTGATTCGGTTAGGTCAGCGTTAGTTACTGATTGAACGCTCAAGTCAGCTGTTGGCATTGACTGACTTAATTCGCCCACACTTGGTGACGGGTCCATTGACCCAAGGCCACTCTCACTCATACCTGAGTCTATCAAATTATTTTCTTTTTCGTTGTCGGACATTTTATACTGTTCTATTAAATACTTATTAAATTTTACTTGTACTCTAACATGCACAATTTCTCAACACCTCGTAATTTTATTTCGCGTATGTTACATAAATTTTACGTAAGTTATTTTCGGCTTCCGCCAACCCTATTCCATTCTCTGTGCTTTAAAATAGGCCAATTTGGAATAAATACATTATTTATTCCAAATCCTGGTCACGGCACCATTTGTCGTGTTTTATATAATTTAATTAATTACAAAATAATCTTAAACTCCCACTTACCTTCTATTTGTCACTTTCTGGCCAGATCGTCTAGTGGTGTAACCCTATTTCGTATAGCGAATTTACCAGCACAGAAAATGAAATTAGGTACTTGAAATGATTATTCTAACACACATATATCAAGTGAAATAAAGTATTAATTTATTGTTTTAGGTTGTGACATTCTCTGTTATCCTGTCTTTCTAATCAACTACAATTATGACTTCTCACTCGATTCTCCAACATTTAAATTAACTGTATTCAATATTGAGGTGAAGCCCCTTTTTACCAACAACAAATTTTAACATATTTTATTTCTTATATCTAGATTATAATATTAATGAATTAATTAAAGACAACCCGGCGTTTTGCTCACACACACACACTCATTCCGTTACACCCCATTTATGTTATTGAGCTCACAAAAAAAATGTTATGATCAATTAAAATGGATTTACGTGTGGCTACTTCCCTAATGTGTATCCGGACGCCAAAGGTTGTAGTTCTGTCTTTTTGATGGCTTATTGTTTCGTCAAAAAAAAAATTTTGTAATTAAACTTTAGTCTCGTCTCACTTTACACTTTCACTATATTCGGTCCAAAATAAATCAGCGTTTCAAATTATTACTTCATTGCATTAGCACTGCTTTTACTTTTATTTGTATCAATCTCTAGTCCATACTTTGGAAGTTTTAATAAGTTTTGGCCTGCAGGCCTTTTACCGCGCGGTTCACTTGCTGGGATGCAACAGACTTTTCTGCGCATACTGCGCGAAGGTATTTCTGAAACGTGCCATTAGCGTGAGAAACTTGGCCAACTGTGTGCGCGGTTGACAGCGCGGGCGCGCCCTCTTTGCAATTTACACATACCAACGCCAATTCACACCCGTCTCGATGCTACAGTCTATTCACCACACGTATTTGGTGGCAAATAATATTGAAAAGATTTAATTTCCAAAGCCCTATAGGTCTGTACCGTTACAACGAATACTAATTCGCTATTCACTTCCACGTTATTGAGTTCTTCATCACTTGACGACATAACTATAATTTTAAAACCAACAAACACCACAAAACTTGGTCACAAACGAACACGTCCACACTCCTGCAAATCACAACTGAACTGGTCTTCAAGAGGTGGTGTCATACAACAGTTGATTTTCATGTCTCGACATGAACGATTTGTTGACATCTTTTACTCGTCTGTCGAAGGATTTGCTTGTAAGTAAAAGTAAATCATTATACATATCAAATGAAGCAGTTGCTTTTACTTATACCTTTTCTTTTTGAGCAAATACTTTTTTTTTTATGCATACAGCTGAATATCGTCCTCAGGTACTTCCTCATCAATAAGAAAAAAAAAGAGAACAGCTACTTCACTTAGAGAAGATATGCTAACAGTTGTAAAGAAAAAAGCTTCAGATAATGGAAAAACTGGACTATTTACATGCATTCAAACGATACGCTTATAGTTCTACAGCTTGTGATAGGCGACTTTTAGTATGAAAAAGTTATTTATTACAGTGATTTACTCAACATGTTTTACATATTCAATGTAGGCCTATAAATTTGTAATATACCGTAAACTATTTATTTTTAATTATCTATTACTCAAATAAATTAATAATAAGCAATATTTATAAAATCTGGATTGTCTTGACTTTTTTCCGTAATTTCAGTTAGCCTACCATTAGTACTAGTTATTGTATTGATATTGGAACAATTATTTCAAATAAGTACTGCAATTATGTACAATAATTGTAATTAATTTTTATTTACCACAAAATCACAATCAACTTTTCCGCAGGAGAAATTGTTCAATGGAAATTAGTATCAGTCACTTATAAATGTGTCTCAATTTTGAGTAAAATGTACTCAATGCTGAGACACACTCTTGTGTATTCATGAAGTTTATCTGGTAAACTCAACACAGCTGAACAGTATGAAATATACAAACACCACACAACACAACCAAACAACATACTAAATGACCAATTGCAATATAAATCACATACACTTTTCGACACAGTTATACACAAAACAAACAATAATTCGGATCCCCGCGCCAATCCTCTTCCTCTATACACCACCACCCCCACTTTACCTTCCAACCAACAAACGTTACTAGGTACTGGCAGTCTGTCGCAAAGCTGAAGAAGGCAAACACGACGCAGAAACGCGTTCTACATATAAAACAGACAAGTAAGTTTCACTTGAGAAAGTTTTCAATATTATATAAAGTGGTAAACTTTCATACAATGTAGCGAACTCTCCATATTTTTTCTTTGTTCCACTATAGCACTTGGGACATTTTTTATATTAACAAGTTGTTTAAAGGAACGAGTTTTCCTCTAAAAGCGTATTTTGAATTATTGTACTGATGTCAGTCGAGTCCATTTTCCATTCAAATCACAAACTTGTGTAAAAAAAACTCGTTTACATGCACTGCATATGTTCTCCACCGCTGCATGCTTCAAGCCCACTGAGGACACTGGTCTAACGCTAGCATGGCTGTTCATACACACGGGAGTATTTGTGGGAGGGGGCGAATGAGACCTCCCTCCTAGAGGGTTGACAAAATTTGATGAATTTTCTAATCTCTTAATTTTTAGGCTATTTTATTATTTTTTCAGCTGTGTCCACTAATATAGTAGTAACTCTTCATTAAATATACAAATAGGTTATTACATTAGCATATACGTTTGAAATATAAAATACCGGAAAACAATGTTCCAATAACACGTATTTTTACTGTGATA
Organism: Magicicada septendecula; assembly: GCA_034769895.1. Lineage (NCBI taxonomy): Eukaryota > Metazoa > Arthropoda > Insecta > Hemiptera > Cicadidae > Magicicada > Magicicada septendecula. The sequence continues at coordinate 806,619,233 of CM068367.1, forward strand.
TTACCGTTTACTTTAATGAGACTGATTTCAGTATCTTATCACACCTTTTTCAGCCACATTAAAGATAGTAATGTTGATTAGCCTTAATTTGTTTCTTCTTTTGTATAAAGCCAACACGACCCTGGAACCTCCCCCCACAGGCTAAATTGTAGGTATGCCACTGACACACTTCACGGACCCCTAAATGCTCCACTCTACTCAGGCCATAGCCTTATTGTCACAGATTACATATTTGTTGTCTTCTTATACATATTAATAGCCTGGTAGTTAGAAATTCCACACAGATCCAGAGTTGTTAACATTTATTCCAATACCAGAAAATACAGAATAATAATTACTCATGTTGGTTGAGGAAATAGAAATAATTAAAGTCTCCACTAATGACAGACTTCAGATTTTTCATATTTACATAATTAAAGAAAATGTATTTACTGGTTTATACGCATTATGGGTTTAATGGCCAACTGAGTGATGCCAATGTATAAGATAGTACAAAACTCACAAGCAAAAAATGGAATACTTGATTCTGACCACACCAAAGGATTCAAACTATCATCTCCCAGCCCATGTAAACTTCTTCCCACTGGTTTAAGAAAATGACTGCCATCATAACAATACATTGATTGTTTGTTATGAGAATATTAAGGATTTTGCAAAAATTAAGTGATCAATGCTACCAACATAAAAGTAAATAAATAACTATTTTGTAAATCAGATTATTGAAGAATGCAGGAAAAAAAACATCGTGTTTCATCACTTGTGCTACAACACAAAAATCAAATTCTACCAAATTAGTATACACAAAACAAAACACTCCAAGATTAAATTTGACATTAACATTGAATAAATTCAAATGTACTTTATACAAACATAGTAGGAAGCATGGCATATGAAGTCTTCTGGAGAATTATTACATTGTGCATGAAGGAATCTAAATCTTCTGTCACTCAGTCATTTGTATTTTTTTTGAGGAAGATAAAATAAACTTTCAACGAACAAAACTATTAATGAGGATCTTTACCACAAGAACAGACAAGATTATAGTTGTTTCCTCATGTGGGCTTACAACTGCCTACTGAACTTATATTGTGATAAAACCTGATGACTGATAAATGTCAGAATCATGTCAATTAGCAACATCAACTGAAAGAAAATGCCAGAACTAGAGATGTATATTCCAATTAATGCCTCTGACACAACCTATTACAATAGTTTTTATGACAGACTAAATATGAAATTAAGTTCAACTGATAATCAGCATGAAATTTTCTTTATGGGGAATTTGAATTCTGGAAATGGAAGAAAAGAGATTTACATAATAAAACTATATGATGAAGATATTTATATGCAGATATGTACTTCATACAAAGTACTTGATACCAAAATTCAGATATCCTCAAGTACACATGGACAGCAGACAACAAAAGAAGATCAACTGTATACTATATAATATTATGTACAAAAATAAAAGTGGTAATATAATAAAGTAGATAATATAGAAGTGCACGCCAATTGACTATACACGGGAAGTGAAAGTAGAATAGATCACTTCTTGGTTCTAGGGTAATACCCTACCAAAAAGAATAAAAAATCAAATTTTTTCAACAGAAGCAAGTAAAAGTGCTATAACTAGGGTTAGAAACAATATGAAACAATATTAAGCTACTGGATGAAGGCCAACTAGATAAATATCTCACTGAGAATATTTCACGCTACTTGTACATAAATATTATAATCATATAGTTCAGGACTACACACTGCTCATGAAAGAAATACTGAAAGATCAGCAGGAGAATTATTCTCTAGGACAAAAATAGGAAATGAATTTCTTAAGTAAATATGACTCCATCCTGTCACATATAACCGAGTATTAAAAAAAATGGCAGTATTTAAACATTCTATTAAATAATGGGAAAATGAGAATGGAAGATACTCATCACAATATATTGTAATCTTATACACTGGTTGTGTACCACAGAAGAGTGGAGGTGTACGAGTATTCGTCAACACACTATAAGAGAATTTACCTACTGTTAACTGCAAAGAATACACAATAGAAACTAAATAAAGAAGAAAATTAAAACTTATTATTACAACATGTAACCTCTCAAACATAAGGATTAAAAGAGTCATTACAAAACGGGTAACTTTTGTTATTTAGGCTTTCATGGCCAGTATTTCTCTGGAAAACAACTCCCAGGCTGTTAGGCTGAGGTCCAACACTATTAATACCGTACTTGCTCGAATATACCATGAACCTAATTTTTTAAGGTACAAAAAAAAATAAAAAACCAAAATTAAAACTTACCAATTTACTTTTACACACTGAACGTTTTTACAGCTCTGAAAAATTCACAAGTTCTCATTTTACACACCATTAACTACTGTATTTTAACTGAAGTGTAAAAAAAAATTTGCAATCTTCTCTGTCATCAGCTTTGTCATTGCTGTCTTCGTCATTATTGTCACTGTCAGAACTAGCGTCTGAATTTTCATCTCAAAGTTCATATTCTGAGCCATCAAGCACATTTGAAATGCCGCATTTACGGAAGCTTTTCGAAACCAATTCTTGTGAAATCAGTGCCCATGCAGTTTTGATGTACTCACAAATCGTTTCAACACGCCTCTTTATTTGTCCTGAAGGTGTATATGTGTTCATTTTTTGCCATCCACTGAGTATATAGGTCCTTCATGGTGGCCTTGAATGGCTTAATTATACAAACATCCGAAGGTTGTAGTACAGACGTTAACCCTGCCGGGATGATTATAAGATCAGTTTTCTAGTACTGCAAAGTTTGTTCACCTCATCTGTCGTGTGCCCACGAAAACTGTCGAGGATCAGCATACTTCTGTTTGCCATCAAAGCTCCGTTTCAATTAGCCCACACTCTTGTTATCCAGTCGACAATAAGAGAGTTGTCCATTCAACCCTTTTTGTTCATGCTTATAACTATTCCAGGTGATGTAATGTGTAGAATAGTTTTCCGTTTGAATATCACGTAAGGCAGTAATTTATTGCCATCCGCTGTGGTACACAACATTACAGTACATCTTTGTTCCTCATAGTCGCCTGTTCTTATGACAACTCTTTTCACTTTTCTTGTTGACTGTTGTAGCCTGAGGCATTTCAAAGTACGCTGATGTCTGATCAACATTTCCTATTTGAGGCAGTGGGAAAAAATGTTCCCACTGCATTTTTATGATGTGCCTGAGAAACTACAAAACTTCAAACTACAAACTACAAATATTCATATGAGTCAGGTGAGCGTTGAGCAACTGTCATTCGTCTTCTGACAGATAATGAATTTTGTGCAAAGCATCGTACTAACCACCCATGGCTTACTTTAAAATTTTTGACTCCAAGTTCAGCGACAATTTTTTTAGCTTCAAAAAAAAAAATATGTCAGTTGATATCGCAAAACCATACTGGTGTCTGTTACAAACTTATTTACAGAGCTTTCTTTCACTTAAGGAAACTTCGCTTTCTGAGCACGAAAAACCCAACTTGAGCAGATGCTTTCTGACAGTACAGTTTTCATTTTTCGCCAATCACAAATACAACTTTTGCTGACATCGTATTTACAATTCATTGCTCTATTTCCATTTTCTTCTGCTTTTCTTATTATCTTGAGTTTCTCATTAACTGTGTACAAACAATACCGAGAAAACAAACTGTATTTGCTCTTAATTCACTTTTTGCAATTAAACTACTATTATAAACTGGCTACTCTGTGCAGTAAATGGAAACTAGAATGATACTAACGTGATGATATAAATTCTAATGCAAACGTCCTGTACCTATACAGTAGAGTGTTGATAACTGACTGAACATACATAGCTGAAAACAAGTATAAACAAAGTTCTAGAAGTGTGAGAGTATAACCTATTTGTAGGTAATTGCTATGAGTCACACACACCGGACTCAGATTGTATTTGTATTGTGATGAGTGCTTTATCACATAGGAATGACTTAGAGTTGGAATAACATAGGCCTCTATAAACTGTTTTCGCACGAGAAATTAAGGTTTACTTGCTATCGCTTTGCTAAATAAAAATGGTATTCTTCATTAGGCTTTCGTAAGATTTTGTTTTATTTCTAATTTAGTTGCAAGAAAGTCTTCAGTGAAAGAAAGATGTGTGTTGTAACAGTACATATCATTGTCAAAATATCAACATTCATAAGCAACAGTAATAATCCATAAAAGGCCATCAGAACAACCAAACTTGAACTTTAAAGGAGGATATGGAACAAATAATGAACTAACCGCCGAGAAGCATAAAGAAATCAGTATTAATAAATAATGGACTATGAAAGAAATGAAGACAACCGACGATAGACAAAACAACGTTGACCCAATATACCCAATAGATCAGACAGTGAGAAGAAGACTGAAACATACACCAAAATAATATTAGATAATATTAATTAAATGATAGAAATGGAATAAGTTAATAGGGAAGAATTAAATTAACTCGACCAAGAGAACAAATAAATAAAGAAAAGAATGTAACAAATAAAGTGAATAGAAAATGAGACTCATGATTGAGAAGAATAATTAGTTTAAAACGCTATGCAAACCCTATGCCATGACTTAACAATGACATCAAACCATTAAAAGACTATTATAGGTGACTAGACTGTGACCATAACTCTAATGTAAAATAATGATATAAGCAAAGATGATCAGGAGAGTGAGATTAAAACTTGTATTAATATGATTTAATAATGTGTAAAATGTAACAAATGACTGTACCTTATCTACTATTTGTGTAAGTAATATAGACACAGGGATGTCAGAAAAACTGATAATCACCAATAATGTTGTCAAAATAATATAAAAAGAAACTGGAAAAGAAATACCAAACAATGAATAATAATAACAGTAGTAGTACATTTAAATAATTAAATAAAATGTATAGAAACCAACTATGAAATGAACTCATTGTTGAAGCCAGAACAACATAATTGTTGACACACATAACCTAGCTCAACAAGCATATTGCACTTAGAATGACCAGAATTTATAACAAAAATGTTATTGAACCATGTTCTATTGGACGGTACTTAAACTAGAGGTTATAAGGATCATACTAGTATTAAGACTAATTACCAAGAAGAGATTTGTATTTGTGATTAGCGTAAATTCATATACTGAAATGGACAGATTAGAATGTACACAATAAACGATCAAAATAACCTTTACAAATAGTAATAAAAGAGAAAGTGTTTGGTATCAGTAGGATCATTGAGGTGTAATACCACTAATATAATATAAAACAATAATTATTATCATGCAAGTAAATTATAATAATGAAAATTAAACATACTTGTCATGTAGCACTAGATGCAAGAACTATTGATGAATTAACAACAAATGGGAATATCATGGTGCAAACCAAAACCTTGTAAAACTTTTATTTATTGTAATGACCATGCATATAAGAAGTAAAGACTTAAAAAACGATTATGTAATTTATAATGAAGACAAGTAATGTCACACCCTACAGTGCAAAACTAGGGGTGACTATAAAGAATAAAATTAACAAAATAACAATGTAATAACAAAAAACTGAGGTGATCAAAAGTTGTAATGGTCATGTCAGTGTAATTGTCACAAGAGATATGGTTCAGGAACCAATATTAAAATACAATAAGTGAAAATAATTGGTAGTGTCATAGACCAATATGCCTAGCCAACTTATTTATAATGTTTGTTAGAAATAAGTATTTATTTATGTCAGGTGTAATACTGTAATAGTGATAAGAAGTTTTAGACAATTGTAGGCTAAATAATAATATTACAGTAAAAGGAAGTAATATTAATAATAAAAAAGGGGAATTAAGATGTAGTAACTAATATGGAGTTAGGCCTAAACAGCAAAAAACAATGTTTATCAAAATACAACTGTATAACTTACTGTGAAGAGTTCATACTCGAGTATCAGGGAGTAATCATCAATGTTCATTGAAACTGAATTGTATAAATAAATAAAACAAACATTATTATAGGTAAATAGCCAATAAGAAATGTTAATAATTTTAATTTTGTTAATAATGATCAGACACATATGTTGTGGGGAACCAAAATGTGCATCTCAGAAAATCCTGAGCAATGGTAATAATGAATTGTTAATTAAAGCAAAGATACGGGAATAATGTTAATTATAAAGATTTAATAATTTATAAGCCCTTGGGCATCATAATGTAAACTAATTTATCATAATCTCAAACCCAGCGAAAGGACGCTTTGAAAGCGTCTATTTTGTCAAGGTATACCAAACAATTACGGAAATTAAGAAAATTGACCAATCAGCGATCATCATCGAGCATTAGAAGCCAGATTCTGACATCGATGAGTACACAGTCCATCACAGTATTTCGACGGGGAGGCCACGCCGCTCCCGAGACTGATTTTAAAAATAACACTGACCAGCTGACGAGGAGCGATAACCTCAAAAAGTGAAAGTTAGGTTATGCCGGTAGTGAACACAAGTCGAGTTAACCTTATTTTTGTGAATCTTTGCGGAGTATGTGCGCATAGGTGGTCAACCAAATATTAATAAAAAGTTAAAAAGTGTAATTAAGAAAAAGGGCATTACAAGCAAGTATAGTGGCAATTAAACAATACTTAGAGCAATTATGACTTTTTATAAAGAAAATTTTATCGAGTATAATTAATAAGATTTATCGAATAAATCGATAAGATATTTAAATATGGAAACATAAGGAATAATGGACCTTATCAATTTAATTAATTTATTAATTGCTAAAGGAGTTACCGACAGTTGACTTTATTAATAAAAGTTATTCAATTATTTGATAGTCTTCATCAAAAATGATAAAGGAGACCTTTTCATATGAACACTAAGAGTGCAATGAACCTTATTATTTCGATTAATATATTGACAGTTTAAGAGGTGTGGTGACAGCCGATCGTAATTTTAGTAATTGTCAATAGACATGATGAACTTTATCAGAAATAATTAATAAAATAATTTATAATGAACTCTAAGAAAGATTTGAACAGTATTACATTAATTAAATTACTGCTAGTTAAAAGCATTTAATAACAAGCTAACATGCTTACAAGAGTTATCTGTTTACCTGATTAAATTCATCCAATATAACGAATCAGATGATTTTCTATGAACACTGAAGAGTATCATAACTTTATTAAACTTGTATTTTTATATGTTGTTAAAAACATATTATTAATTTAAGGTTCACTGATCACAATTCAGTACACCAAATTAACCTACAATGTTGATGCAAAACGTGTCTTTGAATTTTTATGTTATTAGTTAAGATGTATTTATTAATGTAATCACTCTCCTACTACTCGATGGTTATAGTAGTATAATGATTCCGTTTTGTTTTTTGTATCTTGCAGTCTAAAAGGACCTACGTATTAGATAAACTTTTAACCAAAAAATAACGTTTTATGCTATGACTGCTAAGAATCAGAATAACAAACCCTGAGATAAAAGATTTTCATAAAGTTAATAAGTATTGTAAAATGGACAAAATGTCAAATTTAATTATTCTTTAAAGAAAATTCATGAATATTATTGATCAATAAACCACATTTTTACCCAATAAAAGGAGTTAACTAAATTATTTCAGTAGACTAGACGATTACAGGTTAGGTGGACAGCTAGCAACAGTTGGCACTGCTGGTGGCGGCAATGAAGATGATTTACATAATTTTCAATTTAAATTATCATCTCAACTCTGCATTGTTAACATAAATTCACTCCAAGTAAGTAAATTCCTGACAAATAAAATCTAATTTCAGTAAGAAGTCAACTTAGTCGATTCGTCTCATCAACTGAAGAACGATAAACAAGTTTCACATTATAAAGTGGCGACCAACGTTTGAGGCTTGAATTAGGTCAAATATATCAACCTAATTAATTCTAAATAAATAATAAAAAAATTAAATAACCCAATTTTATCAACAGCTCAAATACAAAAAGAACACGGATCGACAAGATTTGTTACATAATGGCGCCAACAACTTGGGGCCTTAACAACATTAACCAAGGGATATTATTTTAAAATAAACCACACAAACGATATTATTAATACAAGAAAGACAAGATTTGTTACAGTGTGTTTGATGAGGGAGGTGAGGGAGGAAAGAGCTTTATCACCACATATAAGATTATCATGATGGGCAGGCAGGTTTAAATTTTTTTAATATAACGCGCACCCCATTTTTTTCAGTTTGATTTTGTTAGTTATATTAGAGTAAATACAATATTGTGGTTGCTGTAAAAAACGCTGGTTCATGACAGCAACCCCATCAACATAAACCATATAAGAGCTTAACAAATTCATAACAAGAACAAAAACATGTTTCAGCCATGCCCACAACAGCCTTCTTCGGTGTGGCAGGAAAGAGATAGTAAGTCCCACAAGAGACTGAGATTGTGAACCTGGGTTTACGAGTGTGGACCAGCTTTTTGATAGCAATCATAATTTTAATAATATTGGATGATGGCCTAACAGCCTGGCAGTTCTTTTCCATAAAAATTAATTAGTTTCAGCATACATTTTTATTTATGTACGTTCTTACTTAATTGAACAAAGCAGAACAATGCTAACCCTTCCTACACGACAAATATTTCATTTTTTTATTTCTCCCTCTTATAGGCATCACTGCATAGAAATATTGCCCAGTTAAGGAGAGGAAAGGTCTACACTCTTTTTTAAATATTTATTGTTTTTTGAAACAAAGACTGAAGGCTAGAAAAGTTATAGGCATTTCTTTTTTATTATGTTTCTTGACATTGAAATATTTATAGAAAACACTGCAATAAGTCTCATAGGTTTTTATACAATCATACAGAACTTTGAAATAAATTAGAAATAAAAAATAACTAAAAACTAAATCAACTGAATATCGTATGTTAATGGTAAACCTACAAGCAGAGTAATAACTGAAATCACAGCTGGAATAACAATGAATTTCAAGAAACTGCAACAAACTCAAAATATACTGACGCCTGTGTAGTTGTAGTTATAACTGTACAGCATACAACTCACGCAAAATCTATGACTTGTGAGGGGAACAACTAGGACAGAATTCACTAAGATTTCCCATACTTAATTTGTCGCCTCTCAATGCTGTGCATTTAACCACATACACCACTGTCATAGAAAGGGAGGCATCAGATTAGAGAACATAGACTATTCATATACTATATAAAATGTCTTTAATTTAAGCAGACAACTCTATCTACAGCTGCACATCACATCAAACTTATTCAAGATTTTAATATTATATATGTTAGAAAGAAATAATTTTTCTCCATAATTTTGATTTTATAAGTACAAATTTTAAATCTATTAAGTTATAACATAAAATAATCTGGTTTTTTACCTAACAGCTTCTCTACGCAATTTCCATGAATTTCCAGGGTGCAGAAGCTTTGTGATCAATCTAGTTAAGCTGTGACACTGCCAGCGCTTTGACAACAACTCTGAACATAATATCAATACTTTATCCAGCATCAACAGCACTGCTTCCAATTCTTCTCTGTGTGCTTTATGAACTGAAATAATAACACGAGACTATTATTTAATAACAGGGAAAAAAACACTGAAACTTGAAATATATTTATCATAATTTATATATTATTCTTATTTATCTTTTAAAATTACACACACACACACACACACACACACACACACACACACAACAAAGTTATTTATGCTAAACAATGATAAAAATTAAACAAAATATACTTGCAGATGTAATTATAATCTGATAACGTATTATAATATACAAATCTTGGAAGAAACATTCTGAGTTACCCACAGTACATATAATCATACGAGTGTATATACACATGCACACTCGTGCAAGCGCACACACGCAATTTAAAAAATTTAATTTATGCATAATTTGTTCAATACAGTCAATCTGCCATTAAACAATTATACACAGACTTTTTAACAACAAATTCTATATTGTTACAAGATGTTTATTTAGGTACACAGTAACTATACAAATTAACTGAAAAATTCACTTCAGCAAAAAATGAAATTTGTTAGGCTTCATTTTCCTTAAAAACAAGAAAGAAATTTTTTACTTAATCTTTTTACATAATTACATCATGTATTCAATTTGTCGCGACTACAATTTGCAAATATATATTTTTTTATAAATTGTACAACTTTCTGAAAGAAATACCAAAATTCAGTTTTAACATATTTGGTCTTACACATGAATTCTGTGAGAATCATACGTCAAAATAGTATTAACAATATAGACGAGTTATTTTTAATATATACAAAATCTCACCAGCAAAAATAATGAAAAAAGGTATTAAACATTCGACATAATTAAATTATGAAAAAACCTTTCAACACTGCACATCAAGCACTCAAAATTCACTGATGTGATAAATATATACATACATACATACACATAAACAACAAAAAATAAGCGAACATTTCCTATTTACTCTAACAAAATCCCAGAATGTGTAAACGAAATAAAACTTCACAATTGTTTTGTACTAGACTTAATATTGTTACTGTATTTTGAGTATATACTAAGCTATGTGTCATTTACAACTGTGGAATACACAAATACACTATTCAAAAATTTAGAAATATAAAAATTTTAACATGGCAAAAATCTTATAATGCTCTCAACATAAAATATACACTATAAAAAATGAATATAAACATATAGCTTTATCACAGCTAAACATAAATTGTTATCATAGCTTTGTCACTTAGCTACACAAACCAGTGTGTAGCTTAATTAAAATAATTACTTATTTACTTAATTTAAATAAAAATTAACAGCCAGTATGGATATTTCACACTAAAAATTGTCTTCCTTTAGGTATATAATACTGCTCCTTACATTTTTTGACTTGAAAGAACAGAACACAACACAGTATGTAAACTGTGTAACTCATATGCAGTTGGGGGACAAATTGAGCAGATTATAACACGTTCCAATGAGAATTATGTGGGAATTAGTATGAGTTTGAAACACTCTAGGATCCTACATACATGTTCAGTATTACTGCTGAGAAAATAGTCAATGTTAGGCAGATGGGTTTTAGAAGACTTACTTAAAGGCGGATGCCATATTTACAGCAAAGCAGTAAACAGTAAAGAGATTATAACTTCAAAAGATGTCAACGTCTTTTATAGCCTGAGCAATAAGTATTATTAGAAACAGATATTAGAGAATTTTATTTTACTTCCATATTCCTTAAGGAAATGGAAGTATGGTGATGGCAAAAAAATCGTGTTCGAGATTATTGCAGATTCTGATTGTACTACACTCAAAACACGAAAAAAGTCGTTTTACGAAAAGTGTCTGTGTGTCTGTCTGTCTATGTGTCTCTGTGTCTGTCTGTCTATCTGTAGATTTTTACTTCCATATTCCTTAAGGAATGGAAGTATGGTGATGGCAAAAAAAATCGTGTTCGAGATTATTGCAGATTCTGATTCTACTACACTCAAAACATGAAAAAAAGTCGTTTTCCAAAATGTGTGTGTGTGTGTGTGTGTGCGTGCATGCGCGGTGTGTGTGTGTGTGTGTGTGTGTGTGTGTGTGTGTGTGTGTGTGTGTGTGTGTGTGTGTGTGTGTGTGTGTGTGTGTGTGTGTGTGTGTGTGTGTGTGTGTGTGTGTGTGTGTGTGTGTGTGTGTGTGTGTGTGTGTGTGTGTGTGTGTGTGTGTGTGTGTGTGTGTGTGTGTGTGTGTGTGTGTGTGTGTGTGTGTGTGTGTGTGTGTGTGTGTGTGTGTGTGTGTGTGTGTGTGTGGATTTTTTTCTATGGCAAACGATAACTGCCGCAAATTCAAACAGAATCAAATAATTTTTTGCATACAGCCCTGATTTGTAGAGTACTCACGACCTATTGTTTTTGGTAAAGATCGGTTGAGGGAAAGGGGTAGTTTACCTGTAACAGTTTTTTTTTATCAAGGGAAATTTTGTTTTTTTGGCAAACGATAACACCCGCAAATTCAAACAGAATTAAATAATGTTTCGTATACAGCCCTGAATTGTAGAGTTCTCAAGACCTATTGTTTTTGGTGAAGATCGGTTAAGGGAAAGGGGTAGTTTACCTGTAACGTTATATGTTTTAACAAGGGTATTCCCTATGGCAAACGATAACAGCCGCAAATTCAAACAGAATCAAAAGATTATTTGCATACAGCCCTAAATTGTAGAGTACTCAAGACCTATTGTTTTTGGTGAAGATCGGTTAAGGGGAAGGGGTAGTTTACCTGCAACGTTTTTTTATCAAGCGTATTTTCTATGGCACACGATAACAGCCGCAAATTCAAACAGAATCAAATAATTTTTTGCATACGTCCCTGAATTGTAGAGGTCTCAAGGACTTTCGATTTTGGTGAAGATCGGTTAAGGGGAAGGGGTAGTTTACCTGCAACCTTTTACGTTTTAACAAGAGTAAAGTACTTGAAAATTTATTTAAACTTTTTGAAACAATGGTAATTGTTAAAAATAAAATAATTTTGTTGCCAGGCAATAAAATTAAAATTTTTTCATTTTAATGTAATATAATATTTTTCATTTAATACGGCAATAAAAAGGCAGGTAAGACACAAACACACACACACACACACACACAATTCACGTTATTTCTGGCCTCACTCATGTTTATTTTCTTACGTTTGCATGCTTTTTAAATGGAAAGTGCCGAAACCCACACCAACATAACGCGTGCAAGCCGAAAAAATGGACATCAATTTGCTTACTGGTGAAGCTAGTAGTTAATGAATGGGTAGGCAAAAATCTTATCTTAAATTTACTTCCATATTCCTTAAGGAATGGAAGTATGGTGATGGCAAAAAAAATCGTGTTCGAGATTATTGCAGATTCTGATTCTACTACACTCAAAACATGAAAAAAAGTCGTTTTCCGAAAAGTGTCTGTGTGTGTGTCTGTAGATTTTTTTTCTATGGCAAACGATAACTGCCGCAAATTCAAACAGAATCAAATAATTTTTTGCATACAGCCCTGATTTGTAGAGGACTCAAGACCTATTGTTTTTGGTGAAGATCGGTTGAGGGAAAGGGGTAGTTTACCTGCAACGGTTTTTTTTTATCAAGGGAAATTTTTTTTTTGGCAAACGATAACAGCCGCAAATTCAAACAGAATCAAATAATGTTTCGTATACAGCCCTGAATTGTAGAGTTCTCAAGACCTTCTGTTTTTGGTGAAGATCGGTTAAGGGAAAGGGGTAGTTTACCTGTAACGTTTTATGTTTTAACAAGGGTATTTCCTATGGCAAACGATAACAGCCGCAAATTCAAACAGAATCAAAAGATTATTTGCATACAGCCCTAAATTGTAGAGTTCTCAAGACCTATTGTTTTTGGTGAAGATCGGTTAAGGGAAAGGGGTAGTTTACCTACAACGTTTTTTTAACAAGGGTATTTTCTATGCCAAACGATAACAGCCGCAAATTCAAACAGAATCAAATAATTTTCTGCATACAGCCCTGATTTGTGGAGTACTCAAGACCTATTGTTTTTGGTGAAGATCGGTTGAGGGGAAGGGGTAGTTTACCTGCAACGTTTTTTATCAAGCGTATTTTCTATGGCAAATGATAACTGCCGCAAATTCAAACAGAATCAAATAATTTTTTGCATACAGCCCTGATTTGTAGAGTACTCGCGACCTATTGTTTTTGGTGAAGATCGGTTGAGGGGAAGGGGTAGTTTACCTGCAACGGTTTTTTTTTATCAAGGGAATTTTTTTTTTTTTTGGCAAACGATAACAGCCGCAAATTCAAACAGAATCAAATAATGTTTCGCATACAGCCCTGAATTGTAGAGTTCTCAAGGTCTACTGATTTTGGTGAAGATCGGTTAAGCGGAAGGGGTAGTTTACCTACAATGTTTTTTTAACAAGGGTATTTTCTATGGCAAACGATAACAGCCGTAAATTCAAACAGAATCAAATAATTTTCTGCATACAGCCCTGATTTGTAGAGTACTCAAGACCTATTGTTTTTGGTGAAGATCGGTTGAGGGGAAGGGGTAGTTTACCTGCAACGTTTTTTATCAAGCGTATTTTCTATGGCAAACGATAACTGCCGCAAATTCAAACAGAATCAAATAATTTTTTGCATACGTCAGTGAATTGTAGAGGACTCAAGGCCTTTAGATTTTGGTGAAGATCAGTTAAGGGGAAGGGGTAGTTTACCCGCAACCTTTTACGTTTTAACAAGAGTAAAGTACTTGAAAATTCATTTAAACTTTTTCAAACAATGGTAATTGTTGAAAATAAAATAATTTTGTTGCCAGGCAATCTGAAAATTTCAGATTTTGTACCACAAAATCTGAAAAGATTATACGATAGTTTATGAAATGGTTAATAATACGTCAGTGGAAGGTGTAATGAGAAATTAGCAGAAATGGAAACCTGGGGTATGTTAACTGTTCTCTAGATACAATTTTGTCAGAATGTTTGGAAATGATCGTCAACATTGAAGAAAAAGTAAGCATATTAAGAAACATATGTAAGTACTTATTATAAAAAAATAATGTTTGTTTTTTGATAAAGTCATTTTGATTATAAAATATAAATATTTACAACAAGAAAAGAATTTTCAGTTTTCAAAATTTAAATATATTTTTATAAAACAATGGGTTCTTCATTGAGGTGGGGACCATGTCACTCACTCCATCTCAAGCCTCCTCTCTCATTTTGCAGAAAAAGAGGACCCTGTCAAGGCTGATACTTTGACGACAGTGACAGGGCTTTCCACCAAATTCAGCAGAGTGACAGGTAGGCCCAACTGTGATTGGCTCCTCAGATTTCCCCAGCGTTAGTAGGTTCTATGAAAATATTTTATTTCAAAAATGATTTTAAATATAAATCTTAGATATGTTTTATAAATCTCATGTTTTATGTTTTAACATGGGTAATTTTTTATATGACGAACCATAACTGCCGTAAATTCAAACAGAATCAAATAATTTTTTACATATGTGCCTGAGCTATAGAGAGCTCAATGTCTGTTGATTTTGGTGAAGATCGGTTACGGGGAAAGGGCAGTTTACCTGAAACATTTTTTGTTGTAACATGAGTAAAGTACTTAATTTTGATAAAGTATCCTGATAAGATCTTAATAATCCACTGTAGAAACGTAGATGAAATATCTATAAATGAAGAGGCTAGTTGAACGGGCTGGGGGTAATTTTCTATAAATCAAAATTATAGTTGAAGGGGGAGGGGATAATATTTTTTATATGTGTACTACGTTATTGGCAAGAAAGAAGTATTTTTTTGTTAAAATTCCTTCCCTGGCTGTTTGGCTGAAAATGATTTTAAATATAAATCTTAGAATATGGAAGTCATGTATGGTTCTCCATACCGATATTTTTTTAAGGAATCACTAAAAGGACGGTGGGTCAAATCGGACGCTGAGGTAGAGTTTGCTGTAACCGAATGGTTCCACAAACAGCCGTAAGAATTTTACTAGCAGGGAATCTACAGGTTAGCGCAACAGTGGAACTCATGTCTTAATGTTATTGGAGACTTCTTTTAAAATCGTTGAATAAAAAATGCTTTACAGCTCTATACGTGTGTCTATTGAACAATCCTTGTATTAGTCATACACAATAATACAACTGATTGAACTTCAAATTTTTAAACTTGATTAGTTTCTATATATATGTTTAATGTTACAAATAATTCAAATAACAATCTTGATCATCTGTTAGTTCAGCGGAATAACAGTGACACTTTTAATAACCGCATAAAATAAACACTTAGAAACAACACAGGCGCTTTAACTTAACTGTTTGGACCACAGAAGTGAGGCATGCCTCAACGCTCTATGTGTACAGCGCGGGACAATCCCCCCTCCCTACACTTCCCTATCACACCACTACATTGCTGACATACGATGTATACAAAAAACGCTGAGGCAAGTTCAGGTTGCCTCATTCGCTTTAAACGAACTATGCCGAATCTCACCTGTCACCATCTAGCGGTCGCTCAATAAAGCACGTTTCGGTTTAATAAATTTGACAGTCGCAGTAACAATGTATAATCTTTACGTTATGTAGTTCATACGTATTTATAATTTTTATTCTACAGAATTTTTTAGGGTAGGCATTGCCTCAATTGCCTCCATGTAACTTCGCCACTGATATATATGTGTACAACGTTATCGGCAACAAAGAAGTAGTTTTTGTTAAAATTCCTTCCCGGGATATTTGGCCGTAGTCCAATGTTTTCTACAAAACCAGACATTTCGGCAATGCCATCGACTTCCATCATCAGTGAAAATCGAGTGCGATAACGTGAGGTGGTATACGTTAGTGACCACAGTACTGTGGTTAAGGCTGAAGCAGTAAGTAGAAAGAAGTAGTTTCTATGGTAATATTTCATTTCGAAAATGATTTTAAATATAAATCTTAGAATATGGAAGTCATGTATGGTTCTCCATACTGATATTTTTTCTATGGCAAACGATAACTGCCGCAAATTCGAACAGAATCAAATAAATTTTTGCGTACAGCCCTGATTTGTAGAGTACTCACGACCTATTGTTTTTGGTGAAGATCGGTTGAGGGAAAGGGGTAGTTTACCTGCAACGGTTTTTTTTTATCAAGGGTAAATTTTTTTTTTTGCAAACGATAACAGCCGCAAATTCAAACAGAATCAAAAGATTATTTGCATACAGCCCTAAATTGTAGAGTTCTCAAGACCTGTTGTTTTTGGTGAAGATCGGTTAAGGGAAAGGGGTAGTTTACCTGCAACGTTTTTTTAACAAGGGTTTTTCCTATGGCAAACGATAACAGCCGCAAATTCAAACAGAATCAAATAATTTTTTCCATACATCCCTGATTTGTAGAGTACTCAAGACCTATTGTTTTTGGTGAAGATCGGTTAAGGGGAAGGGGTAGTTTACCTGCAACGTTTTTTTATCAAGGGTAATTTTCTATGGCAAACGATAACAGCCGCAAATTCAAACAGAATCAAATAATTTTTTGCATACGTCCCTGAATTGTAGAGATCTCAAGGACTTTCGATTTTGGTGAAGATCGGTTAAGGGGAAGGGGTAGTTTATCTGCAACCTTTTACGTTTTAACAACAGTAAAGTACTTGAAAATTCATTTAAACTTTTTGAAACAATGGTAATTGTTAAAAGTAAAATAATTTTGTTGCCAGGCAATAAAATTATAATTTTTCATTTTAATGTAAATCATTTAATGAAGTATAATGGATTAATTTACACTCAAAATGTACAAACAGAAAATTTTGTTACAAACATCAATATCGTTCATGGCAGGCAAGCATATCTCAGTTATGTAATGTTTACGTTTCCATTTTATTATTATGACTACCGCAATAAAAAGGCAGGGAAGACACACACACACACACACACACACACACACACACACACACAAAATTCGCGTTATTTCTGGCCTCACTCATGTTTATTTTCTTACATTTGCATGCTTTTTAAATGGTAAGTGCCGAAACCCATACCAACATAACGCGTGCAAGCCGAAAAAGTGTCCAGCATGGATAGCGATTTGCTTCCTGTGGATCACTGGGAAGTGTAACTGCACGTGTTTATAGAGGAACGATTCATAGACAGACTTTTCGTCTTTAGGGAATGAACCCTCTGCAAGATGCTGAGGGTCCATGAGTGACTTTGGAGCGCTTCTTCTTTTTCGCATGTTTGTTCTGTGAAACACACGCTGTAGATTCGCAGCTTTACTCTAAGCAACGCTCAATAGGAAATGTTGAAAATTTTTGTCCGCGGTGTACCCTCATACACACTAAACCTGCTCTGATGTTTTAATTACGGACATCATAATATTAAAACTTTGGAAACTTGAGCACTACTTAATGGAGATCAATCATTAACTTATACAAGCCATTAATTTGATGCATATTTTTTATATATATGTGTACAACGTTATCGGCAACAAAGAAGTAGTTTTTGTTAAAATTCCTTCCCGGGATATTTGGCCGTAGTCCAATGTTTTCTACAAAACCAGACGTTTCGGCAATGCCATCGACTTCCATCATCAGTGAAAATCGAGTGCGATCACGTGAGGTGGTATACGTTAGTGACCAGAGTACTGTGGTTAAGGCTGAAGCAGTAAGTAGAAAGAAGTAGTTTCTATGGTAATATTTCATTTCGAAAATGATTTTAAATATAAATCTTAGAATATGGAAGTCATGTATGGTTCTCCATACCGATTTTTATTTTGGTTACATCATTATAGCCATTGCATGCTAACCCATTTCTTCCAGTACAAATATATTATACAATTGTTTATATTTTATAATGACTTTACCTCAAGATGTTTTCTCCCTATTTGGAACATGTTTCGAGAAGCCTTGTGTTCCCATCTTCAGTCGCAAGGCTCAAAATTTAGAAGGCTGAAGATGGGAACACAAGGCTTCCCGAAACATGTTCCAAATAGGGAGAAAACATCTTGAGGTAAAGTCATTATAAAATATATATTATATACATCAAGAAATGAACTGTAGCAGAAAGTGTTTGAATATACAATTGTTATATTGATAAGGGTCCGTGACTGCTATACTGACCGAACAAGAGAAAACAAATATGCAGCTGTTGTACCTTGGATTTTTATTATTACTTACTAGTACAATGCTGCACATACATAGATGAGTTTTATTTTCATAATAAATGTATTAAAAAAAAATCTTATTCCTGTTGCACCTGTGATAAAACAGCTTCACAAAGAACCTTTCACTAGAAATTTGTGACCTTGTACTTTCTACCTCCAAATGCATGTTGGTTACCATGTTGAGAGTTCAATTCAGTATGAAAACTGCATAATGGCTTTAAATGGTCTTTAAAATCTACTATGTCACACGATAATAACACATTAATGGTAAACTTAGTGGCCAACACTGTAGTGGTAACAACTTGCTGTGAATCTGTCTCCACATCATGAAACTATTCAACAATCCCAGCAGCCTACATAGGTCATAACCATTTTCATGCAGCTCTAACACGTTTTGACTTAGTAGATTAATGCTCGTTACACTGAACATTTTTCAGTTCCTAAACAAATTATAAAAATCAGTAGGTAGTTACTAATAATTTGTTTAATTGATAAATTAACAAGCAATAATAAAAACAAACAGGCACTGTACTTTGTTTATTTATTGTTCCCACTTATTTAATTTAAATATAGTGTTATGTAATGCGGAAAAAGTGTTACACCATCACAGAACATTCTATGTGTTTCTCGGATATTCCAGTGGAATCCGGCTGTAATGCTGTGTGCGTATGTGATCTCAACATGCGTTAGCGAGACTTTTCTAGACTTCGCCGGCTGTGCACACTGTGTCATGGCCGCAATCAATTATGCTCTAGTATAGCGGTGATGCATAGTATGGATGATTCTGGAATTTTAGCGGGGTATAAATATAGACATCAGCAGCACTTAGTTCAGTTATTGTCAGGCGATTTACACAGTGCGGTTCAAAGTATTGTGCGAAGTGTTATGTGTTTTATAATTGTGCAGGACAATTGTAATATAATTGTGGTTTATATTAGTTGACATTATTATTGAGTGTGAACAATTTGTATTTGATTTGTTGTATTTGATCTTGTTGATTACAAACTGTTTAATTATGATAAAGCTGGTGATTAATGACTTAATTGGTGTCTTGTATTTTGTTTTCCACTGTACCATACGACGATCAGTGTCACTAGACCGTCGTGACAATATGAACCTAAGAAATGATTAAAAAAATCCTTCAGCACATCTGTTTTACAGCCCTATTACATTTCTTGTGTTTACAGCCCTTTCCTCATGAGCCTGTGTTAACATTTGTTTAGAAATTGTTTTAAAAAATTCATTTTACATGTGAGAGAGAGAGAGGGAGAGAGAGTTAATATTATGTACATAGTACAATATGTCTTTGGACTGTAAAACATGATAAGCCAATGGATTTATGGCACAAAGCCTGATATACAGGTTACATTAAAAACAATATTTGTTTACCCACACAGCTGTTAATCTTATATAACTATACAACACCTGAGTTTATAGCAGTATTACTTGTATTTTCGCATGTACCATATGACACTTCTTACCCTGTGAAATAGTACAACCAATAAAAAAACAAAATGCCTACATGAGATATTCTCTCTCTCTCTCTCTCTCTCTCTCTCTCTCTCTCTCTCTCTCTCTCTCTCTCACACACACACACACACACACACACACACACACACACACACACACACACACACACACACACACACACACACACACACACACACACACACATTCAAAGGTATACAGGATTTTGCAATAATATTACAAAACAATGGAAATGCTGCTTACATATTTTATAAAATGCTGCTAATCTATTTGGATTTCATTTGATGCCAAAAGGACAAAACTATGCACTTTGAAAATTCATGTCAAATCAATTTCAGAAAAATTTCTCATGATTAACAAAAATATTTTATAATACAAGTGAAATAATTAAGACAAAAGTTTTCTGACTTTTCAGTCACTTTTTTTTATTTGTACCCTAGTTCTTGTATGCAACACCCCTAACTTGCAGCTACACAACAATTAAGATATTTTTAGTGTACACTGTACACATACAAAAACATTTGATATGTTATATCAGTTGACGATTTACAACAGTTTAATAAAGTAAAAAGGGTGAACAAGCTTATAAATAAATAAATAGATAATGCAAGCCAACAATAGTAACTTTAACTATATGCATTCTAAAACAGGTGGATTAAGACTATCCTCAACTTTCATGAGGAAGGACTGTACTTTTGGATAAAATGTGTGTAGGTCAAACGAAGAGTTAGCTAAAGGTAGCTGCGATCTGATTCCTGTAATGAATGAAATTGGACTCTTGCTGCGAGGGGCCGAGGTATGTCTATAGTGTTATCACAGTCTTTCCTGTCAATACTATACTAGTCATTTTTCTTTTTTAAAATCGAGTCTAGATATCTTTCTATCCATTTGTCTTCTGATTTCCTGAACGACTATTCTGTTCACCGGTATAATTGTAAATTTCTCAGCAAAACATTTCTTCCTTAATACACTTGTGTCTCCTGTTTGACACCCACTATTCTGATCCATGTCATAACGCTATATTCCACACAGGCTAGTAAATAACTAGCCATCAGGGAGGTCAAAATATTTTCAAGGAGGGGCAAACAATTTTCCAAAGGAGAAAAATATTTAATATTTTTCATACATACACACATGCACATATTAGTTTATAATTCTCATATCATAATAGAAATAAGTACACCGATTGTATTAATTGCTTTAATACAACAACACTGCCCAGCGATCCACAGGAAGCAAATCGATGTCCACCTTTTTGGCTTGCACACGTTGTGTTGGTGTGGGTTTCAGCACTTTCCATTTAAAAAGCGTGCAAACATAAGAAAATAAACATGAGTGAGGCCAGAAATAATGTAAATTGTGTGTGTGTGTGTGTGTGTGCGCGCGCGCTACCGGCCTTTTATTGCGGTAATCACAATAATAAAACTTTGGAAAAGTAAACATTACATAATTGAGATATGCTTGCCTTCCAGGAACGATATATTTTCACTCATACATGATTTAAATTAAAATGAAAAATATAGAATTTTGTTAAAGTGAAATGAAATGTTTCCATAGAAACTACTTCTTTGTTGTCAATAACGTAGTACACATATAAAACTTATAAAAATTTACCTCCTCCATCATCAACTACCATTTTAATTTATAAAAAAAAATTACCCCCTCCCACCTTCAACTACCCTTTCCATTTTTAGATATTTCATCTACCTTTCTACAGTGGATTATTATGACCTTCTTTTCAGGATACTTTATTTATCAAAATTAAGCCCTTTACTCTTGTTAAAACATAAAATGTTGCAGGTAAACTACCCCTTTCCCTTAACCGATCTTCACCAAAAACAATGGGCCTTGAGTCCTCTACAATTCAGGACTGTATAAAAAAAATTATTTGATTCTGTTTGAATTTGCGGCTGTTATCATTTGTCATAGAAAAAATTCTACACACGGACACTTTTCGAAAATGACATTTTTTCATTTTTGATGGTAGTACAATCAGAATCTGCCGTTATCTCGAACACCATTTTTTTTTTGCCATGACCATACTTCCATTTCCTTATGGAACATGGAAGTAAAAATTATTCTTGTTAAAGCATAATATGTTGCAGGTAAACTACACCTTCCCCTTAACCAATCTTCACCAAAATCAATAGGCCTTGAGACCTCTAAAACTCAGGCAGGTATGCAAGTAAGGAACATGGAAGTAAACATGGAAGTAAAATTACCCTTGATAAAAAACCGTTGCAGGTAAACTACCCCTTTCCCTTAACCTATCTTCACCAAAAACAATAGGTCTTGAGTACTCTACAAATCAGTGCTGTATGCAAAAAATTATTTGATTCTGTTTGAATTTGCGGCTGTTATTGTTTGCCATAGAAAATACCCTTGTTAAAAATAAAACGTTGCAGGTAAACTACCCCTTTCCCTTAACCAATCTTCAACAAAATCAACAGACCTTGAGTTCTGTATAATTCAAAAAGGTATGCAGAAGAGTAGTTGATTCTGTTTTAATGTATGTACGGCAGTTATCGTTCATCATAAAAAAAATTACCCTTGTTAAAACATAAAATGTTGCAGGTAAACTACCCTATTCCCTTAACCGATCTTCACCAAAACCAACAGGTCTTGAGAACTCTACAATTCAGGGCTGTATGCAAAACATTATTTGATTCTGTTTGAATTTGCGGCTATTATCGTTTACCATAGAAAAAATTACCCTTGATAAAAGACCGTTGCAGGTAAACTACCCCTTTCCCTTACCCGATCTTCACCAAAAACAATAGGTCTTGAGTACTCTACAAATCAGGGCTGTAGGCAAAAAATTATTTGATTCTGTTTGAATTTGCGGCTGTTATCGTTTGCCATATAAAATACCCTTGTTAAAACATAAAACGTTGCAGGTAAACTACCCCTTTCCCATAACCGATCATCACCAAAAACAATAGGTCTTGAGATCTCTACAATTCAGGGCTGTATGCAAATAATCATTTGATTCTGTTTGAATTTGCGGCTGTTATCGTTTGCCATAGAAAATACCCTTGTTAAAACATAAAACGTTGCAGGTAAACTACCCCTTTCCCTTAACCGATCTTCACCAAAAACAATAGGTCTTGAGAACTCTACATTTCTGGGCTGTATGCAAAAGAGTAGTTGATTCTGTTTGAATTTGCGTCTATTATCGTTTACCATAGAAAATATCGGTATGGAGAACCATACATGACTTCCATATTCTAAGATTTATATTTAAAATCATTTTCAGCCAAACAGCCAGGCTGTGTCTTACCTGCCTTTTTATTGCTGTATTAAATGAAAAATATTATATTACATTAAAATGAAAAAATTATAATTTTATTGCCTGGCAACAAAATTATTTTATTTTTAACAATTACCATTGTTTCAAAAAGTTTAAATAAATTTTCAAGTACTTTACTCTTGTTAAAACGTATAAGGTTGCAGGTAAACTACCCCTTCCCCTTAACCGATCTTCACCAAAATCGAAAGTCATTGAGACCTCTAAAATTCAGGGACGTATGCAAAAAATTATTTGATTCTGTTTGAATTTGCGGCTGTTATCGTTTGCCATAGAAAATACGCTTGATAAAAAAACGTTGCAGGTAAACTACCTCTTCCCCTTAACCGATCTTCACCAAAAACAATAGGTCTTGAGTACTCTACAAATCAGGACTGTATGCAAAACATTATTTGATTCTGTTTGAATTTGCGGCTGTTATCGTTTGCCATAGAAAATACCCTTGTTAAAAAAACGTTGCAGGTAAACTACCCCTTTCCCTCAACCGATCTTCACCAAAAACAATAGGTCTTGAGAAATCTACAATTCAGGGCTGTATGCGAAACATTATTTGATTCTGTTTGAATTTGCGGCTGTTATCGTTTGCCAAAAAAAAAAAAATTTCCCTTGATAAAAAAAAGCGTTGCAGGTAAACTACCCCTTCCCCTCAACCGATCTTCACCAAAAACAATAGGTCGCGAGTACTCTACAAATCAGGGCTGTATGCAAAAAATTATTTGATTCTGTTTGAATTTGCGGCAGTTGTCGTTTGCCATAGAAAATACGCATGATAAAAAACGTTGCTGGTAAACTACCCCTTCCCCTCAACCGATCTTCACCAAAAACAATAGGTCTTGAGTACTCTACAAATCAGGGCTGTATGCAGAAAATTATTTGATTCTGTTTGAATTTGCGGCTGTTATCGTTTGCCATAGAAAATACCCTTGCTAAAAAAACGTTGTAGGTAAACTACCCCTTTCCCTTAACCGATCTTCACCAAAAACAAAAGGTATTGAGAACTCTACAATTTAGGGCTGTATGCAAATAATCTTTTCATTCTGTTTGAATTTGCGGCTGTTATCGTTTGCCATAGGAAATACCCTTGTTAAAACATAAAACGTTACAGGTAAACTACCCCTTTCCCTTAACCGATCTTCACCAAAAACAATAGGTCTTGAGAACTCTACAATTCAGGGCTGTATGCGAAACATTATTTGATTCTGTTTGAATTTGCGGCTGTTATCGTTTGCCAAACAAACAAAATTACCCTTGCTAAAAAAAAACCGTTGCAGGTAAACTACCCCTTTCCCTCAACCGATCTTCACCAAAAACAATAGGTCGCGAGAACTCTGCAAAACCGGGCTGTATGCAAAAAATTATTTGATTCTGTTTGAATTTGCGGCAGTTATCGTTTGCCATAGAAAAAAAATCTACAGACAGACAGACACACAGACAGACAGACACACAGACAGACAGACAGACACACAGACAGACACACAGACACTTTTCGGAAAACGACTTTTTTTCATGTTTTGAGTGTAGTAGAATCAGAATCTGCAATAATCTCGAACACGATTTTTTTTGCCATCACCATACTTCCATTCCTTAAGGAATATGGAAGTAAAATTACCCTTGATAAAAGACCGTTGCAGGTAAACTACCCCTTTCCCTTACCCGATCTTCACCAAAAACAATAGGTCTTGAGTACTCTACAAATCAGGGCTGTAGGCAAAAAATTATTTGATTCTGTTTGAATTTGCGGCTGTTATCGTTTGCCATATAAAATACGCTTGATAAAAAAACGTTGCAGGTAAACTACCCCTTTCCCATAACCGATCGTCACCAAAAACAATAGGTCTTGAGATCTCTACAATTCAGGGCTGTATGCAAATAATCATTTGATTCTGTTTGAATTTGCGGCTGTTATCGTTTGCCATAGAAAATACCCTTGTTAAAACATAAAACGTTGCAGGTAAACTACCCCTTTCCCTTAACCGATCTTCACCAAAAACAATAGGTCTTGAGAACTCTACAATTCTGGGCTGTATGCAAAAGAGTAGTTGATTCTGTTTGAATTTGCGGCTGTTATCGTTTGCCATAGAAAAAAATACCCTTGATTAAAAAAAAAACTGTTGCAAGTAAACTACCCCTTTCCCTTAACCGATCTTCACCAAAAACAATAGTCTTGAGTACTCTACAAATCAGGGCTGTATGCAAAAAATTATTTGATTCTGTTTGAATTTGCGGCTGTTATCGTTTGCCATAGAAAAAAATATACACACACACACACACACACACACACACACACACACACACACACACACACACACACATTTCGAAAAATGACTTTTTTTTCATGTTTTGAGTGTAGTACAATCAGAATCTGCAATAATCTCGAACACAATTTTTTTTGCCATCACCATACTTCCATTTCCTTAAGGAACATGGAAGTAAAAATACAAAGAAATACAATATTTATATACATGATAGGAATATATATTTAAATTGTGTGTGTGTGTGTGTGTGTGTGTGTGTGTGTGTGTGTGTGTGTGTGTGTGTGTGTGTGTGTGTGTGTGTGTGTGTGTGTGTGTGTGTGTGTGTGTGTGTGTGTGTGTGTGTGTGTGTGTGTGTGTGTGTGTGTGTGTGTGTGTGTGTGTGTGTGTGTGTGTGTGTGTGTGTGTGTGTGTGTGTGTGTGTGTGTGTGTGTGTGTGTGTGTGTGTGTGTGTGTGTGTTTACATAATATATAAAAATATGTAATACACACAATATATTAAATTAAACAAAATCTTAAAAATTGCCAATATCATTCATTGCACACAGTTACAGAAAATATGAAGTACCAGGTTTGGCCACAGACATCTTTCAGTTTCTTGCTCAATTATATATCTTTTACACATCTGTTTTTATTTGCAAATTTTAGTTATGCTCCTTGGTATTTGTAACATGTCATTTATTAGTTGCCTTTGACAAAAACTCAATCTGATGCATCACAAAAGCCAGAAAAAGATAAACTAACAATTCTACTAAAGCTTTTTTCTTTTAATTTCATTCTATTGCCAATTTTTTGCAATTTTCTGGGGCAAGGACTCACCCTGACATCCCAGCTATCCTGACACCCTCACTAACACTTAAAACAGAACCAATTTGCCAACACCTAAAACCACTAAAACCAGTGCCTGGGGCAGCTGTTCCATGTGCTTCCCTAATCCTTGTTCCTCATCACCAATCTCCCACTGAATGTCCTACTCACCTCCATCAATTTCATAAGTATTTTATTTAAATGGGAATAGCCTAGTATGTAGTTATTCTTGTTTATTCACTTTTATTGTCTCCTATTGTTAGTCCTAATATAGAACATTTTCTGACATTGCATCATTTCATCTCTATATAGCCTGAAGTTTATGTAGTCTTGTGTTCACAGAGTGCATCTCTGATCCATTAAGCATTCCAGAACTGTTCTGATCTACAGCATTCCACAATAATAAACTTATATACAGGTTGTTAACAAAATAACACACTAGTTATACACTAGTATTCTGTCAAATAACATCTGAGTATACTACTTACTGATTCTACAACAGTCTTCATAATCAACATGCTGACATGCACAATGAAGCAGTGAACAATGCATGCACAGATATCACAACTGTATATACCATAATAAATCTACTTAGTCTTGTATAATCTAGTATTCAATAATACAGTTATTGTTTTAACAGTATTTTGTAAAAAGTATATGTACATAATTTGTAAGTGTATACAAACTTCTGAATTGTGGTCAACATCTTCATATCATCATATATGTACTTATGTTGCAAAAGTTACTTCTCATAACCATTTAATTCACTTACAAACTGGTTGTCACTGTAACAGATAGCTTTCTATACACCAAACTACAAAGCTGTTGCAAAATACTATATACTCTTTGACTCTAAAAACCATAGAAAGTAACTGATTTTTACTATATACTAATAAAACTAAATAAGTGGTTGTTTCAAAACCTATTAATGAGTTTTATTCATTGAAATGCATTTTAAAGTCATAATTTATACTAGTATTTTTCCTTACTGTGCTCTAAAATGTAAAAATGAAAATAGTTCTATTGAATTTCAGATACTCAAAATTTGGAAAATTTCAAAACTGTGCAAAGATTTTTTAAATATCTTTTTTTTTTTTTTTTTTTTTTTTTTTTTTTTTGAAGTAAGCATGCAAAATTCTGTTAAACAAAATTCTGCAAAAGTCTCTACAGGTGTTAGACAGTAGTCTCTACTGTGCTTAACACGTATAATTGGAACTTATAAACTTTCAATAACTCAACAATTTTCTTGGTCTCCAAGTTTTTGAAAAAAGAAAAACAACTTTTTATTCAACAGTCTTTATTTTAATATTTAAAACATTAACTGACACAAAGTGGACTATTTTAGTAATGAATGTCTTTGGATAATTTAAGTTGAATTCAGAGCTGTTTACAGAAAAATTCTGTGGGCCCTAAAGAGAAAAACAGTGACATTTGTACCTAATATGTGAAAATTGTGAAAACACATATTGTGCCTTTCAAATCTTGCTATATACTTACACCTGGGCAGGGGTGCCCACAGGGGGGGATCATAGCGCAAGTTGCGCATTGAGAATTTTCGGGGGGGATTTTCGGGAGTATTTTAAGGATTTTTGGGGGGAATTTTTTCAAGAATAACATTTTAAATCCAACATTGATGGAAATTTTTACCGTGTGTGTGCAACAAACTAAGCTATTAGTAAAAAACTAAAGCAATTGCATAGCTTTATGATTGTTTTAACGAACTGGCGGCATAAATGTCTCTACCAGTAGGCTACAACTACTAGTAAATTTGTTTTGGAATTTGGAAAACTGACACTGGCAGCCTGCAGCAACATCCTGTCAATGAGTCAGAGGGTCCGTAAATAATAAATCGTGAATGTAAAAATGTGTGCGTGTGCTAACCTTTCGGCTCTACCTAATCTGACAGTGATGTACCGAATATTGTTATCTCTTGCCGTGACCAGCTGCTCTGCAGAGAGAACGATGAGCCGTTTGAAAATAGTGAAAAATCGGCTTCGGAACAGCATGGGAGACTCTTGGCTGTCAAGTTTGTTGATTATATCCTGTGAAAACAACGTACTGAGCCAGATACAAAAAGAAAAAATCATTAACAAATTTGCAACCACAAGTGTACAAAGGAAAATGGGGAGGAGTGCTGAGACTTTTGGGGGGGATTTGCGCATTGTGCCTTGGGGGGGGGGGCACCCCTGCACCTGGGTGTTATTTAGTTCACATATTTATAGTTAATAAGTTTTCTTCTTTGGCATCAGTTTGTTTCTGATCTACTAATCACTTTGTTTTGGTACCTACAATTGTCAAGCAAAACTTAAGAATGGTAACAACTCTGGAAGTTCTCATTCAACACAAAGTTATTAGCATAGTGGCAACTGAAATTGACAATATGAAAAGCACATGAGACAAAATTGTTTAGGAAACTGGTCGTATCAAAACATAGGGCAACATACATAAAAAATGAAAATCAATGAAACAGAAAAACTACTGGTGCAGGTCCTTCACATCAAATGACTGTATTTACTGGCGAAGTTTTGAAATCATTTAAATGGTAAAAAAATCTCATTAAATAGGTTCTGAAACTAAAACAATGTATATAGTTTTAATAATATGTAGGCCTAACAAAATGCAGACACTTTCTATGGTTTTTAAAAGTACCATTTATGTTTATGTTTATGTTTATGTGTATATTTATGTTTACCATTTATATACCATTTTATGTTTATGAGAAGTAATTTCTGCAAAATAAATATAATACAAATATAATATAAAATATTATATATATACAAACTTTCACTATGAACACTTACTTTTGGTTTTATATCCCAGACGTTTTGACGTGATGTCCGTCTTCCTCAGTGGGATTTGAATACAGAATGTCGACACAAAGTAACCGTTATGGGTTGTAGGTGTGTGTGGTGGGGGTTGCTGGTGGGAGGGAATTGGCGCTGGGATTCAAAGTGTGTGTTTGTACAAGTGTATCAAAAAGTATATGTGATCTATAGTGTAACTGTTCATTTAATATATTGTTTGGTTGTAGTGTGTGATGTCTGTATATTTCATATTGTTCTGCTGTGTTTAGTTTTCTACTTTTGGGTAAGTAGTGTAGTATTTCCATGTTGTGTTATATGTTTGTGTAACCGTGGTTTTCATTTTGTAAATGTGTGGCGAATGTGGAGTGTATGTAGTTTGTGGTAAGGGCTTTTAAATGTTCAGAGTATCTTGAGGAAAAAGATCTTCCCGTCTGGCCGATGTAGAACTGGTTACAATCACTGCATTTTAATTTATAAACACCTGTTTTGTTGTATGTTTCTGTGTCTTCGTTAGTATTATTTATGTGTTTCCTGATGGTGTTATTAGTTCTGTAGGCTACTTTATAATTGTGTATCCTGAATGTGTTAGCAATTTTGTGTGTGTTGGAATTGTAGTATGTGAGTGTGGTGTATTTACTGGGTTGTGTACTGGTTTTATGTGTTTTACTTTTTCTGTTTAGGATGCATTTGTGTAGTTCGTTTATTAATAAAATTGCTAACAATTTCAGGAAATATTAATATTAACACACAATTTTATTAATAAACAAACTACACAAACGTTAGTGGCAGTAGGCTTCCTAAAAACCATACAATACATGCAGATTCCCACCATCCATACTCTCAAAAAATGGCAGCATATAATAGTCTAATCCATAGATTGTTGACAGTCCCCCTTGACAATAATGATTTCCAGACTGAGCTAAATACAATAAGATTTATTGCAGTTTCCAATGGTTACAGTAGTCACATCATTGACAAATTGCTAAAGAAGCATAATAACATTCAACTTAAGCCCCGTCCACTTAATAAAACACCAAAAAAATTTATATCTGCAAAATACACATAAATCATGCCAAAAATTTTATCCTCAGTGTTGAACAATATTGGTTATACCATGTCTTTTAGAACCAATAATAAACTAATTAATATACTTAGACCTAAACTGCCCTTACCTATTGAAGAAAAAACAGGCATTTATAAACTGGTTTGCAATGATTGTAACAGCTTCTATATAGGTCAGACCGGAAGAGGTTTTTACAAATGCTTCCGTGAACACTTACCAAAAAAGACACACAATTACAATGATATAAAATCTAATTACACTCGTCATCTGACCCAACACAATCACAATTATACAGATTTTAAGTCCAATCTAATGCCTTTGCATATATGCAACAAGGGCCGTTTTATGAATGCCTTGGAGGAGCTGGAAATTTATAATGCATATAATAATGATAGCAGTCGTGATTGTGTTCTGAATGAACAATTGAACTTTGTATCTAACCGCCTGTATGATACTGCTTTGAGACTGCTCAACGAATTCCAATCAGTAGCAGACAACACTTGAACGGGTGCGCACCCTACATCACGTGCACATAATATGCTTGTTTCTGCAATTTTATTTTTTGACAAACGCAGTTTTGTGTGATATATGCGTTTTTGGTTTTAACGTCTGATGATGAGGCATACGCCTTGAAACGCGTAACGTAATAAGTTTGTGAAGTCACACGGCGGACCGCATACAGGTAATCACTTAATATTACATAAAAGTGACTTGGATACCATACGAAACATGAATGTTAACCTGAAATAGGAGTTCCCTCACTTCTCACTTGACTCACCCACTCTAAAAGTGCCGCATCTAGTTCTTCATAAGTGCTAGTTTTCATGGTTTTTCTTTTTTTCATTGATGAGGAGTTGTCTGATGTGGATGCAAATTGCATTAATTTATCCTTTTGTTTAAAAATGTCCCTAACAGTGCTTTCTCCTATTCCATACTGAAAGCTCATTTGCTTTTTCGACGCACCATTTTCAATTTTTTTAATCAATTCTAGTTTCTCTTGAATTGATAAGACCACTGTTTCCTTTTTTCAGTCATTTTTCAATAGTAGTGTAAACTAAAATCATGTACAACAATTTAAACACACACGCGAACTGCTAGTCGACACGTGCACACAGGTTGACAGAAACGCACAAACTGATGCGTGAGTTATGAGAACTGGAAGTGGCAAGTGAAGGATAGGAGCGGAGGCAATAAGGTGCCAGTGACGAGCAGTGGCAATGACCTTGGCTGTTTGACTTCCACTCACCCCAACTGATGGTTGTCGCTCTAAAAATAGCTTCTGCACCTGCCGATCGTGACTCATGCATTCTCTCTCAACACGCGCGTGCTTCCATTTCCTTACATTCTTTGTTTTCATTTACGGTATTCTATGTTTCGCTGTAACGTTTAATTGTAGGCCTAATTTTATAACTTATTCTACTGTTGTAGGTTTTCTTTTAATACTGTAATTTATCGTCGCAAAAAAAGGAAAAAATTGAAGAACGTGTTAACAAGGGGCGAACCGTTATAAGAACGCTGAATTCGCTTTTATGGGAAAGAAGTATAACCAGAAATACAAAGAAACATATATATAATAGCATGGTGCGAAGTGTAATCCTTTATGGAGCAGAAGTTTGGAATGTTTCAAACGTAAATAAGAAAAAACTGATGGCAGCAGAAATGGACTTCTTCAGGAGGAGTTGTAGATCAAAATTAGACAGGGTTAGAAATGAGACTATTAGAGGCTATTAGAGACTATGTAACGTTTAATTGTAGGCCTAATTTTATAACTTATTCTGCTGTTGTAGGTTTTCTTTTAATACTGTAATTTATCGTCGCAAAAAAAGGAAAAAATTGAAGAACGTGTTAACAAGGGGCGAACCGTTATAAGAACGCTGAATTCGCTTTTATGGGAAAGAAGTATAACCAGAAATACAAAGAAACATATATATATAATAGCATGGTGCGAAGTGTAATCCTTTATGGAGCAGAAGTTTGGAATGTTTCAAACGTAAATAAGAAAAAAACTGATGGCAGCGGAAATGGACTTCTTCAGGAGGAGTTGTAGAAGATCAAAATTAGACAGGGTTAGAAATGAGACTATTAGAGCCGAGATGAATATTGACAGGACAATAATAGATGAAATAGAAAGGAGACAATTGACTTGGTTTGGGCATGTGAAGAGATTGGAAGATGACAGATGGCCCCGCAAAATATTGGAATGGATACCACCGGTGAGGAGGAAAAGAGGACGTCCACGGAGGAGTTGGCGAGATGACGTAGTGGAAGCCATGGTTGCAAGAAATTTAGAAGAACTTACATGCTACGATAGGTTACAATGGAAGTTGGGGACGGAGAAACGGCGACAGCTGTAAAGATCCGTTATATATATAAAAAAAAAATGAAAGGAAGACCGCGGATAATCCACAAAGCAGATAATCCTGTAATTTATCGTCGCAAAAAAAAGGAAAAAAAAGGAAAGGAAGACCGCAGATAATCCGCAAAGCAGATAATCCGCCCGTGGATAATCGAGTTTACTGTAATTGCAAAAAAAAAAAATTGTTTAATGATTGAGAACAAAATCTTTTAGTTTCTTCTGTTTTTTCTGTACTTTTCAAGAGCCGAATTATGTATTTGGCACTGTAAAATGATTTTAGGCAGTTCTGCTTCATCTTGGCCTTCATACCACTTGATTGCTCTAGTCAGTGATTGAATGGTCTCTTTATGAGGGATTGAAGGTTTTATTGGCTGGTCATCTTCTTCATCATTACCTTCTGTAGTTTCTGTGGATACATATGTAACAATTTCACCATCACTAAACATTTTGTAGCCTACATCTAGTAAGCCTATTTCACACCAATTTTTGACATCATCTTCATTCAAAATGTTAAATGCTGGTAGGGACTGGCAGACAACTAACAATTCCAACGTGAGGTCAAGACCTTCTGGTTCTGTAGACGCTGGTTATAATTCAGATAGCCATAACTTATTCGAGGCAGATTTTAGAGTGTTTTCCGGAATACTCTGCAGCCATCAGCTGCATTATAACTGCAACCTTTATAATATATGGCTTCCAAAATTTTTCAATGCCCACATCATTTTCACAAAGTGCTAAATTTGTGTACACTTTCTGTACTGCCCCAACTATAATTAGAGGTATATATTACTCACTTGTTAATAAAAAAAGAAAAAAAAAGCTTGAGTGGGTGACGAATTACAGAGGGAGATAAATTACAGAGAAAGAGTTCCATTGTATTAATTGTATTTTGCCACACTTGGCTACTTTTTTTTATTTTCAAAATGACAGAACAAAGAATTTGTATTAAATTGTGTTAATATGAAGTCAAGTGCAACGAAGTAGTGAAAATACTGGAAAAAGCCTTTCGGCGGGGATGCTATGTCCAAAGCAAGAAGTTATGAGGGGTACAAACATTTCCAAGAGGGCCATAAAGATGAAACGGGCTGGATGTCCCATCATATCAGCCACCAATATAAACATGAAGAAATAAGTGATATCAAGCTTAGTAATCCCCAGATCACATTAGTAATCCCCGGCAAAGGAGACTGCTGCTGAGGTAGTAGGTATATCACACAGATCATGTGAAGCAATATTTACTAACATTTTGGGTATATAAAAAGTGGGAACCAAGTTTGTTCCAAAATTGTAGAATTTTCAGGAAACACAATATTGCTGAGCAAATATTGGCTGAAAACAATGATGATCCAGAATAACTCAAACATGTTACAACATATGAAGAAACATGGGTGTACGGCTATGAATCTGAAACAAAAGGTCAGTCATTCCAATGAAAACTCCCTGAAGAGACAGGACCAAAAGAAGCATGCTAAGTTCATTTGAATGTCAAGGTTCTCCTTACTGTCTTCTTTTATTACAACAGCAGAGTCTGCTATGAATCTTACCATTGGGCCATATAGTTAATGAACAGTATTACCTTTACGTTTTATGCTGCTTGCATGAGGCACTCTTAAAAAACCAATCAGAACTGTCAACAAACAATTCCTGGTTTATGCATTATAATGGAAGCGCTTATACATCACTACCAATATATATATTTCCCCTCAAAAATAACATACACCACTGTGATAGCACAGGTCAAACTATTCATGACATATAACCCTTTTGTGACTTTTCTTGTTTCTAAATATGAAGGACATGCTGAAACGATAACATTTTGTGACCACAAACAAGATAAACGTTTAATGAAGAAATTTGTGTTAGTGGTTGAAATCACAATCAAAATGATCAATATTGCACACCACTATATGAAAATTATTCCGATTAGCGCTTTCAATAGCTATTCCTGATCTGACGATGAGCTGTGAAGCTTGAAAGCGCTAATCGGAATAATTTTCATATAGTGGTGTGCAATATTGATCATTTTGATTGAAACAAGATAAAGGCAAGCTGAACTGAAATGAATCGCTGAGCAAGCTGAAAGCTGTATTAAAACAAGCACTCCATAAATGTTTTGTGTACTATAAAGAACATAGATGTTGACGTAGCATAAATGTATTATGTCTGTATATCTGATGGCGACTACTCTATAGGGAAGAACATCAATACTGACAAATAAATAAATACTTTTAGAAAACAATGGAAATTTTCATTGTTTTCACACACACATCCATATGTTATATGTTACAAAGTAGAAAAATATGTCACTGTCATATGCTGAACTCTGCAAGGTTGGCTAATGTTGTAAATTTAAAAATGTTCCACCAGTTTCTCACTGTCCCAATGACTACAATTATTCTCTGAACATGTATGACAACACGAAACTCTCTCATAAAGTTATAATGGCACACAGGCAACCTTGGTTCAAATTAAGTAACTGTTTCAAAGGGGTCCAGCCAGTTTTTCAGTTTTATTATTCAGTGCATGCAATTTGACAACAGTATTTGGTGTAGTGTTAGTTATTGTTGTTACATGTGTAAATGATCTCTTGTGACTCTACAAACTATTGATTTTTTAAATTTCAAACTTCCCTCCCAAAATACCACCTATCTTTGACATTCCAACTCTTACCTGTATCCAGAAACCCCCAGCACCCGTTAAGCGGGGATTAAATGGCGCAAACAGACTGAGGTAGCAATTTAATTAATTGCACTAACACGTGGTTGATGTGAATTGAACTTAGTATTTTATTTGGCATTAAAACATTAACAGGGTTTGCCCTATATCTCTGGTGATTCACAGATCATATTAATGAACATACACAATTAATAATATATAGAATTACATTCACTTATTTTTTAATAAGGCTCACCAGTACTTCATATTCACGCTCACTTTCATTTTTTAAAACCCCCCTATTGCTTTAAGATATCATTATTTGTTTGGTTTTGTAGTTTTCCTAGGTCTTTTGTACTTATCTTGAGGGTTATCCCTCATGAGGCACCATTGCTCGTTCCACTAATTTCTTCTGTAAATTTCACGAAAACTTTCCGGAACTGTTTAATTTATTCGTCACTTGCTGTCAACACTTGTTGATATTTCCTGTACAGTGTTTAATTACATTTTAACTGGTTTAAATAGCCAAAATTGATTTGTCTGCGGACTTTAACTGAACTTACCCGGCCGGGATCAGATGTTGGTCGAAACAGCCAGATGACGACTGGCGAACGTTGGTTAAGTACGCCCGGCCGGTTTTAGATGTTAGTCGAAACAGAACGATTTCTCTGGGCATATATGGTATATAAACGCCGGTCACGTTGTACTCCTTCTACGTTGGCGACGTCATATCGTATGCCTCTGGACGTTTTAGAGATATTTCTTATTACGTTCCAGAGGTATAAAACGTTGATTTTATGTCATTATTGTTGTGACGTGAGTCGATAATTACAATGTTGAGGCCCCTATAGGGTTAGATTTGTCCCACTTTGGCTAGACACGGTTAAAAATAGCACTCAACTCACTTGTTTACTAGTCACACCCACATTCCTTACAGCTTCTTCTGCCACTGTTTTTCACAAATGGTTTTATTTCTTAATTTTGACCTGATTAAAAACTCTGGACCCCTTTATATCTGTGACCCGGTTTGTACCGTCACACTCTTTATAATTGTTTATAATGATAGTGCTCTATAATTACATAACGCTTCCGGGCTGAAAGGCCGTGGTCGAATGCTTGCTGTTATAGTGCTAGACGTTTCGGCCACACCACCGGTGGCCATCTTCAGTGGCTCACTACGCTTCGTGGTGTCCGAACGCGCCTCACTGAACATCGGAGATACTGCCGCCTGGGCCAGCCGGAAAAGTCTGCAGTTGCTGAACACGCTCTTTCCCACGATGATCACCGGGTAACGTTTGATGAAGTCCGGGTGTTGTCTTCTGTCCGGGGTTACTTCACTCGCCTGCATTTGGAGTCCATCCATATTCATAAGAATGCGTCTGTCGCTATGAACCGCCGAGGTGAAAGCATCTCCTTAAATAGTGTCTGGCATGGTTTATTTTCTATGGCCAATCAGAGTGGAGAATGACTAGCTGGCTTCTGATTGGTTCGCGTTATACACCTAAAGCGGCCAAAAAGTTATAAATATAAACAGCATAGCCGTCTCTCACTGTTGCTTGTCCCATTTCACTGGCTGAATTGTTCGGCATTCCGTCTGTCACGAACTTTTCTTTTCTTTGCTACTGAAGATGGCCACTGGTGGTATGGCCGAAACGTCTAGCACTATAACAGCAAGCATTCGACCATGACCTTTCAGCCCGGAAGCGTTATGTAATTATAGTGACACCACGTACTAGAATGATAGTGCTCGTTTTGTAAACTTCAAAATTGTTGTATACAAGTATCATTTGTTTTTTTAAAATTGCGATTAACAACTTCTCTTCTCTTCAATTATTTATTCCACTTTAATAAGATCACAATCCATCCAATAATCATAACTATATATATTGTAATAAAACTTTTATCAGGTGTATTTAATTATATTCGACTCCCGTGTATCAACGTTAAGCCCCACGTTGAATGCGGCAATTTGTAACTTTATGCCGATAACTTATGGGTGTTATTTAATTATATTCGAGGATGTTTGAAAGCCCCACTGTTGGGTTCCAATTTGTGGTAAAACTTATTTCAGATGTGTGAGTGCGTGTACTGGGGTTTAATCACGCTCCACGTTGGTATGCACCAATTTGAAATAAAACGGGTTTATTGTGTTTAATCAATCTGTTATTTATAAATATTATTAATGTTATTAATTATGTAGTTTTATTGGTGACTTCCTGTAGCTCAAATTTAATAGGTAAATATATTTGTGATTATGTTATTTTAACTCTTAACTGTACTATAATACAGGTTTAACTAATTATTCACTAGTTACGCAATATTAACGATATGCGTTATGTATTGACTGAATGTATTAATGATTCTTGTCAACCCTAGTCCCTCTAATTAGATAATTTCATTCAAATTTGGTACAGAAAACACACTAGTTCGGCAATCTCCCGTTCCACCAGCTGTTGACAATTAGCGCTGCTATTTGTAATAGACTTGCGTCTAGGTTAACATTTCAACGGATTTTATTCACCCTTTTTCCTGTAACTTACTCCAACCACAACATATAATACCTGTTCTGCAATAACATAAAACTTTATCTTATACAAGAAAGATTCTTTATTAATTTTGTACGTTATCTCACATTAACAGTTCTCTTCAAAATAATAATAGCATTAAATCGATTGTACAACAGTATATCGATCGTCAATTGACCAAGTTCCTTCTGACTTATACAAATTAAATATAACAATAAATATTTCTTATCCCAGGGTTCGTAAAATTCTATTAACCATTAGTAAGGCCAGGTAATGTAAAATTAAGGTTACTCAAGTATTACAAAAAGTTATTAACTCTAAATATATTGAAATTAAAAATAAGTTGTTTTTACCGGATTGGCAGAACTCAAACTGGCATTGGGCGTCTGTAAACAGTTGAAGATGATCTGCTTAGATTACGTTCATCCAGGAAAAAGTGTTCTGGTCCTTAATAAAATTGATGGTGTAGTATACAAGGAAGCTCCCAGGAACTCTTCTGACTGCCGTCCTTCTCTTGCGATCTTGATAGTTGTCAGTCACGGTGGAATGGAAATCGTACTCTAGCTTCTTCTTGAAGGTGAAGGTTAAGTCTGCAAAAACGAGGTCTTCGTATATCTTCTTAATAATTCCGTTAGTTTCGGCCTTTACTTCCCTCAATTAGTCTTCTGATTACATGGGAAATCGGTTTAATACCGAATCCAGCGGAATTATCCTGGTGAATGAAGTGAGGAATTCTCGACTCTTTTAGAGGTATTCGGTTATAATTTGGAAGTCTAATTGGTTTTATTATTCATCGGTAGTATTATAGAATTAGGTTTCAAATAGGATTTATTAATTTAGATTCATCTTTTTTCAAATTTTATCATTCGTTTTTAAATGTGTCTCCTCATCTCAACTTAATAGCATATAACAATCGAAACGAATGAAACGAAAATCAACAACATTGTACCTTTTAGTTGCCCTAACAACCATTATTTTCTGTCATTGGATGGAATTTGATATCCTAGAGCCAGAATTATAAAATATTATTACGCTTTTTTATTAAAATACTCCATGCTTGGAATCATACCGAATTACTTAAAACTTTCACCCAACCTACCTGATTATACCATATATAATTTACTACAGTTTCATTGGACTGGACCCATTAAAAAGGTATTAATTTCCTTTTACAAGTATTAAATTTAGGCCTATAGGTTTTCTTACAACTGTTATAATATTGTTTGGTTTTTTTTAACTTAATTTTCTTTACCTGACCTACTGTACAATTAGTTACTGGTTCATGGTTATTTACATTAATTTTAATTTCCTGGTTTTACTTTATTACATTAATTAATTCGTCCTGGAACCTTTCATTAGTTTACAACATAATTATCAGAACTACTTGTCAACTTTTAAACACTTATTGCCATCCTGGCCAAGTTTATAAACATTAATTCAAACAACTTCATTATCCAATTTTAGTCACTACATATAACATAGTATAGTACCTAACACAGGTAATTATACTCAATTGTCTAAAGACAATTTTAACATAAATAAAAACATTACCACTGATTGAGTATTCCTATAAAACAACAGTTCACTCTTACTATACTCAAAACATAAAACAAATATTCTGTGAACACTAACATGCTACAGTATAAAGAAAAAGTACAATTTATTATATTAACCATTAATTGGTATAGTATTTTATACTCAACGTTATTTATTACATCTTTCAACTTGAGTTACATCTCAGATGTACTAATTACTGAGCAACCTTAATATCGGGGTATGGTCCTGGACCATAGTTAATTCATTTTTTTATGTAACGTTGGGGACCCTCAATTCTGTTACATTACAATATATATATATATATTTATATAATATATATATAACTTTTATATATATATATATATTTTATAATGACTTTACCTCAAGATGTTTTCTCCTTATTTGGAACATGTTTTGGGAAGCCTTGTGTTCCCATCTTCAGCCTTCCTGATTTTGAGCCTTGTGAGGTATTTGTGTGTTGGCTGGTTATTGCTGTGGTTTCCTGTTGGTCTCTGGTGCTTTAATTTGGTATTATTGTGTGTGATTGTGGTGTATATATTAGTATTTTGTGTATTTTATATATTGAGTGCTTTGAAAATTGTGCCATGTTTTCTGAAATCAGGAAGGCTGAAGATGGGAACACAAGGCTTCCCGAAACATGTTCCAAATATGGAGAAAAGATCTTTAGGTAAAGTCATTATAAAATATATATTATATACATCAAGAAACACACTGTAGCAAAAAGTGTTTGAAAATATATATATAAAATAATAATTATTGTTATTATTATAAAAATAATATAATAATTTGTTAATATTAAAGTATTTCTTACAAGAACATACTTTTTGTATTTTTTTAATATTACACTGTATCGATAGTATAAACTATCATCATGATATAGTTTGACTATGATATGATGGTGATAGTTTATACTACCGAAACAATGTAATATTACAAAAATACAAAAAATTAAAAACACATTTTATATGTGTGGTGTATATATATATATATATATATATATATATATATATATATATATATATTATGTACTGCTGTTAAAATGCAACACAGTACATAAGAGGAAAATAATAAATTTTAAAAGAAAAAAATATAAATTTAATAGAATTGGAACATATGTTTTAAAATGTAAACAAAAACATTGTATCGACTCACCCATCAACACAGAGGTATATTCCTATATGAGATAAAACAGTATAAAGATATATGTTATGATAAGAATATATGAAATTTGAAATGAATATTATAATAAGAGGAAATAGTAAGAAAATTATTATATTATAAATACAAACTAGAATTAAGAATATTAGAAATAAAATAAATATATTTAATAAGAAGTAGAAAAGTTATATATGTTTTTAGAGGTATATGATAAAAAGATGTAACGAAGGTAGGGAATTATCAATGTGGCAAATTTGTAAATTGTTAGAGATTGGATTGTATAGAAATGAAAGGAAATGTATTAGTCTAAATTTATATCTAAGAAAAGTAACATCAGGAGTCTTAAATTATATTTAATAAGAGTAACATAAGTATTCTAATTTTATCTTCAATCCTGTAAAGATCATATAGAGTGATATGTAAATTAATATTTGGAATCATTTAAATAAGTCAGATTTTGTACATCACAAAGTGTAATGTTATATGTAAACGAAGAAACTGTAAAAGAATTTAATTTGTTATACCAGAGTTTTTGATTATCAATTTAATAAAGTAAACAATCGGGAGAAGAGATTTAACATTAATATTGGATTTAATAAAATAAAATACAAATCAATAAATAAATAATATTTCGAGAAGTCCAAACCTATCTGTAAAAGAACGCCAACCTAAAAGAGAAATCCTGTACTGAAGAATAGTTTGAGTGGCCATAAAATATAATCCAATATTCCGAAGAAATATTTGTTTTGCAGTCGTCGAAGAAAACAACATTCAGCAGTAAAACGCGGAGGAAATTCGCGTGGAGGAACGGATCGCTAAGCCTGATGTTGCTTTGAAAATAATAAACATCAACCAGAAGTGAACCCGTGGCAGCTGGACGAATTCAGAACCAGTCTAGTTACACTTGTATGGTAGCTATTTGTTATATTGTTATTTATCAAAATATTATATACTAACTTTATTTGGTTTGGTTTAAAGAAAAGAAGATATCATATACAATCATAAATAAGATCAAACAGCTTAATAATCATTAACCCTGAGAAAGAGTTTCTTTTCAAGTGCTGATAAACAAAAAACATAATAACGGTAATTACATATCATAATTACATAATTAATTACAGTACTAAGAAAAAACAACAGCACAAATAATGGCTGGTCCAACGTGGAGCAGATCTTAATTACCATACCTGTAATTAATTACAGCACTATATATATATATATATATATATATATATATATTGTAATCAAATCACTTATGAGGTACTAGTGAAACGTCCGTCTTATTCAAGCCCCACTGTTGGGTTCGCCAATTTGTAATTAACCAGGTTACTTTATTTTATTTTATTATATGAAGATGTGTGGAAGCACCACTGTTGGATTCCAATTTGGAATACAACGTTTACAAGTATGTGACTGTATGTACTGGGGTTCAATACAGTCTCATTTTGGGTTGCGTCAGTGACGAAAAGCTTTCTCTGCGTTTTTTAATGATTTATTTATTAATGAATATATCCTTTGATTGTGACCGATGAAACGTTCGGAAAATAGATTATTAAGCAAACAAAATTATAATTATGTTCCTTGAATTTATAATCATACTACTATATAGACTTAACTTAGTTTTCAGTGGTTGTGTAATATTAGCGATGTGTATGGAGTATTGACTGAATGTAAGGGGTATTTGTGTCAACCCTAGTCACTCGATGGTAGAAAATTCCATTCAAATTTTGTACTAAACACAAGCTAGTTCAGCAATCTCCCGTCCCACCAGCTGCAAACTTTGAGCGCTGTTCCTTGTAATAAGCGTACTTATAGGTTAGTTATTCATTGAGTTTGAATCAATCTTTTTGTAAATTATTCCAACCACTACATATAGTATTTATTCTGCAATAACTTCAAACGTTATTTCATACAATAAAGATACTTTATTTATTTTCTCTATTACTTTACAGTCCACGTTATCTCAAAAAACAATAATACGATCCAATCGATCACCCAGAAATATATCTATTATTAATTACTCAAAATCTATAAACATATACAC
The DNA here is from genome assembly GCA_034769895.1 of Magicicada septendecula. Lineage (NCBI taxonomy): Eukaryota > Metazoa > Arthropoda > Insecta > Hemiptera > Cicadidae > Magicicada > Magicicada septendecula. The sequence continues at coordinate 806,661,874 of CM068367.1, forward strand.
ATGAAAATAGTAAATAATTCTTATCCCAGGGTTCGTAAAGTTCTTGGAACCATTAGTAAGGCCAGGTAAAATGCATAATTAAGGTTGCTCAATTTACAAAAATAAAATTATTTACGCTAAATACAGTGAAATTAAAATAGGTTGTTTTTTTACCAATCCGACGAAAACTTCGACTGGCGGTGGACGTTTGTAAACAGTTGCCAAAAATCAGCTTATCTCGTCTTCATCCAGTGAAACTGCTCTGGTTTTCAATAAAATTGATGGTGGCGTGTACTGGTAAACCCTCAGGAAATCTTCGGACTTCTGTTCTTCTTTTGTGCTCTTAACAATTCTCGGTCCCGGTGAAACGAAATTAGGATCCCAGCTTCTTCTGCTGCCAATGAAGGTTATTTCTGCCAAACTGAGTCTTCTGGTATTTTCAATAATTCCGTTAGTTCAGGCTTTAATTCTTTTTACTGATCTTCGGTTTATAGAAGGAATTGGTTTTATACCGAATCCAGCGGAATTATTTGGTGAATGAGGTGAGAGGCTTTCAATTCTTTTTAACTGTATTCATTTACAATTTGGAAGGTTATTTAAACTTTATTACTCATTAGCATTAAATTATCATTATTTTTCAAAAAGGGTTTTTCAATTTTGAGTCATATTTCTTCTAGATTTATTCATATTTTTTAAATATATTGGTCCATCTCAACCTAATAGCTTGTAACAATCAGAACGAATTAATTCAAATCAACAACTTCTGTACATTTCAGTTGCCTTAACAACCACGTTTTCAATACATCCTTGAGCCGGCATTATAGAATATTACTACTCTTTTCCAATAAAATACTCCATGCTTGGATTAATATTAAATCACCTAAAATTCTCCCCTAACCTTCCTTCTTAAACAGTAACTGTTTTACCAGAGTTTCATTGGACTGGGTTTCTTAAAAAGGTATTAATTTCCTTTCACTAATATGGAATTTAGGCCTATAGATTTTCTTACAACCGTTATAACATTATTTGGTTCTTTAACTTAATTTTCTTTTACCTGACCTACTGTACAATTAATTATTGGTTACATGGTTAATTACATTAATTTTAATTTACTGGTGGTTACTTTTTTACATTAATTAACTGGTTCTGGAACCCTTCATTAATTTATAATATAATTGTCAGAACTACTTGTTAAACATGAAACACTGGTCACCCTCCTGGCCCAGTTTATAAACATTAATTAAAACAACAGTATTATTCCACTTTATACAATACTTAGAACTTAGTATAGTGCCTAACATTGGTAACTATACTTGGTTGTATAAAGACAAATCTAATATAAATATAAACATAATTATTGATGAAGTATTACTATTAAGCAACATCAGTTCATTTTTAGCATATTCAACATACAACATAAATACTCTGTAGACCTTAACATGCTACAGTACAAAAACAAACATTTTATTACATTCAATCATTCATTGGTCTGGTTCTTTTATATTTAACATTAGTCATTGCCTCTTTTGACTTGAGGTACTTCTCAAACACATTAACTATTGAACAACCTTAATTCAGGGTCTGGTCCTTGACCATATTTCATTCAATTTTTATGTAACGTTGGGGGACCTCAACTCTGTTACGTTACAATATATATATATATATATATATATATATATATAAATTACAAGTCTTGAAAAACTTTATACTTTATTTTTGCACAGAACCAACCAGAAATTAATTTCAAAAATGAGTTCCCCTTTTGTAATTTCTATGTATTAGATTTAAATAATTATACAACTACGAACAATAAGGTACACTATTCATGTTGTATAAGGTTTTTATTGAGAAAACCCAAAAAAAACTTTCTTTAAGCTCCAGTGGTACTCGAAATGAACACCAAATTGATACACAGGTCTGGAAAAGTTGGGAACCACTGTCATAACCCAACTACAGGCACCACTAGCGCCCCAGGATTCTTGAAAATAGGCCTACTCATACTATTTCATTATTTTGTAATTGTAGTATTATTATATGTTTATTACTGTACTTCCTTAGATGTACTTCGTTGCTAACAAATCTTATAATTCTGGTGTTTATTGTAGTTAAGTTATGTTTGGTTTCCGATATTACAGAATTTCGGTTTACAAGGCTTGTTTGCTTACTTTTTAGAAATTTTGGATAATAGGGGCACAGCCAGTTAATTGGGCCAACTTTATATAGTCCCTATAAAGTGCAACCACTGTGTGTGTGTGCGTGTCCAAATAAGGCTTATAAGAAAAATCAAAATAGTGAAACTGCTGTATTCCCAAAAGCAGACACACAGAAATACAATACCAGAGCTTTTGGCCTTCTCATGAAAAGTACACAATGAAAACAGTAAAGAGTTATACCGCCCTATTTGAACTGTTATACTAATCAACTTGATTGGTGGTTATATAAATTTATTCACATTCACATTCATATTAGTTCTCAAACATATAATAATCAATTTTAAGATACTATACCTGATAATGTTAATTACCCATGACAATACAAAGCCTGCTTCAAAAAATACTAAAAATTAAAATTATATAATTTCTGTAGTCGTACATCTTATCTCTGTCTCCACAAAAAATGTAGGCCATGCTAAATAATATAAAGCTTTCAGATTTATTTGTGTTATAACACCAGTTGCAAACAAACATACTAATAGTATATGTTGTATTAATATTCACAAACCTCTCTTTTTCAAAATTTCAAAATGTGGCTTACACTTATAACCAATATATTCTACAAGTAAACACATCCAAGTACATATACTTACAAAATAGTATATGATATTACCCACGTTTAAAGAAAAAGGTCATGCTAACAAAACAAAGGCAAACTTACCTAAGTGAAATGAAAGTTCTGTAAAATAACAGGACAGAATTAGAATTTAATAATAAGAATTAAAACTACTGTACAATACTAAATGACAAGTACTTTTTTCAAAAAGCTAACACCATTGTAACTAAAAGACACATACACACACAATCTATAAAACTACTCCACCATAAGTATTAATACCATGTTTCTGCCATCATGTGTTAATTTTAAAAGGCTCTTTTAACAGGTATTCCTAACTGCTTCTTGAACACACCTATTACAGAAGTTGTATGATGTGAAGACGGGTTATGTTATTTTCAAACCTAATTGTTACAAACCAGGAAACATTTTAAAGGACAGTTTTAAGTACAAAAAACTGGAAAATTGTAACATGAATGTATTATTTTAGTACTATATAATTTTGTAATTTAAGTTCACGCAGACTTCATATGAATACATAAACATTAAAATCAACCGAGTTTAAAATCGTTTATCATGGGTTATAACATGGGAAGGGCCCATGTTACATGAGAATAAAAATAATAAACATAAAAAACAATGTGGGAGCAACACAGTATATGACAATGAAAACAACAATTAAACACAAACAAGTAATTTGAAGTCACAAAGTACAACAAAGAATACACACACCACATATTTTAAAATCTAACAAGAAAACACTTAGCCTTATTGGGGAGGGGGGGAGCGACCCACCCATAGGCTAAACTCCCTCCACTGATCATCAACATTTCCTAGGCACTTATTGCCCTATTCATGGGGAAGGATGAATCCAATGCTCCACATGCCACAATAAGAAAGAAATTTTTATGAGCATGCACGCAAATACACACTCCAATTTCAGATTTAAATTTTTAATGAAATTTATTACATGGACTATTTATACCAGCATATCTTAACCTAGTTACTTCCACAACCCTTTATGCCTCGAAAATATCATGTCCCCATGCACCTGTGTTGTAAAACATAATCTGAAAGAATATATATTAAATTTTGTAATTTTGTAAATGTTTGTGTTTTTTAATATAGCTAATTATGTTAGAAGTCACGAAAAAAAATATAGAACGTAGATATATTATTGCACTCATGCGTGTAGACAGAGGTGACAGTAGCTAAAAAAGTAAAAGAACAAAGTGAGAAGTTGTGGATAAAATTAGAAATAAGGTCACTTTATGGCTTAATCAATAGATATAATAGGGAATTATATGACAGACATATAGAATTGTTAAGAATATACTTGTATGTAGAGTTAGAAGAAATATTATATAATTTCGGTTTGGGGTAAGTAGAAAAGAAATTGGAAAATAAAAATAAAAAAATGGTAGATAAATTAAATAAATTAATAGGAAAGAACGAAATAAAAAAGGAACACCTCTCTAAGAATAGCTATGAAAAAAGAGTAATAAACCTTACAGAGGTAACTTTCAATACAGAAAAAAAAGAAATGTTAGCAAAAGGCTTAAAATACGCGCCGCTACCAGAATTAAATCAAGAAAAAACGAATATTGAATGCAAAAGCATAATACAAAAACTAGGAAATGAAAATGATAAAAAAAGAATAAGGTGGGAAGTAGGGAATGTAGTAGATAAAATATTTAAGAAAAATTTGTATAATTCAAAAAATGAACAAAAAATCAAATCAACTGTAACTAAACTAAAGAATAAAATAAAAAAGAATGATATTATAGTTACAAAGGCAGACAAAGGAAATACAATGGTGCTACTGAGAAAGGACGACGAATACATAAAGAAAACGGAAGAATTTATAAGTGAAGGACCATATGAAGAAATAAAGTATGATTATACGAGTAAGTACCAGTCAAGGATAAAACAAATGATGAAACAGATAACATTTATAGAAGAAAATAAGAAAAAGTATTTATTGGAAATTAATTCAACAGCACCAACTTTTAAAAGTCAGGTTAAGATACATAAAGAAGGAAAACCAATTAGACCAATTGTTTCTTTTATTAATGCACCTATTTATAAATTATCAAAGGAAGTTAGCAGAGTACTGAAAGAGAAATATGAATTTAGGACAAAATACAACATAGAGAATAATGTAAAATTGATAGAGAAATTAGAAAATATTAGAATTCATGAAAATACAAAATTGATATCACTGGATGTTAAGGACATGTTTACCAATATCACAGTAAATAAAGTTATTAAGTTAATAAACGATAATAATATGGGAGAATACAGGTATAAAAAGCAATTGATTAAAGTAGTTAAAGAATGTGTAAATCAGAATCATTTTAGGTTTAATAACAAGTTTTATATACAGAAAAAAGGATTACCTATGAGATCTTCAGTATCCCCTATTCTTGCAGAAATATACATGTATGATTTTGAAAAGCAATTAATAAGTTCCACTAAGTATAAAGACTGTGTTATGCTACGGGTGTGAGGCATGGACAATCACACAGAAAACAGTCGACATAGTAGACACCTTTGAAAGGAAAATCCTCAGACGCATTATAGGCCCAATACAAGAAAATGGCTCATGGAGACTGAGATACAACAACGAACTGTATCAAATATATAAAGAGAAACCAGTCTCAAAATTTATAAGAATTCAAAGATTGCGTTGGGCCGGACATGTTATGAGACTGGAGGATGGCAGGAACCCTAAGAGGGCTTTGCTGGGTACATGGGAGGGAATGAGACCTAGAGGTAGACCGAGGAAGAGGTGAGAAGATGGCGTTGCAGAGGACGCGAGAGACATGGGGATAAGAAACTAGAGGAGGGTTGCAGTGGATAGAGTGGATTGGAGGCGGAGATTGGTGGAGGCCAGGGCCCGATTTGGGCTGTAGCGCCATAGGGGAGAGAGAGAGAGAGAGAGAAAGTATAAAGACAATATAAAATTATGGACTAGATACGTTGACGATGTATTAATAATTTGGGAAGGAAGCATAGAAGAAGTCCATGAGTTTATAAATAAGGTAAATAATAAGGATAAAAACTTACAATTTAAAGAAGAGATAGGAGGTAAGAAAATAAATTACTTAGATTTAAACACAGAAATTAAAGATAATGAGAAACTACAGTTTGGGATATTTAGGAAAGAATCGTATTCTGATATAATTATACCAAGAGTCTTACCACCCTTATAGATATAAAATGGCGGCAATCAATTCATTTTGTTATAGAGCTCAGAAGTGTTTAAAAGAGACCAAATCAAAAGATAGGGAGTTAAAAACGATAAAGGGAATTGTAAGGCATAATAACTATAACACCAACATAGTGGATAAAGTTACAAAGACAATATAAAATTATGGACTAGATACGTTGACGATGTATTAGTAATTTGGGAAGGAAGCATAGAAGAAGTGAATGAGTTTATAAATAAGGTAAATAATAAGGATAAAAACTTACAATTTACAGAAGAGATAGGAGGTAAGAAAATAAATTACTTAGATTTAAACACAGAAATTAAAGATAATGAGAAACTACAGTTTGGGATATTTAGGAAAGAATCGTATTCTGATATAATTATACCAAGAGAGTGTAACGGGCCAATTTTGCGGGTTATTTTAATTTATTGCATTTTTTGGGGATTTATAAAATTATTTGTAAAGTTGTGCCGTGTTTTGGGAAAAACGCGGCGGTGTTCCTTTATATAGCGGAATGATTAAAATTACGTATTTGACTATGCGAGGGGTACGTAAAAATTTACGTACGATTATTTGGACTTTGTCGCTATGATTTATCTCCTGGCCGGCCGACCCGTGCGCGCTCTAGGTCTGAGGTTCCGTACTGTTTTTTTCAATCGCCGGTTTGGACAGTTCAATTTTTGCTCTCAGCGTATTAACATCTGGTCTCCGGCTGACAGAGTAAATGTAAAGGTTTTCGTCTTCTAGCTGCTCTACTTATGGATAAGTAGAAGTCTACGCGACCTCCGGGTTTCTGATATAGACGGGAATCTGTCCCGCTCCAGAAGGACGGCCGAACAACTGCCTCCGATGATGTAGATTCAAACACTTCCGTCAGCTGTCAGCCGGAATGGACGGACAAAATACACTCAACGGAACCCTCTAACTACACGCTACTAACCAGGTGAAATTTAAGCTTATTAAACCAAAATGTTGTGGCCGATAAACTCTTTTGAGACACTTGTGCAGACGCTCCAGTTTGGAAAATTAGTTCCGGACAATGGGGGTTATATTTTGCTTTGTAATTTTTTGTAAGGCTTACGCCTCAGGAATATATCAATGTTTATCTCATTCTGAGAATTGTAACTCGGCCAGGGTCAAGCATCACCCGGGTCGAGGGGAGTTTTCTGTAAAAGGGTCGGCACTAAATTGTTTCTGGGTTGAGCATGCATGTGCAGATGTATCTGTCCACGTGGGGAAATTTTACGGTTAATTAATTTTCAGTTAATGAGGGCTCATGTATTTTATTATTAATTTAAAGATCTGGGAGGTGTTTTAACATGTGGGCGACACCTGCAGAGGCCGTTCACTGCAGGACTGTATCATGTCAGATTTTGCTGGATCTCGCCCGGACGCATGACCATGCCTGGAGTCAAGTTTTTTTTATGAACACTGTAAGCATGTTTCAGTACCTTCATGACATAGATTCTGTTTTGCAAAATTCAATTCTACTGTTCAGCTAATTTGTAAACTTTAAATTTTGCCATAGCCCGTTTAAATATTGTCACAGTTTATATTTTGCCATAGTTTAAATTTTGTAACTGTTAACCTTTTATTGCTCACAATGCCAGTTAATTAATGTTAGAGAATACAAGACTAATCAGTATCAGTTATGAGTATTTATGGGTGGTTATGTTCCACTAGTTTATTAAATTTTGTCAGGAAAATAAAAGGAATAAGAAATGCAGTTAGGCAACCGGGCATCGATGTTAACCTCGTGATGGCACTCTTTATCATTATCATTGACGAGATCCGAAATTGATAATTAAACATCTGCGTGGTATTTGGGCGCAGGCCACAATGCTCACATAGTACATTTAGATTTACTTATTATCTAATTAGAATTTTGGGGCGTGTCTACTCTACTCTTTGGGATATTAATTGAGGTTTTGGGGTTTAGTCATTTATTAATTGAAAATTGAGGTGGGCCGGATACTTGGTGAGAATAAGGGGGGTTGAGGGTGTATGATGACAAATATACGCTGATAACCAGGTGAACATGTGATGTGCTACTTATATGTAAATGTCTTTCTATGTCAATTATATGTGTGTTTTGTGTCTTATGTGACTGTTACATTATTATACTTGATTATGCATATGTGTATATATCTGTATATTTATATCATGTTGTGATTTGTGTAATTACGGGGAGGGTCGAGACTGTGCGCCATTTCACACTATTATTATTATTTATGTGCCATTCAACTATTTGTTATTCCATGATTATTTAACTATTTATTAATTATTCAATATTTATTTATGATAATAATTTATTATTTATTATTCAGCTATTTGGCAATGCATATGTTAAGGGAATTATAACAACAATTAAGGGTTTTGGAAGTGAGTTATTTTGATTGTGAAATACTCGTAATTATCTGGCTTTAAAGGCGCATATGTTGTACAAAGCAGAGTACAATAAATACTGTTATTGTTACCCTAAGATCAGTGTTTCATTTGCAAGTCCCATCATACTGGACTCAGCACAATTTTGGCTTCTCTAGGCTCTAGCCTAGTCCTAAATAACTTGTGGCCTCACTTTCAAAAAAAATAAATAAAGAAATATAAAATTAAATGAAAAAAAAAGGAAAAAGGGGGAGTTGGTTTTCTATAGATAAAAGCATAAAAAGGAAAGAGGGGTTACAAAGTCTAGTTTCAACGGTGACCAGGCCACATGTGGTAGTGTATGGAACAGTTTCTAACAAAGGCGAAGTAATATCAAGTTGTGCAATCAGTACAGAAGAATTCGCCCAGCCTCCCTTTCCAAGAACTTTGTAAGTGTGTGGCAGCATGCCCATATGCATCACACGACCATGCGCGCGGACTGACGCCTGGGTGAACCAGCAAAGATGGTGAAGAGCACATTTTCTGTTCACTTAATTTACCTTGCTGGCGGATATAGAACCTAAGTCACGCCCATCTTGTGACGTCAGTCAGTGCCGAGCGAATATCATAGACGATCAGCACACAAAAACTTACATGGACTGAATAGGACGAAGTTACGGCAAAGAACTGTGAGGCTTTATCTTCCATCAAAAAGACAAAATTGAGTTGGCCGCGAGCGTATAGCGGTTCTGCACAGTCCGACACAGACAGTACCGGCCAGTACAGCCCCACGGGGCTACTTTTTACAAAATTTTAAAATGTACCAGTAAAAAAGTGAATTAACAGTTTCAAACAAGTGGCAGTGATGTGAGTCAACGGAAGGACACCAACTCGTATATTGTTCGCGGGACGTCAATGAAGTTATACATGAAATAAATCGAGGTTGCGTGGACGCCTCGTGCCGGCTTGGGGTATATGTTTCAATTTATATAGCAATGGGGTACATATTTTAATAACGGGGGTTTTTAAATAAGAATGTGAGAGAGAGAGAGAGCAGACTGGGCTATCCTTATAGTTATACGCAATATAATTTAATTATGACCATATAAAACGTATTGAAAAAATGTATGAAAATTTTAAATTGATTTGAAAATTTTATTGGAAAAAGAATAGTACAACCTTTTTTAATAATTGCTCATTAAAAAATATTAATTCTCTTCAAAAAAATGAGTGGAGTACATTATTACGAAAAACCCGTAACACAGGTTTGTATCTTACGTTCGTGCGAGAAGAATCCTGGACCCAGAAAGAATCTCTGCAGGTAGGTGAAATAAAATTTATGTATTGATATATTGTAAAAGTGTAATTAACTTCACAATGGCTTCCGATACAGGGACGATTTTATAAATTAAAAAATTGTTAAGATAAAATCCACACCTACAAAGATGCAAACGTGTGTTTAAGGTTAGCATAATAAAATAAAAGTGCGTCATTTACGCAAAATTGACATGAAATAGAAAGTGTATTACAAAAAATCAAGTTAATTAAAGTATTCTAAGTATCAAGTATAAAATAAGAAATGGCAGATAACGAAAGCAACATAAATGAAACGACTAGTGTCGAAAATTTTGATGAGTAAAACATGAGTAATTTTGAGATACATTCGACTCCAAGTGCGAGTCAAGATAAAACAGAGTTAAACTTAATTGATCAGAGCAATGTAACTGAAGATTCGGGCGTGCAATTGACCCCGACTTCAACAAAATGTAACGTCCAATTCAATAGTGATGTAATGAGTATGTTACAATTACTCTTAGAACAAAATAAAGAACAGAAGAGTGATTCGGACGCTAAATTCAATATTCAAAATTCAATAATCAATAACAAATTTGATGAATTAAAAAAATGACATTCAAGAAATTAATAGATGTTGTGAACATACCAAAGCAGAATTTACTAATAAAATTAACCAATTAGATACCAAGTTAGATAATTCAATAAAGGAGAGAGATGTCAAATTTAATGAAATAGATAGTCACATAGATAGAGTTGAGAAGCAAATAAATGAGAATAATGAGATGTTAATAAATTCAATGAATGAGTATAATAATGAAATAGAATATAAAATTAATAAGTGTAATACGGAAACTGAGTGTAAGCTTAATAGCGTAGTTATGGCAGTTGAAAAAATAAGTCGGAATATCGATGAACACCAAAATAAGGTAGACTTTAAAGTAAATGAAATTGAAAATAATTGTAAGACAGAAATACAAGCATTGAATGAATCGATTAATGTGATATCAAAAAATAGCATACAGTCTGAATGTAGTAACGATAAAAAATTATATTTACTTGAACAGAACATTAGTAGTGTGAAAGATGAGTTAAGTTTAGTAATAAACCAGAAATTAAGCAATGTTACTGAGCGTATATTAATTGCACGAGACGCCAATACTGAAGTTGAACTCGAAACCTTTTGTAGTGAGAATCGTAGAGTGCATCCAATGCAATTTTTGAATCGAGTACGGGAATTTGACAGATTTAATGGTAGTAGTTGGGAAGTTAAGCTTATAAAAATTTTGAAATGTTTTAAGGGTAATTCGGAGATATGGGTGGAGACACATCGAAACGAATGGGAGAGGTATGAAAATTTTGAAACAGCCTTTCGGAATAAATACTGGTTGGAAGAGGAGCAGGAGATACTACGAAGTCAAATAATGGGAACAGGGAGCTTTGGGAGAAACAACCGTAATATTACCGTCTATACAATGAAGCTGTATAATGAAGCTAAGTACTTAGAGCCACCGTTGCCATTCCAGTCGTTTGTACGCCACATCAGCAAACATCTACCGAGGGAAGTACAGATCACGTTAATGACCAGAGAGGTAAGTGATATAAATGAATTAGAAAAAATATTGGATGTTTTTCAGAATATTAAGGACCAGGAAGACAGCAGACGCATACAACAACCGAATATGCACAAGGGAGGGAACTATGCACCAAGAGGAGGACCAAACGGGGGAACCACACATAATGGTCGAGAACCAAACAGATGATATCCGATGTGGAAATGTGACGGGTGTCTGGTGGAAAATTATGCGGACCGTAATTTTTGTTATAGATGTAGAAGGGCGAGGCCCGGACATCAGCCGAGGACACAACAAAGATTCAACAACCCACAGCAGAGGAACGGGGACAGACGAGCAGAGAATACAAGAAACGAAGGAGGAAATCAGCACACTGGCAGAGTGTATACGCCCCGAAATACTGATGAGAGGACGGGAAACTAAGGAGGACAATGGATGAGGAGGCCCGGCCATTGTCGAGGAATAACCGCGGGGTCCATGAAAGTAAATACAGGAATCACACTATTCACACGGACTTGGCTACGGAATTGATGGAAGAAGAGGAGGCGGAGACGATGAGACCAGAGGCGTGGTTGACTGAGGTAAAACTGGAAATAGAAGGTAAGCCAGTCTTGACACTTATAGACACAGATAGTGAAATATCCGTAATAGCGGAACATGTACTAACTAAATTAAAAGAGACTAACAAAAATATTCCGTCTTTGCCAGTTGCGGGAGTAACCATTGTAGGCATTACGGTTGTTAGAAGTAAATGGGTTACAACACAAGTCCAGTTGACTATGTTAATAAGTGGGGAAAGTTATGAGAATACATTTTTAGTTGTAAGAGGTTTAAATTTAGAAGTAATTTTGGGTAATGATTTTCTAATCAGGAATAATGCGATCATCAATTTTAGAAAAAGAATTTTGGAATTGAACAATGAGAATAAACGAATGACGGTTAATTTTGAACGGGTTTTAGATACAGTAAAGATTTCGGGTATAAGGGTTATACCAGATAAGACCATAGATAGGAACATGGAATTTAGTATGAATATGTGTAGAGAGAGAGTGAGTGAAGAGAGTGAGGAGAGAATATGGGCGGATAGAGCGGTTAAATTTTGTGGGGAGGGTGGCGTAGAGGGGAGTTCTCAGCGTAAAGCGTTGTGGCGGGTAGTCAAGGATTATAGGGGAGTGTTTGCCGGGGAACCAGGAAGGGCAAAAGGTTATGAATGTGAACTAAAGGTGACGGAGCATGCGCCATATGTCCAACGTAGTTATCCGGTACCATATTCTAAAAGGGGGGCAGTACAGTTAGAATTGGATAGGATGTCAGCGGGGGGTATTATAGAGAGGTCGGTATCAACTTATTCCAACCCTTTAGTAGTAGTGATTAAAAAAGATGGGAGAGTCAGGTTATGCTTAGATGCCCGCAAAATCAATCAAATAATTATTCCAGACCGGGAGTCACCCGAAGCCATTGAGGAAATTTTTCAGAAGTTCAGCGGTTGGAAATATATGACCTCTTTAGACCTAACCGCCAGGTATTGGCAAGTTCCGTTGGCAGCAAATAGTAGGAAATATACCGCTTTCTTATTCAACGGAAAAAATTATCAATTCAAACGATTACCGTTTGGATTGAACACCAGAGTAGCTAGCTTTATCAAGTGTCTTGATGAGATTTTGCAACCTCATAACTTAGATTTTTTAACCATATATGTGGATGACATTCTAATAGCTTCTAGAACATTTGAGGAGCATGTCGAACATTTAGAGTATGTGTTAGAGAAATTATACCAGGGAGGTTTGACGGTGAACTGGGATAAATCCAAATTTTTACAGACGGAAATACACTTTCTAGGTTTCATCATAACACCCACAGGAATACGGGCTAATCCGGACAAAGTAGAATCCATCCTGATGTTCCCGGAGCCTAAGAATATAAAACAGTTACAAAGTTTTCTTGGTCTCTGTAATTTTTACAGGAAGTTCCAGCGAAACTACGCCCAGACGACGGCCCGACTTAGCGCAGTGCTACAGAAGAACAAACAATGGAGGTGGGGGGAGAACGAAAAAGAAGCGTTTAGCGAAATCAAGAATAAGTTCGCGGATCTGATCTTAATGAACCACCCAAATTTTAATGAGAATTTCTATTTACAGACCGATGCCAGCAATATAGCACTCGGAGCTGAACTGTACCAAGAGGACGAGGTGAGAGAACACAAGACCTTTGCCTTCGCCAGCCGGACGTTACTTGCCGCAGAGCGTAACTACACTACCACCAAAAAGGAGCTTCTCAGTATCGTATTTGCGGTGAAGAAGTTCCGGACGTATCTGCTGGGCAATAAAACGATCATCAGGACGGACCATATAGCGCTGTCGTTCCTGAACACATGCAAACTCACACACAGCCGGATAACCAGGTGGGTGTTAGCTCTCCAAGAGTATAATTTTTCGTGGGAATACATTAAGGGTGTAGAGAACAGGGTGCCAGACACACTATCACGAATAGACACAGATAGAAATAGAACGGGTAGAGATATTAAAGAAATAGAGATTTATAGACTATCCCGGGAAGATAAACTTTTTGGGGAAGAATTGAAGGATATAAATGTAATGCAAAGAGCTGATAGTAAATTAAATAAAATAATCACTAGTGTAGAATCAGATGTAGATGAATTTGGGTATAAACAATATTTTCAAGTATTTCAGGGGAGTTTGTTTAAAAAGGTAGAGGGGAGAGAAAGGGATTGGAGGTTAGTTATACCTGAAGGGCTGGTAGAGAAAATAGTGTGGGACTGTCACCTTAGATACGGGCATTTTGGGGCAAAGAAGTGTGTAAATGTATTAAGGGAATCTTGTCTATTTAGAAATATGGAAAAACGTGTCCAAAAAATACTTAGAGTTTGCGAATTGTGTCAGAAGTCTAAAGTTGTGAATTACAGGGTAGAAGGGGAATTAAATTACATTAAGGTAGAAAAACCATTCGATTTAGTAGCTGTGGATTTGTATGGCCCATTGCCAAAGGGTAGGGGTGGAGTGATGTATATTTTTGTTGTACTTGACACATTTTCTAAATATGTAAGGTTATATAGCGTGAAGCGAGCAACAAGTAAGGTGCTGAGTGAAAAGATCACACGCGACTACATGATCAACGTGGGCAAGCCGAAGGTGATATTATCCGACCATGGACCACAGTTCATCAGTGGAAGATGGCGCCAGACTCTCGGATGGGAAGGTATAATCCCGAAACACACCGCTGTGTATCATCCGCAATCCAATCAGGCGGAGCGCGTCATGAGGGAGTTAGGCAGAATTTTCCGAACATACTGCCACGCCAAACACAGCGAGTGGCCACTATATGTTCAGAAGATTGAAAACTGGCTTAACTGCACCACCCACAAGTCGACGGGGTTCACACCTTATGAGGGACGCGTCCACAGAGAATTTTGGAACAACTAATTGAGTATCCACCAGAAACCAATACTATTGGTCGCGATGTAAAACTTAGGCTGGCGAATGAAAATGTATTGACAAAGGGGGAGAAGAGAAAACGGAGGCATGATATGAAAGGTAAGTGGACGCAGTACGAGGTTGGACAGCTGGTATTAGTACGACGGCACGATTTATCGAGTGCTCAGGATAAGGAGATCAAGAAATTTTTCTTGCTCTACGAGGGGCCATACGAGGTAATAGAGGTTAAAATGAAGAATTCATATGTGTTGCAGAACAGAAAGACGAGGGAGATAGTGGGAACGCACAACGCTACAAATTTGAAATTATATTGGTCAGCATAAGAATTTTAGCAATGTTTATTATTAATGAATTGTATGAATGAAATTTAATTGAATGTTATATGTTTACAGAAGGGATCCTCCCCCATTTTCGGGCGGCCACGATCTTACCAGTCCTGGCCGTGGTATTCGGAACTTGGAGACGGGCCATGGTTGGAGGATCTTCCTTCGGGCGGTGAACACAACGATGGTCCGGCTCCACCAAAATTGGTTGAAATTTGAAAACTTATCTCACATTTGAACGGGGAGGGGGACCCCAAAGGTACGTGACACGCATTATTTTACTAACACACTCATGGTGCAGCGGCTTGGTGTACCGGTCACGTGCCTGCACTGCCTTAGAGTGTATGTATATAATGGAGGCTTCACCTAAATGCAAGGCAGTGCATACACAATAATATTTGAATATCAGTAGCAAAACCAAATTCTTTTAGCTACTGATTTTAATTACAGCGTAGTCTGAAAAGACGAATTTTGTGGCAAAGGGGGTGGGGGTGAGATAGACGGCAGGTGAGAATAAATGGGAGAAAAGGGAATGGGTTTTGTGTTATAAAGAGGACGGGAATTCACGAAGTAGGTCTATCTTGTCCCAATTCTCTTTGCGACGGAACCTCGGATTTTCGGCGATCACAGATTTCCTATTAATGATAGTTAGTCAGCCTCCAATGTAAATAAAAAATCAAAATATTTTGGATGTTTATAATTTTAAATTTAAATAAATTTTAGAATTAAGTGACCAAATATAATTGTCAAGTTTTAGTATCAGTGAGAATGGGAACGTTTTGAAGAATGTGAACTAAAATAAAAACTTGTTGTCAATACAAGATGTGGGGATAATTTTGGGGGGTAGATTGGTGCTCAAAGAAGTGATATAACAGTGGAGTGTGGAACTGCAATTGTAGAAAGTTTTAATTCATTACTATTATTATTTAGTTATTAATGCGCTATTGCTGGGGTGGCCTGTGCCCCAGTAGATAGTGGAATGGGTTGGGGGTAACAGTGAGTGTTACCTCCATCGGAGGCCAACATGGCGAAAATGTGCGGCACACCTTTTTGTACAATTGTACCATGATAGACTCTCATGCCGTACATAATAAATGATGAATAGAACAGGCATTGAAGTGAAGTTTGATTTCCCCGACTTTTCGGGCGATTACTGCCTTACCAGCACTAATTGTGGCTTTGGCTAGCAGTCAGCTATGGCCATATCAAGTCCCTTGACCATAGCTGACTTGAAATTGGTTGATAGTAGAAATTAATAGGGGGGTGAAACTAGGGGAAATCACGGAACTATGGAACAGCGGCTGCCACTCTGTCCGCGTGGGGACAGCATAGCCAGGTGGTAGACCCGTCTTAAGGGCTCACCAATATATAACGAGGGTATGTCGATACCTATAATTTTTAAAATGTAAAGCCGAAGCAAAGACACGGAGATGTTCAATTCCTCCAACTATGCAGTCTTTGTGAAAGCAAATGGGCGCTACAGTCCAACATAAATTACAATAGTGTGTGTGGATTAGGAGGTTGTTCAGATGAACAACGAAATTAAATTTCATAACATAAAAAATGCTAACTCTAATTTTGCTCTAATAAAATGCTTGTATTACGCTTTGATAAATAGGTGGTCATACGTTCAGTAAAATGTGTTCATTCTGTATTTTATAAATGTATTATTTTAGTGTGTTAGATGTAAGGATTGCTAAAAATATATATTTTAGGTAACTTGTATAATTTTGAAACGTGTGTGCAATTGTTACAATGTGTTTGCAGTAAGGCCATTTACCTTGCTTAAGAAGGTCAGCTGATCAGTAGTAAAATGTCACTGTTAAATTGTTTATTAAGTTCCAAGGTAATTAATGTTAACGATAATGTTTTAATGTGTTAAAGATGTTATTTTAAATAATGAGGAGAAAAGTAATTTGATGTTTAAGACTTTAAATGATTTGTGAGAAATAATAAAAGATAGATGTTGGGTGATGAATATTTTGTGGGACATATAGATCAGTCCAAGTTAAAGTTAGAGTTAAAGTGGTAGTAGAGAGAATAATATTGTTTTGATAATAATATTAATGTAATGTTGTTGTGAGGTAATGTAATAGATTTTGAGAAGTATTGATGCTGACACAGTAGATATGGGGAATATATGTAGAGTATTGAGTGATATATTGATGTTTATAAATGATGATGTTATTTTGTTGTAGTTGAAGTGAGGTAATTAGAGTGAGATTTGGGGATGGCAATTTTGTAATAGGGGATAGTGTAATGGTGGAGTCCGCAACAAAAGGGTTGGGACGGGAAGGGACCGTTTGGCGCCGGAAAGGGTTACCTTAGGTAGGATCCAGGGACCAATATAAGGGAATGAGCTTTTTTGGGGGGGGAAACACTTATCCTAAGTACAAAGGGTTAGAGATATTTTTTTTTATATATCGAGAGAAGGTGGCGAATTGAGTATTAATAGTAAGTTGGGTTTAGAGATTGTTTGATAGATGTTTTGATAGAGATGGGTGTCCTGGTAGTTAAAGTTTTTAGTGGTATTAGAGGCAGAGTGAGAAAGATTATATATGTATACCTGCCAAGTGGCAGATCAAGCTAGTATAAACAATTAAATCACCCAAATTAATGGAGAATGAGATTGTTAAATGAAGAAAGTTATAGTTGAATATAAAAAAAAAATTTAATTGAAACCAGTGACAAATTTTTGATACAGTTTGAAAATAATGTAAAGTTAGAAAGTGCTTAGTTGAGTAATTTAAATATCAACCTGATTGTTAATCATAATAATATTTTGTTAATTTTAAATGTTTTCTTTATTATGTTTTGTGTTTAAAGATAGAGATTTTACAAATGTTCAAGGTATTTCAGATGTAACTTGTGTACAACGTATGTAGGTCAAGGTTCTTGACTTGACCCAGTTTTGATCAGCTGATAGGTGAGGTCATATACTAGGCATGTTTAGCGAGGAAATAAAGCCAATTTTGCTTTTAATTGATTAGAACAATTTTTAAATAATTTCAATATGAAACAAAAAAATATATTTTAATAAATTTAAATTTTTGGAATTTAAAATTTTTGAAGAAAACAAAAAAAATTTCTTGATTTTGCGCCTGCCATCTAATTGATATTTTTGAACTTTGATGATGTTATTGTTTGTGTACTAATCGTGTTTATTTTATTGAATTGTATTGTTAGGGCATAGGTATAATCACATGTTCAATTTGTGTATTTTCTAATAACAAAAAACTAATGAAGAGAATTTTTTTGATAAAATATTTAGTTTGATTTTTTGGATTTTAACTTAAATGAAAGGGTACAGCTAAGAGTATATAAATGTTTACAGTATGTAGTATAAGTGTGTGTGTGAGCCCAGTATCTGCTAAAGGCAGCCCAGTTTGCATACAAGGGGGAACATATCGGTTGAGGATCTGGCATGATCTAAGCCAGGGATTTGGAGTTTTTGGGGAAAGAAATGTTAGAAGGTGAGGTGTGCTGTGGTGCGTATCTGTTCGATTTTTCGGTGTTGGGATCTCGCACAGAGAAGTCCAGTGATTTCGTTCAGATGCGTCCATAGTCGCCGAGCCAGGGGGGTCGTTTACCCATGAGGTGTAAGAACAAACGGGGGGTTGTTGGCACCATTTCCTCACCGGTCCTCTTGGGGGTTTTAGCAATGAGATTTCTTCTGTTTCGACAGAAGACCTCTCATTGGGGGGGTATTGTAACGGGCCAATTTTGCGGGTTATTTTATTTTATTGCATTTTTTGGGGATTTATAAAAATATTTGTAAAGTCTAGTTTCAACGGTGACCAGGCCACGTGTTGTAGTGTATGGAACAGTTTCTAACAAAGGCAAAGTAATATCAAGTTGTGCAATCAGTACAGAAGAATTCACCCAGCCTCCGTTTCCAAGAACTTTGTAAGTGTGTGGCAGCGCGCCCATATGCATCACACGACCATGCGCGCGGACTGACGCCTGGGTGAAACACCAAAATGGCTAAGTGAATAATCTCTGTTCGCTTCCTTTACTAAGTCGACGGATGTAAAGTTTAAGCCCATCCTACTTTGGTGACGTCGACCAGTAAGCGTCTAAATATCATCGACTTACAACAACAAAAAACTGCTACGTGTCATGTACATAGCCAATAAACTGTAACAACTCGGGCTGTGAGCGACGACAAAATTCGTTTGCCGGCATGGCATTAATGTCCGGCTGTATGGAATGAGGCAGTCCATGAGAAACCGAGTTCGCTGACAGACGCTGCCAGTATTATGCGGGCCCGGTCGGTCGAGTTTTATAAAATGTGACTAATTCAATAATATCGTTAATACTGACCGGGACCCGAGGAATTAACGGACATAACAAGTTTCCAACTGGTGAAGTGGAGTGAATAAACGGACAATCGGATAAATAAATAGACAAGTTAACGGGCAACTAACCGGGTGGGACGAAAACCACGTGTTTGGCCAGAATCGCGACCGTGAGTTCTTAGATACAAAAGTGAATTTATAAAAAGTAAAATAAAGGTTTTTTTTTTGTTTTAAATAAGAATGTGAGAGAGAGAGAAAGAGAAGCAGACTGGGCGGTCTACCTAGTTGTAAGTAATAGAATGTAATTATGACCATATAAAACAGTGTAAAAATGTACGAAAGTTTTTAGTCAATTTATTAAAAAATTAATAGTACAACCTTTTTTAATAATTGCTCATTAAAAATAATAATTCTCTTCAAAATAATGTGTTAGTCTAAGTTATTTCGTCATTACCACTTTCTCATTTCTGTGCTGCAAGATTCGTCTAAACGGACCCGGACATCTTCTGAATTATTATTGGGGGGTAGTCAGATGGCAAAATTGTCCCGTTTTTAATTAAGGTGGAGTGTTAAGGTTTCGGTATTATAACCTATAAAAATACCGTGGCGCTCTGGGCTTCTGATAAAAAAAAAATTTATGCACCAGGTAAGTGAACAAGACCGCAGGTGAGTTCTGGCAGTATTTTTATTTATTCATGTATTTCGATCTCTTTTGTAGAGTTACATTGGCGACCCTGCCAGGACAACAAAAGGGTTGGGACGGGAAGGGACCGTTTGGCGCAGGAAAGGGTTACCTTAGGTAGAATCCAGGAACCAACATAAGGGAATGAGCTTTTGGGGGGGGGGGAAACACTTATCCTAGGTACAAAGGGTTAGAGAGAATATTTTTTTATATATCGAGAGAAGGTGGCGAATTGAGTTTAATGGTAAGTTGGGTTTAGAGATTGTTTGATAGATGTTTTGATAGAATTGGGTGTCCTGATGGTCAAAGTTGTTAGTGGTATTAGAGTCAGAGTGAGAAAGATTATATATGTATAAATGCCAAGTGGCAAATCAAGCTAGTATAAATAATTAAATCACCCAAATTAATGTAGAATGAGATTATTAAAGAAAAGAGATTTATAGTAGAAATATACAAATTTTGATTGAAACCAGTGACAATTTTTGATAGAGTTTGAAAATAATATAAAGTATTTATTTGAGTAATTTAAATACCAATTTGATTGTTATTTATAATAATATTTTGTTATTTTAAATGTTTTATTTTATTTTGTTTTTATGTTTAAAGACAGAATTTTAAAGATGTTCAATGTATTTTCAGATGTAACTTGTGTATAATTTATGTAGGTCAAGGTTCCTGACTTGACCTAGTTTTGATCAGCTGATGGGGAATGTCCTTTACTAGACACGTTTAGCAAGGAAGTAAAGCCAATTTTGCTTTTAATAAATTTGAATAATTTTAAATAATTTCAATATTGAAAAAAGGCAATATTTTAATAAATTTAAATTTTTTGAATTTAAAATTTTGGGGGGGGGGAATTTTTTTCTTGATTTTGCGCCTGCCATCTAATTGATATTTTTGAACTTTGATGATGTTATTGTTTGTGTACTGATCGTGTTTATTTTATTGAATTGTATTGTTAGAATATAGGTGTAATCACATGTTAGGTTAAGGATGTTCCTATTTTAAGAAATGTTCAATTAGTTTATTTTCTAATAACAAAAAACTAATAAAGAGAATTTTTTTTGATAAAAGATTTAGTTTGATTTTTTGAATTTTAACTTAAATGAAAGGGTACAGCTAAGAGTATATAAATGTTGACAGTATGTAGTATAAGTGTGTGTGTGAGCCCAGTATCTGCTAAAGGCAGCCCAGTTTGCATACAAGGGGGAACATATCGGTTGAGGATCTGGCATGATCTGAGCCAGGGATTTGGATTTTTTGGGGAAACATGTTAGAAGGTGAGGTGCGCTGTGGTGCGTATCTGTTCGATTTTTCGGTGTTGGGATCTCGCACAGAGAAGTCCAGTGATTTCGTTCAGATGCGTCCATAGTTGCCGAGCCAGGGGGGTCGTTTACCCATGAGGTGTAAGAACAAACGGGGGGTTGTTGGCACCATTTCCTCACCGGTCCTCTTGGGGGTTTTAGCAATGAGATTTCTTCTGTTTCGACAAAAGACCTCTCATTGGGGGGGGGGGGTATTGTAACGGGCCAATTTTGCGGGTTATTTTATTTTATTGCATTTTTTGGGGATTTATAAAAATATTTGTAAAGTCTAGTTTCAACGGTGACCAGGCCACGTGTGGTAGTGTATGGAACAGTTTCTAACAAAGGCGAAGTAATATCAAGTTGTGCAATCAGTACAGAAGAATTCGCCCAGCCTCCGTTTCCAAGAACTTTGTAAGTGTGTGGCAGCACGCCCATATGCATCACACGACCATGAGCGCGGACTGACGCCTGGGTGAACCAGCAAAGATGGTGAAGAGCACATTTTCTGTTCACTTAATTTACCTTGCTGGCGGATATAGAACCTAAGTCACGCCCATCTTGTGACGTCAGTCAGTGCCGAGCGAATATCATAGACGATCAGCACACAAAAACTGACATGGACTGAATAGGACGAAGTTACGGCAAAGAACTGTGAGGCTTTGTCTTCCATCAAAAAGACAAAATTGAGTAGGCCGAGAGCGTATAGCGGTTCTGCGCAGTCCGACACAGACAGTACCGGCCGGTACAGCCCCACGGGGCTACTTTTTACAAAATTTTAAAATGTACCAGTAAAAAAGTGAATTAACAGTTTCAAACAAGTGGCAGTGATGTGAGTCAACGGAAGGACACCAACTCGTATATTGTTCGCGGGACGTCAATGAAGTTATACATGAAATAAATCGAGGTTGCGTGGACGCCTCGTGCCGGCTTGGGGTATATGTTTCAATTTATATAGCAATGGGGTACATATTTTAATAACGGGGGTTTTTAAATAAGAATGTGAGAGAGAGAGAGAGAGAGAGAGCAGACTGGGCTATCCTTATAGTTATAAGCAATATAATTTAATTATGACCATATAAAACGTATTGAAAAAATGTATGAAAATTTTAAATTGATTTGAAAATTTTATTGGAAAAAGAATAGTACAACCTTTTTTAATAATTGCTCATTAAAAAATATTAATTCTCTTCAAAAAATGAGTGGAGTACATTATTACGAAAAACCCGTAACACAGGTTTGTATCTTACGTTCGTGCGAGAAGAATCCTGGACCCAGAAAGAATCTTTGCAGGTAGGTGAAATAAAATTTATGTATTGATATATTGTAAAAGTGTAATTAACTTCACAAGAGTCTTACCACCCTTATAGACAGGGCCGGAACTAGGGGGGGGCAGACGGGGCATGTGCCCGGGCGCTGGCTTGGAGGGGGTGCCGAAGGCGCCAGCCCAGACACGGGGCACCGAAAAAGCGAAGAAATAGTAAAATTATTTTCTATATCGTCTATATGTTACAATTTTTCAAATAATAAAGCATTATTCGTGCGATTTAGTTTTTAACGGTTTCAATTTTATTTTTATTTAATTTGATGTAATTTAAAAAGCAGTAATCATATCACATAGATGTTAAGAATTCATTATTAATTGAGAATTATCCCCGCCCGGTTTCAATCGGCCATATACAAGTTACAACCGATCTTCGTAAGTGCTCGAGCGTGTTCAGCTACTTCCGGCTCGTTGCGGTTTAATGCAGATAAAATTTTTGGAGGGAAAAAAAAAGATTGTGCCTTTAGAGGAATTGGTCGAAAGTTCGCTCTGTAACGCTGAAACAAAAGCGGAAGCTAGATGTTTGTCACAAAACATTTGCAAATTTGAATTTACTGTCCTAACCTGCTTCTGGAGCAAAATACTGCAAAAAATTGATCGCGTACATAAATACCTACAAAGGGATGATGTCACCGTAGACACAGCTGTGAGACACATCAAGGGTTTAATAACAGATTTAGAATCAATAAGGAGCAATGCACCAGAAGATGCTATTTCGGAAGCCAGAAGAATAGCTGAAAGCCTTGATGTCCCTCAAGAATTTGAGGAAAAACGGAAAAGGAAAAAAAAAGAAAATGTTTGACGAGTGGTGTGAAGATGAGATCAGTGGATTATCGCAAGAAGACTTTTTAAAGTGGGATTTAGGGAAATATTTGACAGCATTTTAAATGACATGAATGTCCGATTTAAAGCTCTGGAAGAAGTAAACTTTAAATTTAGTTTCCTGAATGGAAAAATAATGAACAAAATGAGTGTTGCAGAGCTAAGGTTAGAAGCTGAAAAAGTCGCGGATTCCTACAAAACGGATTTGAACAAAGAAGAACTTTTTCAAGAAGTAGAAAGCTTCAAGCACCATGCGATGTAAATTGACGACGGATTAAAAACGGCACATGCAAAGGCAATGCTCCAGATTATTATCACTTCATATATTATGTAGGGAACCCTGTTCCCTGGTAACGTATTGCTTTCATCTCAGTCAGGAGTACATTCGGCCTGCCATATCTTGTTGAACATTTTTAGAAAACGTTCCAACTGAAGAAGGGCTCCAGTGACTGGCTGAAATGTCTAGACAATGCCATCTCAAATCAATAGACCATGGCCCAATAGCTTCTATATCATAAACTTTTTATTAATAATGACTCTGGCCATCACAGCCTACACAAAGCTTTTACTGTATATGGACTTAAAAGTATAAAAGTTCAGACTGATTCATATAAAAGTATCTAACTATTATTTCTTCTAAAAACACATTTAAATTATACAAATTATAGGTCGAATACAACTAGTTGCGGCAGTTGCTTTGCAACTAAAATGGACTATTCCCAAAATGTCCTAAAGAGGAGAAATATACTGTATTTGTGACTTACTTTTTACAATAAATGCAGAAATAAATATTGTTACAACACAAAAAGCCACCCCAATACCAGGGAAAAACTATGAATCAACTATATTAAACTAATGAAAATAAAATGACTATGACGAGACAAATGACTATGACCCAACCAAAGTGACTGACCCAATAAAAGAAAAGAAAATGAGAAGGTATATGAAAAAGACACAAACAAATAATAAAGAAAAGAAAATGAGAAATATTAAACTCAAATGATGATGAAAAAGGCTCAAACAAATAATAAATGTAAATGATAAATATTAAAATAAAATAAAGTAATATCAATTAAAGTACACGAACCAGAGAAATAGATATTAAATGTTATGAATAACTATATAATGATAAGTGAATCAGAACATGAAACTTGTTAACAGTATAACTAATAATTGTGAATAAAACAATAAAAAACCCAGAAGTGAGAGATAGGTAGGGAGTGAAGGTGATTAAGTGAGTAAAGAGAAATCAATATTAGGAAATAACCACTAGTAACACTCAAGTACAATAAAAAAGTGCAAAGTGCCAGTGTAAACCCAAAATAAATAGAATACCCAACAGATAGGCATAGACACCGAAAACCAGTGATTAACACTATAGTTTAATGGTGAAAAATACCAAAAAATAAGAATGTTATTGTTATTATAATTCAAAGTGATTGTAGATTAGGAATACAGTGGTATTCAGGGTAAAAATCCCATAATGATTAAAAAGTGTTATTGTTTCAATGGTTAAGTAGTAAAAAATGTATAGTAAATGTTAAAAGAAAAATATACTAAATAATATAAGTGCAAAATAAGTAAAACATCCTTGGATCTTAAAATGTTCAAAGGGATAATTAGCAAGATAAAATAAATGGTGTTACAATGTTCTTCACCAAGATAGTTATGTGTTCAATTAAGTTTATAAGAAGGAATATGGCTGAAAAAGGTAAACAGACCATAAACCTAAATTTTTATGTTATGTTTTATAAGTAATATTAAATGAAAAACAAGTTATAAAAAATGGCAATATAGATAAGTAAGGAGATAAATTCTTACAAACATAATAATACAGGAAAAGAAATTAGAGGATAATAGACAGGCCATGATTTTGTAAAGTAATAAGAACATACAATTATTATTATAAAACAGCCCAAATTAATTCAAAAGGTAAACAAGTCATAAGTGACACCAAGCAAAACATATGTAAATGTAAAATAATCTTTAATTTGTGTAAAATAAGAAGATATGGCCAATTACTACTTAGGCCTATAAAATGCCTACCTGTATAAATCCAAAATAAACAAATTGTAAGAAATTTACTATAGTATTAAAAAATCCAGGGCAAGTAACTAGTTAAGTACAATTAGTGAATCATATTAAGATGTCAAAGTTAAATTAAAACCCTAAAATAAGGAAGAAATGTAATTACATAATATTAACATTATTGTCAAAACTTTACTACATAAACAAACCCAGCTTTGTGGGATGTCAAAATGATCTTTGAAAGAAAATATAAACAGTTATGATAATATCTTATACATAGATAAGAAGACAGAAGAATAATAGTAATCAAAATATATTTAGTCATTTTGAATTAAAATTCAAATATTATAACAATGGACATAAGATAGGATCAGCCAATGAGAGACAGACAGTTGCCATAACAACGGAACGTTATTTATTATAATTCCGTTAAAAATTATTAGTTCATTATTGACGCTCAAGACTGATAGAAGCCAAACCATAGTCGACTCAATTTTAATTTAAAACATTTAAAAATCAATCAAAATTTAATAAAATGAAGACGCAAGAAGTCTGATGAAGAACTAGTCAATTCAACAAGACCACAGACCAGATTTTTAAATTCTAAATTAATAATTTAATCCACCTTATCCGAAAAAGAAGCCAGACGTAATCCAAATCATAAATGATGGAAGATTGATGATCAAAAGGACCCAACCTAACTAGAACTGAATAACTCTTCACCCGAATTCAAGAGATTTGATAAGTATATCTGAAATACCCGAATTTATGGAATAAATTCTTATTAACTTTTGCTCACAACACAAATAACTCTCACTACGAACTGATAATCAAATTTCTTTCAAGGATTCATTGAAAATAAAAAACTAAATTTGTATGAAACCAGAAAATAACCTGTATATAAATTATGAACTCTTAACACACACTTTTTAACACTTCAGGAACGAATTGTAATTAAATCTAATAGTATATAAGTACCATTAATGTAAGGTAGTGTACTTTATTATCATCTTATTAATATTTTTTCGTAACCAAAAGAACTCTGATTAAACGAACATTAAGAAAATAAACACAAAATGACAGAATGTCGATCTAGTAACGTTTAATCAACTTTAGCCAACCTGGGAAAAATTGTCTATTTACTGCCGGAGCAACTGTGTTTAAATAACAGTATATAATTGTATTGAATTGAATAACTGATAATTTCACGTTAATAAACTAGTACCGAGTTGTAATAACCGTCCTTTATTTCATTGTAAATTGCATTATAAAGTTTGTGTACTTTAGCGACGAGCAAAATTGACGGCCAGCATTAGACGTCGGCAACACGGTGAACTACTAGCAAGATTCATACGCCCGCCTATTGCGAGGGTAATTTGAATCAGCCAACACCGTCGGGAACGACCGCTTGATTTTATATTTTTCAATTGTTTTCATAAACAATTTGGCACCACCCGGGAACGAAATATACTCATTAAAGGACAGGTAAGGTTTACACTCGCGAGATATTGTACTGGTAATTCGTCAGATCGCGACAGACATCGTCAGCGTAACTAAAAGAAAAAGTAAGTAAGTAAACGTAAAGTAACGACTACAACACTACAACGTGTGAGGCTAACACACGTAAAAAACACCCTTTTACAGAGACGACAGAGTCTTCTCGTTACAATATCTATACTTATTTAGCTGATCAAAGAATACATTGTATTTAATCTTGACATTTGCAGTCACAAGGTATACCTAAACAACCATAAAAATCACATATATAATAATAATAACACAATTTAACAATAGTTACTAAACATGTCACATACTAGTTACCCCATAGCCAGCAAAAAAGCTTCCAAACTTCTTCTGTTAGTTTGTATAAGCTTAAATCTGGTCACATAACCTCTTAACTGTGTAATTTGCTCAACCCAAGTGGCATTCACATTGGGTAATTAATTTTGTATGAATACGATTTATTTCGTCACTCCCATTACAGTTGTGGGGGGGGGGGACAACAGAAGCCGTCCCGGTCCAATTTGGTAACATGATTGGCAGCAATGACGGATAATTTCCCCCAATACATACTTCATAAGACGCTTGTAGTTTTTTTAATGCCCAGAATGTCATGCTTTCATTATATTTTAAATATTATCTTCCTTTTTAAGTTTGTTATATTTTTATTAAATACTAGAGTGAAATAACACTGAATATTAAAGTGAATTTTTATTCATAATTATCAGGGTACGTGGAAGTAATTATACAAATTTTGTTATTTAGTTTGAATTACAGTATACAGTTTCTCTGATAGTCTCAAATTTTTTATACAATATAGGCTAGTCATAAAAAGTTTTTTACAGTTTTTGCATTAAGCATTGATATTTGTGTGGTAGTCTCAAAAACACGGAACTACAGAGATCCACCCTACAGTCAGGACACCAGTAACGACTTTCCTCTCAGTCCTTTTTTGTAACACACACTGCACCTTCTTGTGATGCTCTTACTCTTGTCACTTGATGGGATTAAATCTGGGAAATGTTTTTCAACCAACCGTGTAGGCATAGGCTTCAGTGAAGGACTTCCAACAACCTGGATTGATATTCATGGCACCTCTGTAAGATTTTGTTCAACAAGTTTTTTGAAAAGAACTATCAAGAATCACAGTCTATCCATACAAACTCCTGTTGTTTTATATAATTGGAAGGAATTAAAACAAACAATATCAATGGGATACATAAACAGTTTGAAATGGTATTTTTTAACTCGTGTCCTAGCAGTCACAATAAGCCTCCATGACTTTTGTCTACATCACCCATATATCGACTGTAGTCTAACAAGCACTGGGGCTTTCTTTCTACTTGGTTTCATTTCTCCACTTCGCTGAACATGCCATCATGAATTGTAGGGATCATGTACATATCTCTCTTATCTTTCCAGCAAAGTACCATGATTTTATCATTGAATCTGGCAATATGTTTGTCCTTCTTCAACCTAGTTTCTGTCAGAACATTAGGGAGTCCCTTTCTGTTTTTCCGGATAGTGCAAACTATATCCATATTCATGTTGCACAGAGATTTGGCCAGTTTAATACTGGTATACCAGTTACCTAAGCATAAGTTATAACCTTTATTCAGAAGATCATGTGACAGTTTGAGGACTACTCAACTTGTAATAGGGAGATCGAGATAATTGTTACCCAAATCAGTGCACAAAAACTGCCCCCCCCCACACACACACACACATACACACAGTGGACAGTGTTGGAACTGTTACCAGTGTATACAAACAACACTCCAAACATAACCAGATGAACTTTCACATAAAACAAATGACTTGAAACCAAAATCACTTCTTTTAGATGGGATATATTGTTTCCACAGCTGTCTCCCTATCCATAAAACAAGTGATTCATTAATACATAATATATGTCTTTCCCTGGAGTGTAAAGATTTTGACATTTTTTACGAACTGAAAACAAGACAGGGGCTATCTTGAACAATTTCCCACTAATGTTGCTATCAGATGTTGTATTATCCACAAAGTGAATAAGTTTCAAAATCAAGGAACACCTTCTTCAACTCGACCTTGTTGAAAAAAGGAGTTGATATTATTTCCCTACATGTAAAAAATATTATTCATATGAAATCTTTTTTTGTAGTTCCTTGGAGAATGAGGAGAGACAAAATTAATTTTATTTCATTGCTGGTTACAGGAGTCCATCCTCTAGAACATGAGCAGTGCTTCAAAACAGGATCTTCCTCAAAGAACTGTTGTGCATATTTGTTTGTTTGTATGCAGATCACATCTACGAGTTCATCGTCAAAAAATCTGCACAAGAAAACTGTTTGTGTTTACCTTGTCATTCTCAGAAATTTCAAAGTTTAGTTTGACTGCAGAACTAAATGGAAAAGGCGGTCGCGAATTACTTTGGCTTACCCATGCAGTAAGTGGTGTTACTGCAGATGGGTCTGAGTCATTGATGTCCGATTCCCCGCTTCCCTCCAACTCACCATCAGTCTCACCAACACTCACAATCACTGAAAGACTCACTGTTATCAGAATTATGATCCAGAAACGATGTACTGAGCAAATTTCATACAGCATTGTCATCTAACACAGTGTGTTTACTCATATTTGCAAGCACAAAGTCAAAACAGAGTACACTAAAGTAGCAACAAACGTGTTTCAAAACAACTAAAGTGGTTTGCTACTAACACTATCTGTCAGGAAACATTTCAACTGCATACTAACACACTATTTGACAATTAGAGTCGTCACACCCATCCAGGGACAATTTTTAAAGTGGCTTGATGACTGATACAATAAAGCACAACCTACAAGAACAAGATAGTTGCATACACATTTTCTGCAAAAATCTGTCATTGAAGAAATAAACCAATTTTCCAAGATCTGTCATATGAAAAATTACAGCAGAAATGTACTCATGGGAAGACTCAAAATCTCAATGGAGTCTGAATCAAGTAATATATAGTGGTCTATAATTCCAAAAGTTGTTTTTGTAGGCCTAAGAACATTGAAACTAGAAGTTTCTGATGCTGTCTTAACATTCAATGAAGGTGCATCTGCAAGAGCAATGGTTTTAAAATAAATGTCTATTGAGCCAGGAAAAAACACTCTAAAAGTGCGCTATGGAAAACTGATAAGAACTGATGGAACCCACAGAAGAAATGAGAAAATAAAAAGGGAAGAGAAAGAAAATGAAAGTGAAGTGCTGCATTGAGCTGGAGAGCTTAAAACAAGGATAAAAACATTTTTATGTTTTTGTGTTTTCCCAAAAATGCTGTTTTTGTGAATAACGGTACATGTATTTCAGAAACGACTGCAACTACAGTATTAATTTTTTTATATCTTGTACGTCACTTATAAATACAACTACTATACTAGAATCATTTTTAAATATACAATTATGTATAATTGTTTTTCCAAAAATACAAATTTGAAAGAACAGAATATTCATTACATTATAAAACACAGTAAAATAAGGCAAAATTAACAATTGTTCACTGAGGCTCAATATACCTCTGACTGGCTGCCTGTACAGACATGTAGTATTCATGTTGTAACTTGTAGCCCTGCTGCTGTGAGTCACTCATGCAAAATATTTCAATGAAATATCAAATGTAAACTTTGTACTTAAATTATAAAATGATGACATTAAATACCCATCACTTTTATAGTACATTTCATCCTCTTTCAAATGAGACCTTTTTCAGCCTCATAGGACCAGACAGAAAAAAGTTACAGACATTTAGTAAAAGCCTGCATGGAGAAAAAAAATTCAGAATTGCCAACTTTGAAGTGGAAAAACAAGATGAGTCTAAATGTTATTTTTGACTTTATATTTGGAATCCTTGTGAAGTTTCAAGTAAGTTTTGTGAGTTTCATAATATTATATAGTAGCCATACAACCAGTATGTGAGTTTTTATTGAAAAGTGCCCTTTTGACCTCGCGCCATGACTAACAAATAGGTTAAAAATGGACTTTAAAAAAATCATAAAAAGAAACAAAAGCGAATTTGGCAAAAATGAAAAATATGGGTTGTTATATTTGTCCATAGATGCTGTAACAAAAATTTCATGAAAATCTGAGAGTGTTAGGTGTAAAAATGTTTTCTGGCTGGATGATTTGATTTGGAATGACCCTGGAATAAGTATGTTAATGCAAGCTGCAGAAGTAAGGTTGCAGCAATGATAGAAACATTGAAAAGGACAGTAACAAAGTATTGCTTAATTGTACCATTAGCACTCTATCTTGTATTGGCATGCACTTGTAGTCAAGAATATTCCATCTGACTTAAAGGATGTTATTAATAAGGCTGTAAGAATTATCAATTACATAAAATCTTGCCCTATGATCAATGCCAAAAGTCTGAAATTTGATTTTGCAAAGTGTGAAAGGCTGTGAAGTTGATGTCAATAATTTTTAATTCACACAGATGTTAGGTCATACAAGAGGAAAAGTCATGCCACGTTTTTTGAGCTGCACAACAAGCTTTTCATTTTCTTCACACCTGACAAAAAATGTGAAGCTTTTATATAACAAGAAGTGGGCCATGCGATGTGCTTCCTTCTTATACATATTAGAGCACCTTAATTAAGTTACTATATATTTGCAGCAGAAAGATATAACCTCGTTCCAGTAAGAGAAAAAATCAGAAAACAGACTTATTTTTTGGATTGAATGTGTAATTCTTCTCCTGACCCAGTTTTTGAGCACAATGAGACAAATTTAAGGCTGATGTCAAATAAAATAAACAACATATGTTGTCCATGCCCAAGTACGAAAATCTTACAGAAATCCAGTTTACCTCTGCTTTAAAATGGAATATGAAATTGTGCTACTGAATGACTTTTTAGTAGGACACGAAAACAAATTTAAGACAAGTTGGATGGTGTCCTCCATTTACAAATTTATCTCATTTACAATCATTCATGAAGCCCAACTTCAAAACTATTTTCAAGTACAAAATAAAACAATTTCATTATTCACATTAAGTGTAAATGCATTAGTTTCTTGAACCAAAACAAAAGTTTGTGCTTCTTTCCCATGTTTTTGTCACACACGCATGCACAGGTGTGTGTGTGTACTGTCTGGCCGCGATTCGATGATTGAGCATTGTGTAAGGTGGGAGAAGCATGGCCAGATACTACAGTAGGCTAAGTGGGGGTAAACGGTTAGTACACATATTTCACCCTACCTCGCTTACAAGCGGCCGCGTGGTGGGGGAGAGCAGCCTCGATCATCCACTCGTGGCCAGACAGTATGTATGCTCTCTTTATTTCAAAATCCACTATGGCTATCTGTATATATAAAACTCATTTAAAGTCTGAGGATTTATTTGTATTGAATACAAATCCACCCGTTACACTGATTCCCACCAAATTTTGCACAGATAACCTTTGACTCAAGGCAACAAACACTATTTAACTTGGAATTTGATATTCTGCCCCGTTCGCATGATTTAGGCCATTTAAATTATGCCCTTTTGTTGACGTGTATAAAGATGTCAACAACACCATGGAGACCAAAATTAATTACCATAGTAAAAATTAAATAAACAAATGCTATTTAGCGGCATCGGAACTATACCTTTATCCCTTCCTGCAATACATTTTTGATGCTTTAATATGCGATTATATCGATATATTACGATGTGGAAAAGAAGAAGTGTACTAATTTTAAATTGTCCTATTTCTTAATGCAAAGCGAGAATATGTGGTGTTTTCATTTGTGAGGTTAGATGACAACAGTTTTTGGTTTTTAGTTTATTGCTGAAATAAATAAAGGCCATGGTTGAGGAAAACATAATGTTTATTATGTGTATATACAATGCTTATAACACAGTAACACTAAAAATAAAGAACCTAAAGTTTTTGAGTTAACGGGTACTTGTGTTGACATAATTTTAAAATGCAGATACATCTATATATTTTGTAACTGTCTTAAACGATTATAAAATTTATGTTTATACGTATTTCTGATAATGCAATGAATAAGTAATGAATTATATTAAATACTAATACTAATTTATCTATATACATAAAACTCAAAGTCTGAGAGTTTGTTTATTTGTATTGAATACAAATCCACACTGTTACACCGATTCGACCAAATTTTGGTGAAAAACACTGTCTTAGTTGGAATTTGATATTCCTCCCCATTCGCACGATTATTCCGCCCCAGTTTATTCACAACTGATTTGTAACGCATATAAAGATGTCAAAGTGTGTGCTGCTCTAATGGGAAAGTAATTATACAACCACTGAATCAGCCACCAGAACCACTTCGTTCATACATGTCAGGAACGACTTCAGAATCCAAGCATTTTCTCCAAAATACTTCGAGATACAATTCATCCTTTCAGATGATATCTTTCAGTACGACAGCAGCAATCGAACAAACTGATAGTTTTATGACAACGTTTAAAGTGAATGGATAAATATATCATAAATTCTGTCTTTTCTCCCTGTCTCAAATGAAAATCAGAAGATTTTATAAATCTATTTCATGGGAGATGATCAAGCCCAGGCCAATCGATGCTGTGAAGCCATCCCCAATATAAGAAAGGATATTGTTTCAAATCTCCAAAGGCTGTTGCACTAACATAATAATTTAGTAGAAGTGTTCAAAACAGCTTTGGAGAGAATGCCAACTGATGAGAACAAAATTGTTATACAAGCTGACACAACGCTATATAGACATAGACAAAAAAATTATATTAAAATACGTATTAAAAGTCGAATATTCGCATGTGAAGCTGCAGGTAACAGCTAGTGTTATATAAAACTCTCATACAATATCTGATGAAAGAAGGTAGAACATTATAGGTTCACGTTACCCTACATACACATTACCCTATTCAAACATTATAGGTTCACGTATGTGAACATTATAGGCTAGTAAAATCAGGGAGAGAATTAGAGGTCCAGAGAAAGGTCTATGTAACAGATCCATACCAAAAGTTTTGGAACCACTGATATAAACATATTCGGCAACAAAATGCACAACTACATACTTCAGTAATTTACATTATAATTTTTAAACTACTAAAAATCTACTTACCTTTCTGTTTTAAATTAGTCTCTGCCGCAATAAAACTGTCATATAGTATATAATAAATGTGACTGTAGTTTGCTTCAAAAAATGACTTTGCTTCATCACTGTCAACATTTTCTGCACACAGAAAAAACTTACATTTATTTTGTTGTAATAATTAAATTTATATAACCTGTAAATATCAATTATTAACAAAATCATATACAGAGGCAAGACATTCTCATTTTACAAAACTCAATATGTATTATATAAAACAGAATGTACTTCATAATATCAAAAAATGTAATGTTTAAAATGTCGCAGTCAACCTTGCAAATAAAAATCACCCCTGCAAATATTTTTACTTACACTATAACATCCTGACACTTTTTTTGTAGTTATAAATACACCAAACTTTCTTTCAAAGACCACATCAAGTGCTGAGTGTTAAAAGTTAGATACTTATTGACAAACAGTTACGTTTACTCATTCATGAGAACAAAATACTTAGGAAACCTCTAGATTGAAATATGTAGTTTGTTGTTTAACTAAGAGGCAATACTTTATAAAAACAAGTGATTAATTTAATTAAAAACAAGTGGCCAAATTAATTTTGTTTTTAATTAAAAATACACAACTTCAAATGTATTCTTTCTAGCATTTTCTTATACACTTAATAACTAACGTAATCTAACCTAGGTAACTTAATCACTGAAAAACCTTACTGACATCACTGTTCAAATATTCTAATATATAATACATGTAACTTGAATATATAATATTCTGATATAATAAAATTATATGCTCCCCCACCAGACCATCTCTCTCTCTCTCTCTCACACACACACACACACACATGCGCGCGCAAGCACACGCACGCACGTGCACATTACTATTATACAATGTTGCTTTCTCACACATTATATTCAAGTCAATGTATTGTATTAGTTAATATGGAATATTAAAATATTTTACTGTTATAGGTTTTATTTAAATTCACTCAAATGCTTTACAGGTGCTTTCAAGGAATATGGTTGAAGTTAAATATAGAAAGATACTTTTTCTAAACCACCATTCA
Organism: Magicicada septendecula; assembly: GCA_034769895.1. NCBI lineage: Eukaryota > Metazoa > Arthropoda > Insecta > Hemiptera > Cicadidae > Magicicada > Magicicada septendecula. Next base: position 806,696,921 of record CM068367.1, read on the forward strand.
TTCAACCAATGATTTAAAGCAGGAAACTCAAGAGGAAAGGTACTCAAGACAAGTCATTTAAATATTTTTTTTTATTATGTATACAATTTCAATTATCAAAAACCATGTAACACCCATTACGTGACATCAAATGACATCAACAATTACTACCCTCTCCAAGCAGCCTTTGTCTCTAAGCAGCATGGAATATAATGCAGCCTAACAACAATTACAGTGAAACTTCGATTAACCGTCACTCTTTTAACCGTCAGTTTCTGTTAACCATCACTCTTTTAACCGTCAGTTTCTGTTAACTGTCAGTCCGTACTCTATGTGAGACAGTAACCAGATTGCCGCCAAAAATCATCCTCGCTTTACTGCTGAGCGACAGAGGCGCCGGAGTGGCGCACTATTGTTCTATTGATGAGTCACGTTCTTGGCCCGCCTAGCTATCGCACACGTGGTCAGTTTCAGTTGTGGCTGAGAAGCTGTTGTGCTCGGTGCTGTACGTTATTTGTTGCATAGTGGCTTAATTGTTTCGGCATACGATAGTGACATTCACACCAGTAAGTTTTGTTGTTAAGGTTTCTTTTCTTTTTTGTTTTTGTGCAACAGCTAAAAAATGGGTGAAAAGCGTAAACAGGTCGTGTTAGATCTCAACCAGAAAATTGAGATTATTAAACGTTTGAAAAAAGGTGAAACTCCCACTAGTAATGCTCTCATTTACGGTGTTTGAAGAACCACAGTGAATGACATTAAACGCGATGCTGAAAAAACAGAACAACATGTTTCAAAAATGCAAAACATCGATGTAGATACTAAGACTCGTAAAACCATGAAATCAGCAAAATATGACCAAGTGGACACTGTTATTATCAATGGTTTATACAAGCACGGAGTCAAGGAATCCCACTTTCAGGCCCTGTAAGAATGGTCAAGGCAGTTGAAATGAACAAAAAACTTGACGGAGATCCTAATTTTAAAGCAAGCATTGGATGGCTCTATAAGTTTAAGTGTCGCCATGGCATTCGGAAACTAGACATTAGTGGTGAAAAACTTAGTGCAAATAGCGCAGTTATTGCCAAGTACAGAGAACAATTTAAAGAGAAAGTGGCCAAATTAAACCTCGTTAGGGAACAAGTGTACAATTGCGATGAAACCGGGCTCAATTGGAAAGCTTTACCACAAAAGACATTGGCATCACTTTTGGAGACATCAGCCCCGGTTTTTAAAGTCCAAAAAGATCGGATCACTTCAATGGTTTGTGCAAATGACACCGGCAATCACAGGTTACCCCTGCTTGTGATTAGAGAAGAAAAAACACCTCGTGCATTCAAAAATTTTAATTTGAACCCATTGCCTGCTACCTATTACGCTCAAAAGAGTGCTTGGATATCTCAAGATATTTTTTCCGATTGGTTCCACAAAGTGTTTGTGCCACAAGTTGGAGCTCATTTGGCTGAAATGCAGTTACCACAGGAAGCATTGCTGCTAATGGACAATGTTCCAGTACATCCCACTTGCAGAATTAAAAGTGATGATGGCAAAATAACATGCCTCTTCCTTCCGGCAAACACAACACCACTAATCCAGCCTATGGACCAGGGCATAATCGAAAACATGAAACGTCGTTATAGGAAAGCTTTTATTGGAAGTCCGATTTCATCTGATGATGAAATGTCTGTAAAAGAGTTTTGGAAAACGTACAACATAAAAGATGCAATTTTCAATGTTGCTGCTGCATGGGATGATCTTCAAGTGTCAAATCTTAAAAATGGGTGGAATAAACTATGGCCTGAAGCTAATGATGGTGAACCTAAGGAAACTGGGAATGTTAGTGTCGTTAAAATTGTGCAACTGTGCAATAATTAACCAAATGCTGAAGACATAACGCCAGCAGAAGTAACAGAGTGGTTGGGCTGTGACAAATTGGACGGAGGCTTTGACATTTTGAACAATGATGAAATTGTTTCCTATATGATTGACAACGAAGAAGAAGAAATTGACGAAGACGAGTGTTATATTTTGAATAAAAAAACTACGTTAAGCTGTAAACTCACATTTATTCTGTATACTAACAGAAGCAGAAACAATGTTATCAAAATGCATTGAGTGGTTTGAGGGGCAAGAAGAGGCAAACACAACACAGATACTTCTCCTACATAAAGTACGGAACATTGCCGCTCAGAAAGCACGAGCCTCGAAGAAACAAAAGAAAATGATAGACTATTTTAAAATTTGAATATGTATGTATGTCTAGAGCGTAAGGTCATGTAACAATATGTACAGTACATATGTTGTACTACATATACTGTACTTAATGTAAAATGTATATTGTTTGTTTCTGTAAAATAAAATACATGTATGTACAGTGTATTTCCAGTTCGTAAACGTGCATTTTTTATCATTCGTTCATATTGTAACGAAGAGTTCTTGTCGTATCTGTAAAATGTACACCAATTTTGTATGTGTATTAAATGTTAGTGCGTTCGTCTCGCACCGGGGTCGTTACATCAATGTTCGCGGCTAACGATGTCCGTAGCGTTGCGGTAATCACCAGTATAACACGGCAGTAACCTTACCTGTTTACTATAGGCGTGTGTTAATCCCGGGTGGCGCCAAATCGTTTATTAAAACTATTGTATAATGAGTTTTCAGCGGTGACGGTCGGGGCGTTCAAATAATTCCCGCTCGTACGGCCGTCTGAATTGTCGATACTGCTGTTCAAATGATGACTGGTTCGCTGCTCATCAAATCTATTCTTCATAAATAAACACAAGTAATGTATACACTCCCTAAGAAATAATGACAACGGTTACTCCCTGTACTAGTTATTTTTTAATGGGTGATAATTAAAATATTCAATTTGACAATTATTTTATAATAAATCTGCACCGACTTTTTACATGAAACACTTCCTCTCAAGGTTGACGAATCGATTAAGGAACGATCAGCATCAATATGGCTGTGTAACGTTTAGTTATTACAATTATTTTCATTCCAAAATCGTGGGCTTCTTGTGATTATGAGCTAACGAATTCCTATGGTTACAATAAAAATATATTACATTATTCTAAGTGTACATAAATAATAAAGTGTGATGTTACAATCTGTTCTGTAGTGTCGTTAAATGTGTTTTGAAAGTTCGTGTTTAAATAATAGGTTATATTTTACGTTAACAAGTTTTTAGTGAGTTTTATTTTACTTAAATAATCTGTGAAAGAGAAATATTTGTTTATAGTGAGATAAATTTACCTTTAGTAAAATTTAGAGTGATTAGGTTTTTGGAAATAGGTAATTTAATTGTACTTAACACCTCAGCATGACTTGGTGTCTTCGTTCATTTGATCGGGTAGGATTTGGCTGCAATAAGTTCTTTTTTCATTAATTTTTGGACTTCAATAGGTCGGGCGTCCTTTTCATAAAGTATCTGGTCATACTTTTTGGTTAATTTTCAGTTTAATTATCCTGGATCTTGAGTGGACTGCTATAAATGGGTCGTCTGCTTCTTATACCGTCATGGTTATGGACTTCGATTACTGTTTTACATTATTTTAATAGAAAATCGGTCTTCCAAACTTTGGCTTCTGTACTGCTTGACTGACGCTTCATTTCTGTAACGGTATTCAACCGTAATTCTATCTTCAACTGTCGTTTCTATGGTAACTGAATGATTTTGATTGGCTGATTTTGAGATGATGTATTGTTATCAAAATTCGAATTCTTCGTATATCTTCTGACTGCTGTTATTCCTCTATCTTCCTTACTGGTTATTAAATATTGTCACTATAGTATTTATTTCCTTTCATAGATTATTTTGATACCCCATAAGTTTGGGTAATTTTAGATTTTATGTTTTTACAATTATGTTAATACTTGTTAATTACATTTCTTTTTGTATACAAATGCTTATTATAATATTTTGTTCTACAAATGATTTACAATTTATTCTTGGTGAATCCTTCACCTCGGATTTGCTAATTTCTTTGTTAATTTGTTTGTTTCTGACAGTTAGGCATTTTCATAGGCCTAAGTAGCCATTATGGTATTTGACTTATTTCATTTAAATTACATTTCATTTCAGCCTAATGGGCTTTATTTTGTCATTATAGTTGGTTGTGTTGTGTTTTGAGTCTGTTTATTTGTTATTATTACAGTACTGTGCGAATTAATGTGAACACATCATAATTATCACAATTTTACTTTTTTTTCACAGTTGGCAACACTTTTATGTCAAAGTAGTGGCCATTTTGTTTTACTGTTCTGACAGTCAGTGGGTAATGAGACATAGCAAGCTACAGATGCGTTGCATTTTATTTTTTTTTTAGAATTATTGTGTTTTTGCTGAAGTAAGCTGAACTAAGGCTTTATTTGCTTTTTATTTTTGAAGATGGACATTACTCCCAAAAAGCGCACTAAAATTGTTACTTCGAGTGAACACACATCAATGACTCAAAGAGATATTGCCAAGGAGTGTGGTGTGAGTTTAGGAGCTGTCAACAAGATTTTGAAGCAAAAAAGGGACACTGGGACGATTGAAGTGAACAGAAAAGGGAAATGTGGAAGGAAAAGAAAGACAACAGCAAGGGATGAAGCTTTTTTAATAAGGGAAAGTAAATTAAACCCTAGGAAAACCAGCCAAGAACTTCAGCAAGACTTAGCACACGCTGGAGTTATTGTTCATGACTCCACCGTACGAAAACGACTTATAGAGGAAGGAAGAAAAACAGTCAGACCTAAAAAAAACAGTTATTGACTGCTGCCATGATGACAAAACGATATGATTGGGCAAAAAAATATGTGAGCTGGACTGTTAAAGATTGGAGAAAAGTGTTGTTCTCAGATGAGAGCCATTTTTTGGTACAAGGACAGCGATCTTGTTTCGTTAGAAAAAGTGACAACGAAAAACTTACGACAGCTCATATTGATCAAACAGTTAAACATCCGTTAAAGAAGATGTTCTGGGGCTGCTTTTCTTATAAAGGTACCGGATGCCTTGTGCCGATCGAAGGCATGATGAACTCGCAAAAATACAGAGACTTGCTAGAACACAGATTGGAAGGTGAACTAAGAAAAGTTGATGCCAACGGTCAAGCAGTTTTTCAACAAGATTTGGCTCCATGTCACGTGTCCAAGATCATGATGAAATATTTCAAGGACAAAAAGATATCATGACTTGAATGGCCAGGAACCTCACCGGACCTTAATCCGATTGAAAATCTGTGGGCTATTGTAAAAGCTAGACTTCGTAAAATAGATTGCACAACAAAAACAAAACTGATTGAGGCTAACAGCAAATATCAGAAAACTGTAAAAAACTTGTTGATTCTATGCCAAAACGTGTTGAAGAAGTTATAAAAGCCAAGGGAGGACATATTTCCTATTAAAACAATTTAAATTGTATTCTTTTCTCTTTTTTCTTCGTCTATAACTAATAAATGTTGTTTCTTTCAAATTATCACTTGTGTTCACATTGATTCGCACAGTACTGTATGTCACTATTATTTTATACACAATTATTTACTCTTTGGTTTCCATGTTTTCTAGTCATACATTTCTTAACATTTTATTTATTTCCTTTGCCAATAATAACAAGGTGGCTATTATTTACTACTTTTTTGATCTTATTTAAATATAACATGTAGGCCTATGGTCTGTGTGATTCTTACAGCCATATCCAATTCATAAACTTGATTGAATAATTATTTAACTAACTTATTATTTGCTAATCTTTGTTCACAATACATCTTAATTTATATTATTTTTTAGTGTGACAAACAACATCACTTTTATGAACTTATAATGATCCCTTATAACATGGGTGTTTTTTGATTTGTTTCTAACTCCTTAACTTTTAAACAATCTTTACTCTCCCTCCATGTTAACACTTTCAATTTACTCTTTCCTGGGATTCTCCCTTTTAACTATGATTACTTGTTTTTAAATTTATTAATTATATTTTTTGTTTTTGTTTACTATGGTGATTATCACTTTCCAGTGTTCAATACTTCTTATTTTATAGTTTATACTTAATACTATTTTTCACAACATACTTACTCACTATTATTTTTCACTGTTAAACCTTTAGTGTTCTTTAGGATTTATTAATTGTTAATGATTTTATCACTATATTTCCATTCTATATCTTACACTATTTTCATTCAATCATCACCTTCACTCTTAAATTATTTATAGTTACTTATAATTTAATTACTGTACTTTCTTTATCACTACACTTTGGGGTTTTTACACTTTCATTTTGCACTTCACAAATGTTTTTGTTTTTTAGGTATTTCTGAATGGGTAATCCCTCTAATTATTATCTCACTACCGTACTATCTCTTACATTACAGTATTTCCTTAATACTATTAACAATTTTATGTCCTTACATTTCTATTCTTACATCTAACTCTAACTTGTGTGTTAGTTTGCTTTTTTATATTTTTATCTTTAATATATTTTAATAGGGTTTCTTCCCTAGATTATGATTGTCCATTAATGGATAATGACATTTACTTTTTCCTTTCTCATAGGTTAATTATTGGTCTTGGTTCCAATATTACTTTTGAGTGCATTATTTCTCCTTCTCCTACGCTTTATTACTTGTTTGTGTATCATTATTGCTTTTCATATTTATCTATTTCCCTCCTTCATCATTGTCATTGTATTTGGTTAATATACCTTGGTTTTTCTACCTTCTCCTTTGGGTTCATTTTAACGTGTTACATTGAGTCATTTAATTCCATGAATTTGATTCATTTTTGTTTGGGTTTCGGTTTTTTCCCTTCTTCCTTTGGTTTGGTTAATCACTTTCTTCTCTTCTTTGGTTTTATTCTCGTTTGTTTTTCGTGGTTCCCTTCTTCTTTTGTTTCCTTTTGTTGGGTCAATCACTTGGGTTAGGTCATGTCGTCGTTCGTCGAGTCATAGTTTTTATATTTTATTCAAATTAATCATTTTATTTAACATGAAGTATTATTTTTAGATTCAATATTATCTTGTTCATCCCTGGTATTGGGTTGGCTTATTTGTGTTGTAACAATATGCAATGGATGGGGGTGGGTTGTTGTTTAAGGTTTTTCTGTTATCTGTCTATTCGATTAACCGTCACGGTCCCGGTCCCGACCCTGACGGTTAATCGAAGTTTCACTGTACCAAAATTTGGATACCACCAGGTATGATGCACATACAGTAATTGAGTTTATATATTCATATGTTTCTGGGTCATGTGTGTTATGTTATGTATGTTATTATTAATATGTAATAAAGATTTAATGGTTTGGCCTCACCATGTAAGTCCTTCTTCTACTACTGGCATCACAATCCAGTGTGAATCTTAGCCTTCTCAATGATTTTCTTTTATTAGATCCTCTCTCCACAAAACCTTCTCCAACCATTCACATTCATACTATTCAATTCATCCTCTACACCTCTACCTATATTTTCTATGCATTTTCTAATTCTTCTGCCTACTGGTTGCCATGAAAATCATTATCATACATTAATAAAGTTATCACCAAGAAAGATACTAAAAACCTGCATACTACGTTAACCATTCCTGTTTTTATTAAGAACGTGGAAATCAAAATTATAATAACTATTTTGATTTACTCAAATAGGAAACAATAAATTGCAACAACAATATATTGCAAGCAAATAGCAATACTCATACTTGGGTAATAGCCATCTTGATCAGTCTAATGCTTTCAACTTGTAGGATTCCATATTCAGATTCTATATTATTCTGTGTTAACGGTTATCAGTTCCTAGCACAAAGTCACTGGAAAAATAAATGAGTGATAGTAACATCCACTTTTTAAGTCTACAACACAAATAATATTCTGTTAACTAACACTTAAAGATTCTCATTTTGTGTGTGTCTGTGTGGGGGTGATCCATTTGTTGTGGATTTTAATGCACTTTTTTACATGTTATTTGTAAGTTGGTTTTCAAGTATACATGTCAATATTGAGTTCTGTTGAAAGTAATACTATGCTGACCAGTTTACATCATAGTGTTTCTTGAACATTTCTACATGTGTTCGTCTACAGGAACAATAGGAAGTGCTCATTAAATATAGCTTGTAATAACTGCAAATTTTTCAAATCAGCTTTATAATCTCCATTCATGAAATGCAAATACAGCAACGACGGTGAATATACACGATATGCCAGCAGTTCATCCAACAAAGTCACATACACATATTTGAGTTAGATGCTCAATTAAATATATGATGTGAATCATATTCTTACACTGTAGTTTTAATGAAAAGGTCTACAGGAAAAGACAGGTTTGCTGCAAGGTTGTGTGACTGAGTTTACTAAGAGAAATAATTTTCAGACAGTGACATTGCAACATACAAAAACACACAAGATCAAATCAAAATAGAATAAAATAATGCATACCTCTTTCAATATTCTCAACAATCATCAAACATACACTTTAGAACATAAGCTAACCAAACTCTATGAATCCATACAACACATTAGAAACTACCAAATCACATTAGAATCCTATCAAAAAAAAGATTTTAAAAATAAAGTAAAAGATCATAAACAAATTAGACCTTCCTACTCTACATCCTTAAGCACTGCTTACTAAATGTCCATTACATAATAAAACTATCATGTTCAGGATATTTATTAAAGTACAATCAAAAATAAAACTATAGGAATTACAAAAGGCATATCCAAGAATTAAACAAGCATCAAGAATATACTAAACAACATACCACATGTGTAAGTAAATGACAACACGCTGCTACAACCAAAACACACCACAACAAAACAAATACCATCATATCTTTCTTTGAGCACATCGAAACCAGAACACAGTCACAGTGATAACAAATGTAATATCAGAGACAGAAAATAATATTTCTAGCTATAGAAACAAGAAACACCAATGATGGCTTGAAAGGTCAGCCAAGTGAAAAGCACTAGGTGCTTCACCTAAAATGACCGGTTGAATGTTTTTTATTTCTAAATTATTTTTAATATTTGATCAAATTTATGTTGAAAATTACTTAAATTCCATTTATATAATTAGATAAACATCAACAAGTAGCGCAGAGACACAGTTAGCCTATAAGCACTGAAACAGATCATACGACAGCTTTCTGCACCCTTGAAACTGCTTCAGTTGTACACCACTAAGAATGCATACTTTATAATGGTTGTCATAACAAAGTGTTTCAACAGTAAAGCGATAATGGTATAATAACTAAAATGCATATTTTTCATAAGTGTTATACGTGACCACAAACAAGTAGAGTATAAAAATAAAAATGTATATAATTGGAATTAAATAATAACCAACTTTAAATTTTTATTACTTTATTAATTTCATTAAACAGATAAACAAATTAAAAGCTTTCAAGATAAATTTGAAAATAAATAAATTATAGCTTCAATAGTAGATAAACATTTTCTAATTGTTATTTCATCATAATCCCGTGGCCATTCTATAATACAATTTTTATCACATGTACTATTTTTCAGATTTTGGAAACTCTTTTCAAGATCAAATAAATTATCAAGTCCTTACAATTGTATATTATAAAACCATACTAAGTGGTATACCAAGTGAAAGCACATTCACAGTGTTTTAAAATAAGCATATTTTGAGTACCCATGTAGATGTAAGAAAATACATTTTGAATTCACTGTATAGAAAATGTCACCTACAAATGACGGTTTCAAGTAAATAAAATATAACTCTACTAAAAGAAATAAAAACTGAAAAATTTATCTGTATATTGCTACAAACATTTCCAAAAATACTTTTTCTCATAATGTTCAGGTCTTTAAACAAAATCGAGATTCAGTATTTACAGACTTTTAACTGGAAATCCAAGGCACTGAAAACTAAAAAAGCTTTTTTTACCAACTCATAGAAGGTAACATCAACCTGTAAATCTCATGCAAACTGCATGACTTTCAAAAGTTAGTTTTTTTATGTTAGGGCCTAATTTGATACAGGAAAAGTCTGTACACAAACAGGTTAGGTGGAATCAAATTGGAAAATGCTACTCCTTTGTTTCTGAGAACAATCCTATTTTGAAAAGATGTTCTTAAAAAATGTTATTACGATTAACTTGAAAAACATTTTACAAATATTAATAAAGTACATCAAATAAATTAATACATAAATTGATGTAAACACGTGTGAAGAGTCATTTTAATGGTAAAAAACATTGTGTGTGTGTGTGTGTGTGTGTGTGTGTGTGTGTGTGTGTGTGTGTGTGTGTGTGTGTGTGTGTGTGTGTGTGTGTGTGTGTGTGTGTGTGTGTGTGTGTGTGTGTGTGTGTGTGTGTGTGTAGGGGGAGGGAGAGGAGGAGGGAGAGGGAGAGGGAGAGGGAGAGGGAGAGAGGGAGAGAGGGAGAGAGGGAGAGAGAGGGAGAGAGAGAGAGAGAGAGAGAGAGAGAGAGAGAGAGAGAGAGAGAGAGAGAGAGAGAGAGAGAGAGAGAGAGAGAGAGAGAGAGAGAGAGAGAGAGAGAGAGAGAGAGAGAGAGATTTCATTTGATTATGACTGTGTATTTCATCTCAAGCAAATTGAATGTATCTGTCAATCATTATTACTTCTTTGAACAACTTTTATTAAATTATTATAATATAAAAGACTGTTCCATAATTCATTTAAACAAATAGAAAAGATAACCACATTAAAGAAAGCCACAAACAGAAGAAATCTTTCCATAATTTAGTTAAGAACATAATCCAACAATAACAGTTTCTTTCTTTTGTTTAGGCCTACAATAAATTCTGGGCATCTAAATTACTGCCTTATAAAAGGTAAAAAAGAATTTTTGAAATCCTATAATTAAACTAATTAAAAAAAGGTCAAATTTTGTCTTAATGACTAACTGCCATAACATAAACCCTACTTAACTTAAATACAGGAATGAAAAATTTCATATTGAGTACACTTGTACGTTAAAACAAAACTTCATACCATTCTCTATTCAGGCAAAATAGTTTGACCAATGTGATCCAAATATCATTGTGCTATAAAAGAAGCACTGAACAAAAACACAAATAATTCTCACCTCTGATTGTACCATATTGTACAGAGTGAGGGAATTATTATACAAACCTTTTTATATAAAAGTGAGTAAGACAGACTTATAAGGTTTCTCTCACAAAGTTATACAGTAAGTTTTGTAAATAACTCTTGTAGAAAAACTATTGAAAGGCAATCGAAATGACAAAAACAACACAATGAAAGAATATTTTTAGCTTGACATTTCGATCCCTAGAATCTGGAATCATCCTTTGAAGCTAGCAGTGGTGGTTTAAAGACCTTGGTGACAGACAACAGCGTTAGGTCTAGATCTAGTAGGGATCAAAATGTAAAACGAAAAATCTTATAATGGAGGCAGTCTGAGTAGTGGATTTATCTGATTTATGCTTATCTGAGGATTTATGCTTAAGGAGTTTTAAAGAACTCAGAAAGAAACACAACAAAATCACATACCAATTCTTTTAGAAAGACTTCAAAATCTTACATAGCCTATATCAACACAGATTATTAACAATTAAAACATTTTTGCTACCTTGACATAACTATAAATAATACACTGAGCTTTAAAGACCATACTACACATGAAGAGAAAAAACGAGATTAGGCTGATCAAATGCTTTGTAGACATTAATTCGGATAACATTCAACGCACATTTAATAAATATACCTACATCAGCCCTTTTTAAACCTTTGTTCATCTCCTAACCTGTCACAGTGCAGGCGCCAGCCCACTCTAAGGGTAACAGCCCAACTGCAATTCTGATCTCCGCTGAACATTATATTCTCCATCACTATGATAAGTGAACACATTCAGACAGGATACAAACACACAAACTCTTACACAGAAGGCATGTATGTTGGCTACTAGATTCTAAAGAACATCAAAAACTCTAAATATAAATTACAAACCAACACCAAGTTTGTCATTAACTATAGCAATAAAGTTCTACAACTGCACTGACCCCACGTCAAATAGGCTACAAGCAACCCTTCCATCATGATAGCAGTTATGATGGCTACAAGACAGCAAAAATATTATGGTTTAATTTTTACTTTCACACAGCCTTCATACATTTACTGGTACTACAGTCCTTTATACATGATACTGTTTCCTTACATCACACACACACTGAGAGAAATTTGAACCAAACAAAAACTAAAAGAACATACAACCACAAAAATTACAGTCATGTTACAATGAAAAAATTAATTATAAATTATGTTAAGATTTCTATACTTTTGTTATTGAATTAATTGAATTATATGTTTAAATTCTGTCAGTTAACTACAGGATGATTGCAGTAACATACATCCTATTATACAGGCGACTAAACAAAGAATGGCTGTATAAAATGTTACAGCATTTACATTTACTAGGTCAGTAAAACTAGGTCTATTTTTGTATAAAGGCATCTTATTTTGCGAACTGATTGTTAAAGCATTTCAACGTTAAAATTTTATTATGTACAATTTCAGTTTTTTATTAACGTTATAATCCCAACAAGTAACAATGCGTATTTCAATGTATACGTCTGCTCATTAACAAACGTTTACAAACACCTTTAACAACATTACTACAAATTCAATTGATGGGTGCATATATCATCTTATGAATTAAAATTCATCGTGTGTTACCTATATTCCTAAGATTAACTTTTATCTATTATGAATACCTCACAATTACTAATTTACAATACATAACTTAGTTTTTTCGTTCGCAAATAAGCCTTTAGTCACTTACCTAACACAATCCTGAGATGCTTAAAACGCGTAGCTGAATCTTTCTTCAAATCCTGAATTTTTTGGGTAGACTTTTTGATATCTGCATGTAATTTTTTGCTAAACATATTTACTACTGCGAGGATAGCCTTACTTAATGATTAATACTAACCACAAAAGCGATGAATTAACTTACGCTAGACCTAAACACATCGTATGTACTTTTTTAAATTGAAAAATGTATACTAGATATATTAATCTGTTCGCAAACATTAAACACAATCACAATTCTGTAACATAGCAAATCACTTCATAAGCCGACCAACCCCAATGTTTACACGCCATCTTCTCTTCTCTACTAAATCTAATCCCCCCTCCACTTGCCATTTTAGATATTTCCACCCACCCAAAATTAATTAACCAGATGACAACGTCCTACAAGTAGAACGAAAAATACCGCTACCAAAAGACATTAATCAATTTATTTTCAATTTAGAAAATTATTCGTTTATATGTCAACAAGCAGGAGTAACTTCAAACTAAGAGCATGTGCCCAATAACCAAATAAATTATACACTACAATTTTTAAACAAACATTATTAAAACATGTAAAATATAATGCATTATTAATATCCTAATTGTTTATCTTGCACAGTTGCATCAATTTTAAATACTATATGAAAAAATTAGGGTCTTTCACTGTTTCCTGCGGCCAAAGAAACTTCCGTCTCCACGTTTGTATTTTTTTTCCGTGTTCGATGTGTACTAGAACTGTTTTCTTCACAAGTAACTAATGCCAGTTTATGGAGGTTATGTAGACAATGTAACTTAAATAAAATTTACTTTGTTAGTGTACAATAAAAGGGTGTATTTACTGGAAGTACAGAAATAATTTTCCATTTATCGCACATAATTACGGTACACAGACGATTTTTGGAGGTTGTGTCTACGTTTAACAATGCAACTTAACCTTTTAGATTTTTAAAATTAATTAGATTTAACAAAAATTTCCTTTGTTAGTGTACATTAAATTATTGTATGCATACAAGGCTGCTGTACATAACATTAAAGGCTGTATTTATTCGAAGTACCGGAATTAAAACCTAGTTCCAATTTAGAACGTAGACCTATAACCTATTTGCATATTTTATTGGGGTTTATTGGCACATATTTTATTAAAAGGGTGTATTTATTGGAAGTACAGAAATTAGTTTCCATTTATCGCACATAATTACGGTACACAGACGATTTTTGGAGGTTGTGTCTACGTTTAACAATGCAACTTAACCTTTTAGATTTTTAAAATTAATTAGATTTAACAAAAATTTCCTTTGTTAGTGTACATTCAAAGGCTGTATTTATTGTATGGATAAAAGGCTGTATATACATTAAAGGCTGTATTTATTCGAATTAAAACCTATCGGTACTTCCAATTTAGAACGTATAACCTAGTAGGCTACGTTATTCGTACATACAGTATTTTATTGGAGTTTATTGGTACATATTTTATTAAAAGGGTGTATTTATTGGAAGTACAGAAATTAGTTTCCATTTATCGCACATAATTACGGTACAGAGACGATTTTGGGAGGTTGTGTCTACGTTTAATTATCTAACTTAACCTTTTAGATTTTAAAAATTAATTAGACTTGTAGGGGTGTGTGCATGGCAGAACTACTTGTGCACCCACTTTATAATCATATTTTTGGTAACACTGAGAACTTTAAGCCTTCTTTTATGCTTAAACAAATTATATATACACTTAATTATAGAAAAGCAAAAAGCAAATATGTAATTCAAAACACTAATTTGCTCTAATAAACACATGCTGAAGTTAAAAACAAAAGAGTTTTTACTTGCCTAACTAATCATTAGTTACTAATGTGACAGTTGGAGCTGCTTTTTCTGCAAAAGCTGGGGTATGTTGGATTCAAGAGTGGTTAAATTAAGTCATAAATCTGAGTGTGCGTCAAGTCTATTTGTGTGCTTGCTTTTCACTTGAGATGAAAATCCCATTTCACTCAAGAATGAGGTGGTGAATGGGATGAGCAACTCCGAAAGTTCAGGATATTCATCTCTTAAAGATATCCAGAACTTTGTTAAGTCAGAATCTAAAAGTTTATGGATTTTGTTGTCCATGACATGTCTCATGTTATCACTAACTATACAAAATAATTTACTAAAAATTTAGTTTTAATCCCAGCATCACAGATGATATCACACAATTGCTCATTTAGTTTTACTGACAACATGTTAGAACTTTCAAAATTCAAGAATGGGTCTTGAATCCAATTGAATTCACTGTATCCCTCTGGGAAGCAACTTTCAATCTGGTTATAGAGAGTTAAACATCAGAGCTGGTAAAAAACAATGGTAGAGCATGAATAACAAAAATGTACAGTTTAGACTATGTACAAAACAGGTTGAATTTAAATTGTTAAAATGATATATCTTAGTTATTTACATGTAGTAGCTTTTTAAGACACAGTAAATAAATTTCCGAACCTGACTTTGCAACCCACCAAATGCCCTCTCGGGACCCTGCAGTGGCTCATGCCCAATAGGTTAAGAAATGCTGAACTAAAGGCATGTTTGTGGAGTGAAACATAAAAGATAACCCAGACTTCTAAAATGCTCTTAGTGAAATGGGATTTTCAGGAGTAACAACACACTATTTGGTTAACAAGCACATTTTACTAATATTCTAATACCAAGTCAATTAGATAGCTTAAATGTGTAGTACTCTATGTGATGCTGATCACATACTGTTAATCAGCAGCACTGCAGAATATTCTAGAGCCACACTCTTGGCATTCATCTGGAACTTTATCACATTAGCCTGATAATTAGGATGTTGCCACCAGCTGAGTTTTAGAAAGTTGGTGTAGTAGGTTGTGCATTCATATAGGATGATATTAGACAGCAGTTTTTAATAAAAGTGACAAATGATCAATTGTTTACTTGTGTTGTAAACTACTGTGATTTTTTTATTACTGTTTGTAGGCTATACAGTGTGTCCTGGATAATTATATAAAGAGAACTGTTGTAATATAAGTGTGTTTGTTTTAGCAATTGAGTGTATCTGGTATTCAGTAATTCATTCCACTGTTTTAAGTTCATAATTCTTGTCACTGGTTGTAAGAATATTATTCTCATTAATTTTCCAATTCTATGAAGTCTTCAGTAGTTTTACCACGATGAGACTCAACTTTATCACTGAAGATGCCACATCACTGAATGAGCAAAACTTTTCTTTAATAATCTCAACAAAGCATGGTTATCAGCTGAAAAAAAGTTTTAGTATTAAAAGTTTTGATCACGTAAATCTATAAGGGATACTAAAAAGAAATAACATAATAATTGTATTGGACATAAAGTTATGTCCACAAAACAGATTTTGTTTGAAATAAATAAAACACAATTTGACACAAATATTAATTTTATGAATACTTGTTTGGCACATATTACAGAAGGTTACACCATTAAATGAGTTTGCCTAAGTATAAAACTCTTGTCAGATGAAAAACGTGTACAGTTAGAATACTATTTGTTATGTACAATACAAATGATTCACTATGGGTAGCAGTGACACATAAACACTAGACATTGACACTGAATTGTACTTGTTTTGAATGATTCATTGTGTCCTACCTGACCAGAGTACAGGTATTAACCAAGAGATGTTTAGTATACTGCTGTGTAACTGCTACAATGATCAATTATAAGTAGTACTTTTTGTTTTGGTCATCAACCTTGAAAAGGATAATAGAAACTTTGTATACCATGCTTCCAGCAGTTTTACATGATACATTCCTAGCACAAATAAGAAAAGTTTAAATCTGCTGATGATCTAAAGGAGTGATAGTTATTTGCAGACTGACAGGGTTATAAAATAATTCTGAAAGAATTGTTGCTTTTACAATACCATCCTTTACCAAGTGGCTACTCAAATCTGCCAGCTTTTCACAGAAACTGAAGTTTGATTACTAGATCCATCATGATGACCTACTGATGCTCCAAACATTTCAAGAATTCTCCTAGCCTTAAAAAACTAGACTGGCCTCATTGATTGACATGATTAATGTTAAATTTACTTTGGGATACTTCCAAACATAATACAGTTTAAAATAAACAAAAAAAATTGTATTTCTAATTTTTCCAGAACTGTATACACATAATTTGATCTGGATAGAACGTGTATTAAACAATAATACAATTTGATGCAAATAATGAAAATATCCGTGTGGAGAACTATACATGACTTCCATGTTTTAAGATTTATATTTAAAATCGTTTTAGAAATGAAATATTTCTACAGAAACTACTTCTATCTTCAGCCTCAACCACAGAAAACACACACACACACACACACAATTCCTTTTTTCTTTATTTAATTTGAATTCAGAGTGTTGGCACATATTTTATTAAAAGGGTGTATTTATTGGAAGTACAGAAATTAGTTTCCATTTATTGCACATAATTACGGTACACAGACGATTTTTGGAGGTTGTGTCTACGTTTAACAATGTAACTTAACCTTTTAGATTTTTAAAATTAATTAGATTTAACAAAAATTTCCTTGTTAGTGTACATTCAAAGGCTGTATTTATTGTATGGATAAAAGGCTGTATTTATTCGAAGTACCGGAATTAAAACCTACTTCCAATTTAGAACACAGTACAATCTAACGTAGGCCTATAACCAAACAAGTACATTAAAATCCTTTTTTCAACATAATGCAATAAAAAGCAATGTGCAGTTTCTGTTAACACCCAAATGATTAAGTATTAATAATGGGTTAGAGTGGAATACTGTTAGCCAATTCATTTGTAATAGCTAAAATTGCCAAATTATTAAGCCTTTCTTGGTAGGTAGTGCTTCTCTGCCAAGTTTTCAGTGAACGCTATACTGCTCAAAGATTTTTCAGGAGACGAAACTGTAACTGGAATGGTACAGAAAAGCCTATAGGCAAGACAGAAGTTCACAAATACAGTTTGAAGGTTTTTGGAGTAGGCTTAGTGGATTCTTTTCTGATTCAAACTCTGTTTTATAAATGTTCTTCAAGTGTAATATTTCTTCAAATAGATCCATTCCCAATTCCTTTTTAAACTTGCTAATGAGAACTTTTACTTTCAATTCTAATTCATCATTTTCCATGTCCGTAAAGTTCAATACTGGTGGAAACAAGTCAAGAATTGAACTAATTGCAGTGAATCGTGTTTTTATGTTGCCCATTACAAACTCTAATACTGGGTACATGACTGAGGTTTTAAATTTATTTTCTTGATCTTTGTTTACTGAAAAATCACTATTGGATTGATCTGTACTTTTTTTCCACCTTTTGGGAGATTCAGGAGGAACTTTTATTAGTTCTTTTGCAATTAAGTTTGGTTCTTCAATTATGCTGTCTGGGTTATCACGCAACAATTTCAATTCTGTCAGCAAATCTTCCACTAGAGTTATTTCAACGAGTGTGATTCCTTTGCTTTGAATAACAACATTTTTTTAGTCAATATATGAAAGCACTTTGAACCAAAATGATGCCAACATTAAGCTCTTTGTGGAATTGAAATATTTCTTAAACCCTAATATGATGTTGTAGGCAGAGGGAGTTAGACTAGAAGACATCTCTTCTAAAGTATATCCAACAATTTAAGTACTCCTGGGTAGTGCTTAACTATCGGTTTGACAGCTTGGATCCTCTCACTTCATCTTGTTTCAGGGAAGCTCTGCAGTGATAAAGGAATGTGCTTTTTCAAAACTTCCCAACATTTTTCTCTAGGGCTGCTAGAGAAAAATGAGTAAAGACTTGCAACATGCCCGAAAAATGTCATCACATCTGCATTGAGTTTTGCAGTATTAACACCCACATGTTTCAAGGAATGCGCCCCACATGGTAAAAATATTATGGATTCGTTCTTTTCAAAAATTCTACTTCCAATTTAGAACCCAGTACAATCTAATGTGTGGAGAACCATACATGACTTCCATGTTTTAAGATTTATATTTAAAATCGTTTTAGAAATGAAATATTTCTACAGAAACTACTTCTATCTTCAGCCTCAACCACAGAATTGTGGTCACTAACATCTACCACCTCACATTAGCGCACTTGATTTTCACTGATGATGGCAGTCGATGGCACTTCCGAAACGTCTGGTTCCGAAACAGTTAAAATATATCTTTTCAATTAAACAAAAATTGGTCTTGTAATATCAGTCAGTAATACAGCAGGAACTAATCAGTTAATTGCTATTACAAAATGCCTTATTCCTTTTTCATGACGATCAGATTTTGCTATACGCCTGCATAAATAAAAATTATTAAATTGCTTAACTCTCAACACAAAGTATTTAAACTATTTAACATGAAAAGTTCATCATGTCACATATTCTAGTAACAAGGTAAGTTTTTGGAATACTGTTTTAGCTGAATGTATACACTAGGAGGACACTCAGCATTTAGTTTGTGTGTGTAACTCTGGTTAATCAAAGAGAATTATTTGTGTAAATTCAAATTTAGTAATACAAATCTACTACCATAAAGGTCTGGAATGCTATGCGTTAAAGAATTTTAATTAACTTTATATGGGGAAATCTGGTTTACATAACATTATTTCTGAAAATAATAATCCTGAAATGTAATCAGTACTTATATCAAGTTAAGTGCAATAATTAAATAGATTCTTCAACTTGCACTTTGCAAAATTCAGGTGCTAATCCTTTACTTTATTTTTAATTCAACATCAATTTATGTTCAGCAACGTTAAAAAAAAAAACATGTTATGGCCTCTGAGAAAGAACACAGTGAGTGGAAGCTGGCTTAAATGAAGGTAAACATTTTATCTAATAATTAGTGTCCCGAGTTAGAAAACATGTGCAATACATATTATAAAAAGAAGGATATTGTTTTTACTTCCATGTTCCATAAGGAAATGGATGGCGAAAAAAATCGTGTTCGAGATAAGGGCTGATTCTGATTGTACTACCCTCAATACATTAAGAAGTAATTTTTTGAAAGATGTCTGTGTATAGAATTTTGTCTATGGCGAATGATAATTGCCGCAAATTCAAATAATTTTTTGCATATTGTAGAGGACTCAAGGTCTGTTGATTTTGGTGAAGATCGGTTAAGGAGAAGGGGTAGTTTACCTGCAACGTTTTATGTTTTAACAAGAGTAAAGTACTTAATTTTGATAAATAAAGTATCCTGAAAAGGTCATAATAATCCACTCTAGAAAGGTAGATGAAATATCGATAAATGAAAAGGGGTAGGGGAAAGTTGAAGGGGAAGGGGATAATTTTCTATAATTTAAAATGATAGGTGAAGGGGAGGGGATAATTTTTTATATGTGTACTACATTATCGGCAACGATGAAGTAGTTTGTTGATAAAATTCCTTTCCAGGCTGTTTGGCCGTGGTCCAATGTATTCTGCAAAACCAGACGTTTCGGAAGTGCCATCGACTGCCATCATCAGTGAAAATCAAGTGCGCTAATGTGAGGTGGTAGATGTTAGTGACCACAATTCTGTGGTTGAGGCTGAAGATAGAAGTAGTTTCTGTAGAAATATTTCATTTCTAAAACGATTTTAAATATAAATCTTAAAACATGGAAGTCATGTATGGTTCTCCACACATTAGATTGTACTGGGTTCTAAATTGGAAGTAGAATTCTTGAAAAGAACGAATCCATAATATTTTTACCATGTGGGGCGCATTCCTTGAAACATGTGGGTGTTAATGCTGCAAAACTCAATGCAGATGTGATGACATTTTTCGGGCATGTTGCAAGTCTTTACTCATTTTTCTCTAGCAGCCCTAGAGAAAAATGTTGGGAAGTTTTGAAAAAGCACATTCCTTTATCACTGCAGAGCTTCCCTGAAACAAGATGAAGTGAGAGGATCCAAGCTGTCAAACCGATAGTTAAGCACTACCCAGGAGTACTTAAATTGTTGGATATACTTTAGAAGAGATGTCTTCTAGTCTAACTCCCTCTGCCTACAACATCATATTAGGGTTTAAGAAATATTTCAATTCCACAAAGAGCTTAATGTTGGCATCATTTTGGTTCAAAGTGCTTTCATATATTGACTAAAAAAATGTTGTTATTCAAAGCAAAGGAATCACACTCGTTGAAATAACTCTAGTGGAAGATTTGCTGACAGAATTGAAATTGTTGCGTGATAACCCAGACAGCATAATTGAAGAACCAAACTTAATTGCAAAAGAACTAATAAAAGTTCCTCCTGAATCTCCCAAAAGGTGGAAAAAAAGTACAGATCAATCCAATAGTGATTTTTCAGTAAACAAAGATCAAGAAAATAAATTTAAAACCTCAGTCATGTACCCAGTATTAGAGTTTGTAATGGGCAACATAAAAACACGATTCACTGCAATTAGTTCAATTCTTGACTTGTTTCCACCAGTATTGAACTTTACGGACATGGAAAATGATGAATTAGAATTGAAAGTAAAAGTTCTCATTAGCAAGTTTAAAAAGGAATTGGGAATGGATCTATTTGAAGAAATATTACACTTGAAGAACATTTATAAAACAGAGTTTGAATCAGAAAAGAATCCACTAAGCCTACTCCAAAAACCTTCAAACTGTATTTGTGAACTTCTGTCTTGCCTATAGGCTTTTCCGTACCATTCCAGTTACAGTTTCGTCTCCTGAAAAATCTTTGAGCAGTATAGCGTTCACTGAAAACTTGGCAGAGAAGCACTACCTACCAAGAAAGGCTTAATAATTTGGCAATTTTAGCTATTACAAATGAATTGGCTAACAGTATTCCACTCTAACCCATTATTAATACTTAATCATTTGGGTGTTAACAGAAACTGCACATTGCTTTTTATTGCATTATGTTGAAAAAAGGATTTTAATGTACTTGTTTGGTTATAGGCCTACGTTAGATTGTACTGTGTTCTAAATTGGAAGTAGGTTTTAATTCCGGTACTTCGAATAAATACAGCCTTTTATCCATACAATAAATACAGCCTTTGAATGTACACTAACAAGGAAATTTTTGTTAAATCTAATTAATTTTAAAAATCTAAAAGGTTAAGTTACATTGTTAAACGTAGACACAACCTCCAAAAATCGTCTGTGTACCGTAATTATGTGCAATAAATGGAAACTAATTTCTGTACTTCCAATAAATACACCCTTTTAATAAAATATGTGCCAACACTCTGAATTCAAATTAAATAAAGAAAAAAGGAATTGTGTGTGTGTGTGTGTGTGTGTTTTCTGTGGTTGAGGCTGAAGATAGAAGTAGTTTCTGTAGAAATATTTCATTTCTAAAACGATTTTAAATATAAATCTTAAAACATGGAAGTCATGTATAGTTCTCCACACGGATATTTTCATTATTTGCATCAAATTGTATTATTGTTTAATACACGTTCTATCCAGATCAAATTATGTGTATACAGTTCTGGAAAAATTAGAAATACAATTTTTTTTGTTTATTTTAAACTGTATTATGTTTGGAAGTATCCCAAAGTAAATTTAACATTAATCATGTCAATCAATGAGGCCAGTCTAGTTTTTTAAGGCTAGGAGAATTCTTGAAATGTTTGGAGCATCAGTAGGTCATCATGATGGATCTAATAATCAAACTTCAGTTTCTGTGAAAAGCTGGCAGATTTGAGTAGCCACTTGATAAAGGATGGTATTGTAAAAGCAACAATTCTTTCAGAATTATTTTATAACCCTGTCAGTCTGCAAATAACTATCACTCCTTTAGATCATCAGCAGATTTAAACTTTTCTTATTTGTGCTAGGAATGTATCATGTAAAACTGCTGGAAGCATGGTATACAAAGTTTCTATTATCCTTTTCAAGGTTGATGACCAAAACAAAAAGTACTACTTATAATTGATCATTGTAGCAGTTACACAGCAGTATACTAAACATCTCTTGGTTAATACCTGTACTCTGGTCAGGTAGGACACAATGAATCATTCAAAACAAGTACAATTCAGTGTCAATGTCTAGTGTTTATGTGTCACTGCTACCCATAGTGAATCATTTGTATTGTACATAACAAATAGTATTCTGACTGTACACGTTTTTCATCTGACAAGAATTTTATACTTAGGCAAACTCATTTAATGGTGTAACCTTCTGTAATATGTGCCAAACAAGTATTCATAAAATTAATATTTGTGTCAAATTGTGTTTTATTTATTTCAAACAAAATCTGTTTGTTTGTTGGACATAACTTTATGTCCAATACAATTATTATGTTATTTCTTTTTAGTATCCCTTATAGATTTGCGTGATCAAAACTTTTAATACTAAAACTTTTTTTCAGCTGATAACCATGCTTTGTTGAGATTATTAAAGAAAAGTTTTGCTCATTCAGTGATGTGGCATCTTCAGTGATAAAGTTGAGTCTCATCGTGGTAAAACTACTGAAGACTTCATAGAATTGGAAAATTAATGAGAATAATATTCTTACAACCAGTGACAAGAATTATGAACTTAAAACAGTGGAATGAATTACTGAATACCAGATACACTCAATTGCTAAAACAAACACACTTATATTACAACAGTTCTCTTTATATAATTATCCAGGACACACTGTATAGCCTACAAACAGTAATAAAAAAATCACAGTAGTTTACAACACAAGTAAACAATTGATCATTTGTCACTTTTATTAAAAACTGCTGTCTAATATCATCCTATATGAATGCACAACCTACTACACCAACTTTCTAAAACTCAGCTGGTGGCAACATCCTAATTATCAGGCTAATGTGATAAAGTTCCAGATGAATGCCAAGAGTGTGGCTCTAGAATATTCTGCAGTGCTGCTGATTAACAGTATGTGATCAGCATCACATAGAGTACTACACATTTAAGCTATCTAATTGACTTGGTATTAGAATATTAGTAAAATGTGCTTGTTAACCAAATAGTGTGTTGTTACTCCTGAAAATCCCATTTCACTAAGAGCATTTTAGAAGTCTGGGTTATCTTTTATGTTTCACTCCACAAACATGCCTTTAGTTCAGCATTTCTTAACCTATTGGGCATGAGCCACTGCAGGGTCCCGAGAGGGCATTTGGTGGGTTGCAAAGTCAGGTTCGGAAATTTATTTACTGTGTCTTAAAAAGCTACTACATGTAAATAACTAAGATATATCATTTTAACAATTTAAATTCAACCTGTTTTGTACATAGTCTAAACTGTACATTTTTGTTATTCATGCTCTACCATTGTTTTTTACCAGCTCTGATGTTTAACTCTCTATAACCAGATTGAAAGTTGCTTCCCAGAGGGATACAGTGAATTCAATTGGATTCAAGACCCATTCTTGAATTTTGAAAGTTCTAACATGTTGTCAGTAAAACTAAATGAGCAATTGTGTGATATCATCTGTGATGCTGGGATTAAAACTAAATTTTTAGTAAATTATTTTGTATAGTTAGTGATAACATGAGACATGTCATGGACAACAAAATCCATAAACTTTTAGATTCTGACTTAACAAAGTTCTGGATATCTTTAAGAGATGAATATCCTGAACTTTCGGAGTTGCTCATCCCATTCACCACCTCATTCTTGAGTGAAATGGGATTTTCATCTCAAGTGAAAAGCAAGCACACAAATAGACTTGACGCACACTCAGATTTATGACTTAATTTAACCACTCTTGAATCCAACATACCCCAGCTTTTGCAGAAAAAGCAGCTCCAACTGTCACATTAGTAACTAATGATTAGTTAGGCAAGTAAAAACTCTTTTGTTTTTAACTTCAGCATGTGTTTATTAGAGCAAATTAGTGTTTTGAATTACATATTTGCTTTTTGCTTTTCTATAATTAAGTGTATATATAATTTGTTTAAGCATAAAAGAAGGCTTAAAGTTCTCAGTGTTACCAAAAATATGATTATAAAGTGGGTGCACAAGTAGTTCTGCCATGCACACACCCCTACAAGTCTAATTAATTTTTAAAATCTAAAAGGTTAAGTTAGATAATTAAACGTAGACACAACCTCCCAAAATCGTCTCTGTACCGTAATTATGTGCGATAAATGGAAACTAATTTCTGTACTTCCAATAAATACACCCTTTTAATAAAATATGTACCAATAAACTCCAATAAAATACTGTATGTACGAATAACGTAGCCTACTAGGTTATACGTTCTAAATTGCAAGTACCGATAGGTTTTAATTCGAATAAATACAGCCTTTAATGTATATACAGCCTTTTATCCATACAATAAATACAGCCTTTGAATGTACACTAACAAAGGAAATTTTTGTTAAATCTAATTAATTTTAAAAATCTAAAAGGTTAAGTTGCATTGTTAAACGTAGACACAACCTCCAAAAATCGTCTGTGTACCGTAATTATGTGCGATAAAAGGAAAATAATTTCTGTACTTCCAATAAATACACCCTTTTAATAAAATATGTGCCAATAAACCCCAATAAAATATGCAAATAGGTTATAGGTCTACGTTCTAAATTGGAACTAGGTTTTAATTCCGGTACTTCGAATAAATACAGCCTTTAATGTTATGTACAGCAGCCTTGTATGCATACAATAATTTAATGTACACTAACAAAGGAAATTTTTGTTAAATCTAATTAATTTTAAAAATCTAAAAGGTTAAGTTACATTGTTAAACGTAGACACAACCTCCAAAAATCGTCTGTGTACCGTAATTATGTGCGATAAATGGAAAATTATTTCTGTACTTCCAGTAAATACACCCTTTTATTGTACACTAACAAAGTAAATTTTATTTAAGTTACATTGTCTACATAACCTCCATAAACTGGCATTAGTTACTTGTGAAGAAAACAGTTCTAGTACACATCGAACACGGAAAAAAAATACAAACGTGGAGACGGAAGTTGTCTTTGGCCGCAGGAAACAGTGAAAGACCCAAAAATTAAAATACTTTGATATTTTGATTAACTTTCCCTTTCACTAAAGAAAGGTGTGCCTATGGATAAACCAGGGGGGGCCCGAATGGGTTGCGCAGTACGCGTTCTAAATCCACGCTACTGCGCATGACGTCACCATCGAGGCGGGATTCCGCACCTTACTGCTTCCTTAGTATTGTTACGTTGTTATATAGGTGTCAACCGGGTGTTATAAATTGTGAAGTTAATCACTGTTAATTTATGCGTTTGTTCGTAGGTATAGCAATACAATACAGATTTAGAACAAATATGTGTAGTGTTTAAAAAAAAAAAAAAAAAAAAAAAAAAACATGGTACAGAACTGTTTAAATTCTGTGGTAAACACTTCAGTTATTGTTGGTGTATTTCTGTGAGCAGAGTGTTTGTTTTATCTCGTGACGTTTCACAAGAACGTTCGACAGTAACAGTGTTAGGTTACCAATACGTTTGTATCGGTGTTTACGAAAATTTAATTATTTTACCTTTCTTAATTTTCTATTTATTCTTTTGTCTGTTGACATAGTTTTGGTTTTTTAATACGTGTATGTTTTTTGTTGTGACAGTGAGGTAAACGTTGTTTTATCATTTGTTTTTTTTTTGCCGTTGTTTTGTTGTTTGTTGAACATAGCTACCGTATTACTTTAGTTGTTGTACTTTTATTCTTGTACAGTTACTTTCTCTTAATTTTCTATTTATTAGTAGATTTCTTGTTGCTTGTTGTTGCGATAGTTTTTAGTTTTCAAGGCGTATTCGTTTTTTGTTGTGACACCAAGGTAAACTTTGTTGTTTCGTCTCATTTTGATTTTTCATTATTGAACATAGCTATTATTTCCGTTGTTTGAACTTACTCTTGTCCTTATTTTACTGCCAATATGCCTTCGTGTGCTGTAGCCGGTTGTAATTCACACAACAAAATAACGAAGGGGACAGATATTAAATATCATTCATTTCCAAAAGACCCCAAAGTACAAAAAATATGGATTTCGAAGTGCTACAGAAAAGATAATATTAATATTTCAAATGCTACGGTTTGCTCAAAACACTTTTCTACAACAGATTATGTTCGTGACTTACGTGCTGAGTTAATGAATATACCATCAAGAAGAGTTCTCAGAGAAGATGCTGTTCCCCATATGAATCTTCCCGTCGTCATCACTGCTTGTAATGACGGTATGCCTTGCCGCAGTGATGATAATACAGGGGTATCAGGCGTTCTTGAAAGTAATAAAGTCAGTGGCAGAAGAGAGAGATGTCATGCGAGAGAGGTCAGGAAAAGAGCCTTTAAAAAACCCTATCGGCTTTGTCACCCAAAAAAATTAAAATTGACCAAAGCACTATTACAAACTGCGAGATTGAGCTCGAGGATGTACAAACACTTAAGAAGCATGTAAAAAAGTTGAAAAGTGAAAACCGTTTTTTGAAATCTATGTGCGGGACTTTCAAGCTGAGAAATACACTTCTGAAGGAACAGAGAAAGGTTGCTCTTGAAAATTTAAAACGTCAAGACGAGAATCTGAAAAAACTTGTTGAAGATAAGATAAAAAAAGTTTTAGGACAAATTTTTACTGAAACACAAATTTTACTGAAACACAAATTAACTGCTTACTGTCAAATAAAAACCGTGCAAAATGGAACTCTGAAGATATCGCAAAGGCAGTTACACTACACACTGTATCAAGAAAATGTTACTTGTTTTTGAGAAATAAATGTGGTTTTCCCTTGCCAGGACTATCGACTTTGAAGAGATGGGCATCTGCTTCATTTTGCTGTCAGCCGGGCGTACTCCATGATGTTCTGTGTTTCATGAAAGCCGAGGTGAACACACTGACCACTGCTGAACGAATGTGTGTTATTTCTTTTGACGAAATGAATGTAGATAGTAGCGTCAGTTACGATCAGAAGGAAGATCGTGTTGTAGGGCCTCACAGCAATTGTCAGATTGCCATGCTTCGTGGCCTAGTAGCTGGTTGGAAGCAGCCAATATATTATGATTTTGATGTCCAAATGTCGGCTGCATTGTTAAAAAACATTATTTGTTGCGTGGAAGACGTAGGGTACAATGTTGTTGCCATTGTAGCAGATCTAGGGACAAAAAATCGACGAGTGTGGAATGAACTAAATGTAACGTATACAAATTCGTGGTTCCCAAACCCACACAACGTAGAAAAAGTCATATGGGTTTTCGCAGATGTTCCCCACCTTTACAGGCTTTTACGAAACCATTTTCTAGATGACGGTCTGACACTCTCCGACAACAAACACATCACAAAGACGACCGTTGAAAAATTGTTGGCATTGGATAATGGTGAATTCAAATTGTGCCCTAAGCTCTCACATGTCCATCTCACCGTCAAAGGTAGGGAACGTCAGCGCGTGTTTTTGGCGACGCAGTTATTCTCAAACACAACGGCTGAAGCAATTCGATATTTATTTCCTGAAGAAGAACATGTGGCTAAATTTTTTAAACTGATTAACGATTCTTTCGATATTTTAAATTCAAGAAGATGTGTAGATAATAAACCTTTGGCTACCGGGTATGGCACTCATGACGAAGTACAAGAAGGCGTACTTAAAAAAATGTATACTTGTGAAACAATGCGCGTAGGAAAATCTCGGAATTTGTTGCCATTTCAAAAAGGTTTCATGATGACCATCAACTCGTTATTTGGCCTTTTTAGTCATATACGAAAAAACAATCTTAAATATATTTTAACTGCAAGACTGCCTGGAAAATCTTTTCTCCCAAATACGAGGCATTGGGCAGTTTTTTATTAACTCACCACCGACAGAAGTTAAACATCGACTTCGTTTGCTTTTGGTGGGTCAAAATACAAATAAAATACCTTTTTCGAAGGAAGCACCTGTTGTCCAAGATGATGATCAGGAAATTATGACTTCTCATCTCTTGCAAGGTATCTTACCTGACATGACCGAGCAGCTATCTATGATTGAAGGGTCAACAGAAATGCAAGATTTCTCCTTGTCATTTAATGCAGACGTTGACGTTCCTGCGATCAGTGATGGAGCAGACTGCTCTACTGAGGGGTTCCGCTACCTAGCTGGCTACATTGCCTATCTTGGGAGAAAGCATGATCCTACAATGGGAACACCTTCAGAAAATGTATATCCCCCTCCCGTTGGTACTTCTGCTGGAGGCTGGATAGAGTTTTTATCTCGAGGAGGTCTTCTTGTTCCTTCAGAAGACTGGGTGCACAAGATTTCACAGCGTGAAATAATTTTTAGGGACATCAATGGGCCGGATAGTTTGTATAAAAGTAAAAATATTATAAAAAATTAGACTACAAGAATTTTAAGTAAATTTCCTGAGATGCCAACAGAAGTTGTAAAAATATACGCCAGGACGAGAATGTTCATTCGCCTTCGTTTCATGAATGACCGCATGAAAACAGCAGAAGCACAGAAGAGAAAATCACGCCAGTGGCACGCATCGTCCATAGTTAAACCCACACATTAATTAATATATTTCTACTTTTGTATTAATTAGGATGGTATTATAGGCATCATTGTTCTTTGCAGGAAGGCGGAACTTAGACAGCCGCTGTCTGGTTTGGACTTTGAACTGAGTAGAGGTCTGATAAGTAACTGGTCAGTGGACTCTGGGTTCCGTCTATAAACAAACGGGTTCAATGTATAACTAGCCCATAATTTTTAAACCGCCTATATTCTGTAAAATTAAAATTTTAAATTAATTTTGTACAGAATATAGCTAGTCCCAAGCCTAGATAAAGCGTGAGGGGAAGTTGTGGTTGAAAAAAATACATGTGTGTGCGCGCGAACACATGAGCGCTACCAAATAATGATATATTTTCATCAAATTATAAGGAATACTGTGACGAAAAAAGAGAAGTTATAAAGCCTATTGTACTGCAATTTTATTTCTAAAGTCTAACACGGGCTTTAAAAAATTATAAAAAAAGGGTGTAGAAAATAGGAACTAAAAATAGTACAAAGAGCATTTAATTGTCATTACTTTCAATTTTTTCAAACCGTGTCTATTGTATGCAGGCGAACGGAAACTTTCTAACAAATAAGTGTATAGTTTGATAAAACGAGTCACTTCTGTAATTAGTCTACTAAAATTTGCTTCATTAGTATTCAGGCTTTGTTTATATCGGTCTAGACTGATCTAATTACTAAATTTAATTTTTAGCAAGGTGCTTTGGTATTATTTTTCCGACTATCAATCGGTTTATTAACAATTATGTATAGGAAATCTGTACTGCTTCTTCAGTTGCTATACGTATACGATTAATATTAAAAGCGTACACATTTAAATTACGCAAACATTCGCTTCATATAACATTATTACGTACTTCATTCAATAAAATAAGTTCGTAAATAAAAATATAAATAAACAAACTGTAGTTAATAAAAAAATAACAACATATTTGTATTGAGAGGTATTTACCGCGCAGCTCGTTCCTCGATGGTGACGTCATTTCAACAGCCAATAGCAATTCGTTTCGGTTCGGGCCCAACCTTATTATAGAGTAACCTTGGGATAAACGATACCTATCGATATAAGTATGGTATCGATACTTTTTTCGATACCAAGTATTTTGGTATCGATACCAAGTTTTCGATACGAGTACTGGTATCGATACCAGAGGTCCGGTATCGGAAAAAATACTCAAACGAAATTTTTTTTATTTTAATAATTATAATTAAAAAGAATGTACCGTGCTAAAAACAGGGGGAAAATGTGATAATAATTTAAGTTTTAACTTCTTAAGTGTTAAGTGGCCCAAGTGTCAATGTTTATGTTGGCAACGGCTGACGAATTCCAGAATTTGCATAACCTTCCTATGCTGTTAGTGCTACGCTTTTGTTGTTTTGTTTCTTGGCTTCAGGTTTATTCAGAGTTCAGACTTCAGTTCCTACTCTTTATTTTTACCACTGAGAACTGTGACTACTGTTTTAGTGTTTGTTTTGTTGAGTTTTAAATAATGTCACCTCCTAAGAGGAAGGTGTGGGGGTATTTTGCTAAAGCGGACGGAACTGTCGCAGAATGCAAGACTTGCGGAAAGAAGATAAACTATAGTGGAAACACATCCAACCTCTTCAAACATCTAAAGGTAAATCATGCCCGCATACATTCAGAATTAGGAGATCGAGTAAAGCAACCAACTTTGCCTGAGAAGCGGCCGAAATTAGGCGAATGCTCAAGTTTACCTTCTACTTCTAGTTTTACCGAATCTTGTAGTCATGATGATGATCAACAAATTATTAAGCCTATAGTAGAAGCTTTCCAAAAGGCCTCATCGTTTCAAGACGGTGGTGCTAAATACCATGCGATTACACAGGCAATTTTATACTTTATCTGTAGAGATATGAGACCATTCGCTATAGTAGATGGCTGTGGGTTTAGGAAATTAATGAAGGTGGTCTCTCCTTTGTATGTTGTTCCGTCAGGAACAACTCTAAAAAGAAAAATGAATGAAAAATATGAAATGTGCGCTCTCCGAGTGAAAGTCGGTCTCACAAAGATAAGTCATTTCTGTTTAACCACCGATATTTGGACAGACACCATGAACAAACGTGCCTACTTAGGGGTTACTCTTCACTATTTGGATGATGGAAGTATCAATCATAAGACTACTAATTTAGGTGTCGTTCCATTACAAAAAACACATACTGTACAGGAGAGAACATTTCAGATGCTTTGACTAATCTAATGAGTCAATGGGATATACCAAAAGAAAAAATTTCAAATGTTGTGACCGATAATGGCGCAAATATGGTATCTGCCATCAACTTGTTTATTGGAAAAAATAGGCACATTGCCTGCTTCGCCCACACGATTAATTTAGTGGTTGAGTCTTCTCTGAAAAACATTAATGCTCTTCCATCCATTCAAAAAGTTAGGGCCATCGTGAAATGGGTGAAGAATAGCATGAAGGTTTCTGATAAATTTCGTCAGCTTCAATCGACGCATGAAATTTCTGAAGGAGAACATAAAAAACTTATCCTGGATGTAGCAACGAGGTGGAACTCAACATATTATATGTTGCAACGGTTTTTAGAAATGGTTTCGACCATTAGTCAACTTGCTATTGAGGACATGTCTGCTCCAGAAATGCCAACTAATCGGGAGTTAATCGACATCAAAAATATTTTATTACTTCTCCAGCCATTTGAATACGTGACAAGGGAGGCATCAGGGGAAAAATACATGACGTTGTCAACAATTATTCCAATGGTAAATATATTGATCAAACAGCTGGAAAAGATTACAAATGAAATACAGAATGGAACTATATAATGCAGACCAAATGACCTAAGTAATGTAAAAGTAAAGTAAAAACATTTTTACTTTTTTTTAGTAGGAAGGTGCCACTACGCTAAAGTTTGTCAGATTTATTTACAGAAAATGCTTGAATTACAAAATAGAATGAGTAACTCAGAATTTGATAAATCTACGAAAGGTTATTTTACTGTAACAACAAAACATTTTTCAGTGGTACTTGAACCTATATTCTCATAGAACAGACAGCAAATCAAGAATTTAAAGTCCAAGGTGGCATTGTTCACTGAGGATTCACAGAGGAAATATTAAATTCATATTGATCACTACCAAATCAGCATTTTCGGATATTTGTCAAGAACTTGAAAATGTTTGCAGCACTACATTTTTCACATCTCAATAACATGTTGAGTTAAGAGAAACTCGAATTGCAAGAAATGATTCACATAGCTTTAAGTCCAGCAGACAAAGATATATTTTTCTTAAAACCAAATATCGGCAAAATTATTTTCCTCGCAAAATTTGCAAATGCAATTCACAAATGTCACAAGTTTCATCCTTCTAGCACATGCTTTTAGTGGCTGTGACATGACTAGTTCAGTTCATGGGAAAGATAAAAAACAATTACTGAAGCTACTCGAGAATAATAGAAATTTGGACAATGCTGTAGAGAGTGAATTCAAATACAAGTGAAGTAGAAAAAGCTGGTGAAAATTGATTTCTAATTTTGTATGGTTCGAAAGATAAAAGGCAAACACTAGACGAGTACAGATTTCAGATGTTTCAGAAATCTCTCAAAAAGGCATCTGCCAAATTAGCGCTGTTACCTCCAACTTCAGCAGCTGCAGCTCAGCATTCCTTTAGAGTTTACTACCAAGTTCAGAAATGGCTAGTAACTACATTATAACCAGCTCCTGAATCAATTTTGAATTTAGTTTTCTGTGGCTGCACGACTGACTATTCTACTTTTCGTTGTCGCTGCCTAAAATCCACAATTTTGTTGTTTTGCAATGCACAGTTACATGTAAAAATTGCCAAGGATCAACGTGTCAGAATTGTGAAACGCCAGGTTATAATATTAATGTTGCTGATAGTGAAGAGATTAATATTGACGATGAAAATGAAAGTGAATTTCATATTGATGATCTTGAAGAAACAAATGTCAATGAAAACAGTGATATTGAAGACTTTTTGTGACTTAAATTTTTATTATAAAAAACTATTACAAAAGAAAAAGCTTACCATATTTTTAAAAATTAGTGTATAATTTTTTTGTAACATTTTTTCTTGTACTATTATTTTAAATAATTTCCATTTAATTAAATTTAAATTTATCATCTGATATTTCTGAACAAATTATTTATTCAGTTGTAAAAATTTTACTTTATCTTAAGTGTTTGTTTTCGTAAATGTTTTGTATTGATTCTACCTTTCTTTTGTGTAATTCACATATTTGATTTCATAAACTGATTGCTTTCTGATTTTGACATTTTGTGATATGTGTTTAATTATGTAATTAATTTTTTTAAATGACTATTTTGTACAGTTCAAGATTAATTTTTTTGTATTTTTACATCATTTTAATTTTAGTCATTAAGTTAAGTAAAAATGTTCAGATTTTAAATTCTCAATAATTATTGCATTTGCTTTTTTTATTCAAACAATGTTTTATTTATAAAATTTTTGTTTCATTTTACGATCCTTTTACTATCTTATTCTTACTGTTGTTATTATGATTACACTTTTATAAATATCGAAAGATACTTTTTCAAAATATTTCACCTGGAATAATAAATTATGTGAACGTATCAAAAATGTGTTTTTTCACTTTTTTGTAAATATTCATCCTCTTAAAAAAGACAAAAAAACGATTATTCACATGCAATTCACACAAAATACAAAAAAATACAATATACTCTAAGTTTTAAATGTGGCCTATTACATCAATCTTTGACATACAGGAATGTGACACCCACCAGATTATAGGGAATTTTGTGAGCTACAACTTTTATTTGAAACATTTTTTTATAAAATACTTCAGTTTTAAGTTATACGCGAAAAATCGATTTTTCACCCCTTGTAAAACCACCCCTAACACTTTTGAGTGGTAGACTCAATGGTTTTGTATAATTTATGGTTCAAGGACTACATGTACAAAAATTAGCTTTTATTTAATTTTTTCCTTAAAAATTCCTATTTTTCCTGGGCTATATTGTCAGTATCATTGGTTCTCCAGCACACAAACTATCTAGTACTAGCCCAACAGCTGCAATTTAGATGTAACATGTAACACCACCAAAACGCACATAAAGAGCTCCAAACAGTTCAGGCAGGACACCTTGTTCCTAACCATACAACAAAGTAAACAGCTTTGGGTGATTAAAAGACTACTTTTTGTTTCCTTGTTCACCAAACTTGCTATAAGCCCTAGAACTTATCCACAGGAAACACAATATTCCGGCACAATCAGGTGTACAATCACTGATGGAAAACACGTTTACACAGCACATACTTCCATTACATGGACAGAGTTTCCTACTAACTGACTAGCACCTTCAATTCCAATAATAGAAGAAGCCAGTCTGTTAACCTTTATCCACATGGTAGACTTTTTCCATATAGCTGGGTTTTTTTTTTCTTGAAACACCTAAACAAGTTAACAGTAATATTCAGTTTGCAGCAGAGGAAAGCTTCTTTTTTTATATTTTGGTTGAAAGTGAAATGATTGAAAATTGACGCCCAGAACTACAACAATTTCACAAACAGATCAATCGGGTTTACATTTGATGAAGACACCAATACAGATGGCAGCTCCAGAAAGTTGAACAACAAACTTTCTCATAGACGAGATAGTATGGACAGGCTTGAAAGAATCTCATGAAACATTACATTAGGACAGCTAAGGACTGAATACACCTAGAAGAGCAAGTGGTATATATAGAACCGTAGTGACTGCAACTGCTCCTACATCAGCCAGTCTAACCAACACATAAGACAGCGGGTCAGAGATTACAGGTTTGTACTGAATAAAGCCTTAGAAACATTAGCATTAGTCCAGCTTACAGTCGAGACATGAGAAAAATAACATGTTGATGTCACCAATCAACATCGAGATGTAGAAACCATGAAAAGCAAATCTAGTGAGATCAAAAAAGATTGGACGCGTCCAACAAATCGGCTTATGAAACCATTCCACTTGCAAACATATTTAATATGCTAAACTTGTGTTGCTACCACTAATACTCACTTACACTTCCATTAGTGCTTTCAAGCCTCTTGGCTCATCTTCAGATGGAAACAACATATAAAACATCTTCAGATGGTTGTTTCCATCTGAAGATGAGCCGAGAGGCTTGAAAGCTCTCATGGAAGTGTAAGTGAGTATTAGTGGTAGCAACACAAGTTTAGCATAAGTTAGACTTAACCATTAAATTGTATTTATCGTTTAAACATATTTCATAATACAGCCAAACACTAACTGCAATGTAAGCCAACAACCGATCAGAAAAAAGGCTAACTGCGAGATAATAAAAACGTGTTATCCCAACTCCACGGCGGCATAAAAAATGGGCAATTACAACCAAAAGCCAAGATGATCCACCATAAAGTCAGGTCAGCCTCATTAAAAATTTTCTGAATATCCCCCGTGAAGTTTAATATCCTTTCAGTACAGTCATCACTCCTCAGGGAACTTCTTCCTCAAGCATGCTGCTTGCATCTGTTTACCTTTGTCACCGGTACGACAGGCCCATATTTAGGCATGTGGTATTCTGTGCTTGTGCACAGGGCGGCAAGATTTGGGGGGCGGCAAAATTTTGGATTTTTATTTTTTAGATTCACAATGAAAGGATATTTCCACTGCAAACTAACGCCTACGTCACACACGTCCGCCTTTTCTACAAACATTGTGCACAGTTTAATCTGAGTTGTGGCATCAGGAACTCGAAATGGTTAATAAACGTCAACCACTGCTGTGTGTAGTGAAAATGTGTTGTGTCTATTCAGCGTCACCGCTGGTCTCCAGCACAGAGATACGTTTTCTCATTCGTCAGAATCCCGCCAACGAGAGTATTCAAGGTCAAATAACATTTATAATGTGTAATGGCACAGCCATGTATGTTTACAAAACGTACTACTATTTTGGCTGACACTTATATACAGATCTACGTCTGACCTAATGCAACCTCTTATTTATCTGTACAAATCAGCTGTCTGTTTTTACGTTTCCACCAAACGTGTTGGTAGCCTGACGTGTTCGTACTCCTTAAAAAATAATATAGTAATGTAATTACAGTACTGTATGTGTTTATTTGTTATTTTCAAAATAAAATACGCAAACTTTAGTTGTTAAATTCAAAATTTACATATTCATTACATTTACGATGATACGTATATATACAATATTATTGGTACTGTATATGTATAATAAATATTTTCTTAGGAAAAAAACGCGTTATAGCGAATTCGTGTTATGTGGGATCGCGCAAAGCGGGTATGATTTGTGGGTCTTTCACTATAGCCAGCAGGCTAATAAAATAAAATACAGATAAAAGGCTGTATATAACATTAACGGCTGTATTTATTCGAAGTAAGTAATGCCAGCTTATGTAGGTTATGTATGACAATGTAACTTAAATAAAATTTACTTTGTTAGTGTACAATAAAAGGGTGTATTTACTAGAAGTACAGAAATTATTTTCCATTTATCGCACATACTTACGGTACACAGACGGTTTTTGGAGGTTGTGTCTACGTTTAACAATGTAACTTAACCTTTTAGATTTTTAAAATTAATTGCATTTAACAAAAATTTCCTTTGTTAGTGTACATTCAAAGGCTGTATTTATTGTATGGATAGAAGGCTGTATATATTCGAATTAAAACCTATCGGTACTTCCAATTTAAAACGTATAACCTAGTAGGCTACGTTATTCGTATATATTTTATTGGAGTTTATTGGTACATATTTTATTAAAAGGGTGTATTTATTGGAAGTACAGAAATTAGTTTCCATTTATCGCACATAATTACGGTACAGAGACGATTTTGGGAGGTTGTGTCTACGTTTAATTATCTAACTTAGATAGTAGGTTTCGTTATTGGTGCACATTTTATTGGCACATATTTTATTAAAAGGGTGTATTTATTGGAAGTACAGAAATTAGTTTTCATTTATCGCACCTTATTACGGTACAGAGACGATTTTGGGAGGTTGTGTCTACGTTTAATTATCTAACTTAACCTTTTAGATTTTTAAAATTAATTAGACTTAACAAACATTTCCTTACTTAGTGTACATTCAAAGGCTGTATTTATCGTATGGATAAAAGGCTGTATTTATTCCAAGTACCGGAATTAAAACCTACTTCCAATTTAGTACACGGTACAATCTAACGTAGGCCTATAACCAAACAAGTACATTAAAATCCTTTTTTCAACATAATGCAATAAAAAGCAATGTGCAGTAGAGGTGGGCTAAACTGTTATTTTAAAATACTAGGTATGAAAATACCGTTCCAAAAAAATAACAGGTACAAATACCTGTTATTATATACTATATATACATAACCTATATTATCCTTTGTAAGTAACTCGTTTTGAGTTTCCTGCAGGCCTCCTATGTACTATCTTCAAATAAATACACTCCAAGTACGTTTATTTTCACCTAGATAAACCTATTAATATATTAATAAACCTACTTGCTGTGTATTTATTTGAAGATATTATATAACCTATACTATATAATTTGTTATAAGAAATAAATTGAAACTAAAAGTATTAACAGTGTTACTTTACACTGTGACTTTATTAAACTATTACTGTTTAAATGAAAATAAGAAACAAGAGAATTTATAGGCCTATCTCCCTTTGGGAATACCAATTTAAGTTTTCACTAGTAGTAAACAAACTAACATTGGTTAGACAAATCAGTTGCGAAACTCGGGGCAATTAAATAATTTAGAGTAGGCCTACACGTAATACCACGAAAAATAATGTGAAAAAACATCAGAAACGTATAATAAAAACATAACAGTAAGCCACAAGAGTGAATGAGAATAAACAAAATTTTATAAATAAAAATAAACAAATGTAATAAAATAAATATAAATACATAAATAAAAACCCAAAACGGGTCTTTCACTATAGCCTGCGGCAAAAGTGAACTTCCGTCTCCACGTTTGTACTTTTTTTCCGTGTTCGATGTGTACTAGAACTGTTTTCTTCACAAGTAACTAATGCCAGTTTATGGAGGTTATGTAGACAATGTAACTTAAATAAAATTTACTTTGTTAGTGTACAATAAAAGGGTGTATTTACTGGAAGTACAGAAATAATTTTCCATTTATCGCACATAATTACGGTACACAGACGATTTTTGGAGGTTGTGTCTACGTTTAACAATGCAACTTAACCTTTTAGATTTTTAAAATTAATTAGATTTAACAAAAATTTCCTTTGTTAGTGTACATTAAATTATTGTATACATACAAGGCTGCTGTACATAACATTAAAGGCTGTATTTATTCGAAGTACCGGAATTAAAACCTAGTTCCAATTTAGAACGTAGACCTATAACCTATTTGCATATTTTATTGGGGTTTATTGGCACATATTTTATTAAAAGGGTGTATTTATTGGAAGTACAGAAATTAGTTTCCATTTATCGCACATAATTACGGTACACAGACGATTTTTGGAGGTTGTGTCTACGTTTAACAATGCAACTTAACCAATTTAGAACGTATAACCTAGTAGGCTACGTTATTCGTACATACAGTATTTTATTGGAGTTTATTGGTACATATTTTATTAAAAGGGTGTATTTATTGGAAGTACAGAAATTAGTTTCCATTTATCGCACATAATTACGGTACAGAGACGATTTTGGGAGGTTGTGTCTACGTTTAATTATCTAACTTAACCTTTTAGATTTTTAAAATTAATTAGACTTGTAGGGGTGTGCATGGCAGAACTACTTGTGCACCCACTTTATAATCATATTTTTGGTAACACTGAGAACTTTAAGCCTTTTTTTATGTTTAAACAAATTATATATACACTTAATTATAGAAAAGCAAAAAGCAAATATGTAATTCAAAAAACTAATTTGCTCTAATAAACACATGCTGAAGTTAAAAACAAAAGAGTTTTTACTTGCCTAACTAATCATTAGTTACTAATGTGACAGTTGGAGCTGCTTTTTCTGCAAAAGCTGGGGTATGTTGGATTCAAGAGTGGTTAAATTAAGTCATAAATCTGAGTGTGCGTCAAGTCTATTTGTGTGCTTGCTTTTCACTTGAGATGAAAATCCCATTTCACTCAAGAATGAGGTGGTGAATGGGATGAGCAACTCCGAAAGTTCAGGATATTCATCTCTTAAAGATATCCAGAACTTTGTTAAGTCAGAATCTAAAAGTTTATGGATTTTGTTGTCCATGACATGTCTCATGTTATCACTAACTATACAAAATAATTTACTAAAAATTTAGTTTTAATCCCAGCATCACAGATGATATCACACAATTGCTCATTTAGTTTTACTGACAACATGTTAGAACTTTCAAAATACAAGAATGGGTCTTGAATCCAATTGAATTCACTGTATCCCTCTGGGAAGCAACTTTCAATCTGGTTATAGAGAGTTAAACACCAGAGCTGGTAAAAAACAATGGTAGAGCATGAATAACAAAAATGTACAGTTTAGACTATGTACAAAACAGGTTGAATTTAAATTGTTAAAATGATATATCTTAGTTATTTACATGTAGTAGCTTTTTAAGACACAGTAAATAAATTTCCGAACCTGACTTTGCAACCCACCAAATGCCCTCTCGGGACCCTGCAGTGGCTCATGCCCAATAGGTTAAGAAATGCTGAACTAAAGGCATGTTTGTGGAGTGAAACATAAAAGATAACCCAGACTTCTAAAATGCTCTTAGTGAAATGGGATTTTCAGGAGTAACAACACACTATTTGGTTAACAAGCACATTTTACTAATATTCTAATACCAAGTCAATTAGATAGCTTAAATGTGTAGTACTCTATGTGATGCTGATCACATACTGTTAATCAGCAGCACTGCAGAATATTCTAGAGCCACACTCTTGGCATTCATCTGGAACTTTATCACATTAGCCTGATAATTAGGATGTTGCCACCAGCTGAGTTTTAGAAAGTTGGTGTAGTAGGTTGTGCATTCATATAGGATGATATTAGACAGCAGTTTTTAATAAAAGTGACAAATGATCAATTGTTTACTTGTGTTGTAAACAATTGTGATTTTTTTATTACTGTTTGTAGGCTATACTACTACTGGTATCTGGTATTCAGTAATTCATTCCACTGTTTTAAGTTCATAATTCTTGTCACTGGTTGTAAGAATATTATTCTCATTAATTTTCCAATTCTATGAAGTCTTCAGTAGTTTAACCATGATGAGACTCAACTTTATCACTGAAGATGCCACATCACTGAATGAGCAAAACTTTTCTTTAATAATCTCAACAAAGCATGGTTATCAGCTGAAAAAAAGTTTTAGTATTAAAAGTTTTGATCACGCAAATCTATAAGGGATACTAAAAAGAAATAACATAATAATTGTATTGGACATAAAGTTATGTCCACAAAACAGATTTTGTTTGAAATAAATAAAACACAATATGACACAAATATTAATTTTATGAATACTTGTTTGGCACATATTACAGAAGGTTACACCATTAAATGAGTTTGCCTAAGTATAAAATTCTTGTCAGATGAAAAACGTGTACAGTCAGAATACTATTTGTTATGTACAATACAAATGATTCACTATGGGTAGCAGTGACACATAAACACTAGACATTGACACTGAATTGTACTTGTTTTGAATGATTCATTGGGTCCTACCTGACCAGAGTACAGGTATTAACCAAGAGATGTTTAGTATACTGCTGTGTAACTGCTACAATGATGAATTATAAGTAGTACTTTTTGTTTTGGTCATCAACCTTGAAAAGGATAATAGAAACTTTGTATACCATGCTTCCAGCAGTTTTACATGATACATTCCTAGCACAAATAAGAAAAGTTTAAATCTGCTGATGATCTAAAGGAGTGATAGTTATTTGCAGACTGACAGGGTTATAAAATAATTCTGAAAGAATTGTTGCTTTTACAATACCATCCTTTATCAAGTGGCTACTCAAATCTGCCAGCTTTTCACAGAAACTGAAGTTTGATTATTAGATCCATCATGATGACCTACTGATGCTCCAAACATTTCAAAGTTTCTCCTAGCCTTAAAAAACTAGACTGGCCTCATTGATTGACATGATTAATGTTAAATTTACTTTGGGATACTTCCAAACATAGTACAGTTTAAAATAAACAAACAAAATTGTATTTCTAATTTTTCCAGAAGAAAAAATTCTATTTAATTTGATCTGGATAGAACGTGTATTAAACAATAATACTATTTGATGCAAATAATGAAAATATCCGTGTGGAGAACTATACATGACTTCCATGTTTTAAGATTTATATTTAAAATCGTTATAGAAATGAAATATTTCTACAGAAACTACTTCTATCTTCAGCCTCAACCACAGAAAACACACACACACACACACACACAATTCCTTTTTTCTTTATTTAATTTGAATTCAGAGTATTGGCACATATTTTATTAAAAGGGTGTATTTATTGGAAGTACAGAAATTAGTTTCCATTTATTGCACATAATTACGGTACACAGACGATTTTTGGAGGTTGTGTCTACGTTTAACAATGTAACTTAACCTTTTAGATTTTTAAAATTAATTAGATTTAACAAAAATTTCCTTGTTAGTGTACATTCAAAGGCTGTATTTATTGTATGGATAAAAGGCTGTATATACATTAAAGGCTGTATTTATTCGAATTAAAACCTATCCGTACTTCCAATTTAGAACGTATAACCTAGTAGGCTACGTTATTCGTACATATTTTATTGGAGTTTATTGGTACATATTTTATTAAAAGGGTGTATTTATTGGAAGTACAGAAATTAGTTTCCATTTATCGCACATAATTACGGTACAGAGACGTTTTTGGGAGGTTGTGTCTACATTTAATTATCTAACTTAGATAGTAGGCTTCGTTATTGGTGCATATTTTATTGGGGTTTACTGGCACATATTTTATTAAAAGGGTGTATTTATTGGAAGTACAGAAATTAGTTTCCATTTATCGCACATAATTACGGTACAGAGACGATTTTGGGAGGGTGTGTCAACGTTTAATTATCTAACTTAACCTTTTAGATTTTTAAAATTAATTAGACTTAACAAACATTTCCTTACTTAGTGTACATTCAAAGGCTGTATTTATTGTATGGATAAAAGGCTGTATTTATTCGAAGTACCGGAATTAAAACCTACTTCCAATTTAGAACACAGTACAATCTAACGTAGGCCTATAACCAAACAAGTACATTAAAATCCTTTTTTCAACATAATGCAATAAAAAGCAATGTGCAGTTTCTGTTAACACCCAAATGATTAAGTATTAATAATGGGTTAGAGTGGAATACTGTTAGCCAATTCATTTGTAATAGCTAAAATTGCCAAATTATTAAGCCTTTCTTGGTAGGTAGTGCTTCTCTGCCAAGTTTTCAGTGAATTCGCTATACTGCTCAAAGATTTTTCAGGAGACAAACTGTAACTGGAATAGTACAGAAAAGCCTATAGGCAAGACAGAAGTTCACAAATACAGTTTGAAGGTTTTTGGAGTAGGCTTAGTGGATTCTTTTCTGATTCAAACTCTGTTTTATAAATGTTCTTCAAGTGTAATATTTCTTCAAATAGATCCATTGCCAATTCCTTTTTAAACTTGCTAATGAGAACTTTTACTTTCAATTCTAATTCATCATTTTCCATGTCCGTAAAGTTCAATACTGGTGGAAACAAGTCACGAATTGAACTAATTGCAGTGAATCGTGTTTTTATGTTGCCCATTACAAACTCTAATACTGGGTACATGACTGAGGTTTTAAATTTATTTTCTTGATCTTTGTTTACTGAAAAATCACTATTGGATTGATCTGTACTTTTTTTCCACCTTTTGGGAGATTCAGGAGGAACTTTTATTAGTTCTTTTGCAATTAAGTTTGGTTCTTCAATTATGCTGTCTGGGTTATCACGCAACAATTTCAATTCTGTCAGCAAATCTTCCACTAGAGTTATTTCAACAAGTGTGATTCCTTTGCTTTGAATAACAACATTTTTTTAGTCAATATATGAAAGCACTTTGAACCAAAATGATGCCAACATTAAGCTCTTTGTGGAATTGAAATATTTCTTAAACCCTAATATGATGTTGTAGGCAGAGGGAGTTAGACTAGAAGACATCTCTTCTAAAGTATATCCAACAATTTAAGTACTCCTGGGTAGTGCTTAACTATCGGTTTGACAGCTTGGATCCTCTCACTTCATCTTGTTTCAGGGAAGCTCTGCAGTGATAAAGGAATGTGCTTTTTCAAAACTTCCCAACATTTTTCTCTAGGGCTGCTAGAGAAAAATGAGTAAAGACTTGCAACATGCCCGAAAAATGTCATCACATCTGCATTGAGTTTTGCAGCATTAACACACACATGTTTCAAGGAATGCGCCCCACATGGTAAAAATATTATGGATTCGTTCTTTTCAAGAATTCTACTTCCAATTTAGAACCCAGTACAATCTAATGTGTGGAGAACCATACATGACTTCCATGTTTTAAGATTTATATTTAAAATCGTTTTAGAAATGAAATATTTCTACAGAAACTACTTATATCTTCAGCCTCAACCACAGAATTGTGGTCACTAACATCTACCACCTCACATTAGCGCACTTGATTTTCACTGATGATGGCAGTCGATGGCACTTCCGAAACGTCTGGTATTGCAGAATACATTGGACCACGGCCAAACAGCCTGGAAAGGAATTTTATCAACAAACTACTTCATCGTTGCCGATAATGTAGTACACATAAAAAATTATCCCCTCCCCTTCACCTATCATTTTAAATTATAGAAAATTATCCCCTCCCCCTTCAACTTCCCCCTACCCCTTTTCATTTATCGATATTTCATCTACCTTTCTAGAGTGGATTATTATGACCTTTTCAGGATACTTTATTTATCAAAATTAAGTACTTTACTCTTGTTAAAACATAAAACGTTGCAGGTAAACTACCCCTTCTCCTTAACCGATCTTCACCAAAATCAACAGACCTTGAGTCCTCTACAATATGCAAAAAATTATTTGAATTTGCGGCGATTATCATTCGCCATAGACAAAATTCTATACACAG
Source organism: Magicicada septendecula (assembly GCA_034769895.1). Lineage (NCBI taxonomy): Eukaryota > Metazoa > Arthropoda > Insecta > Hemiptera > Cicadidae > Magicicada > Magicicada septendecula. Next base: position 806,741,156 of record CM068367.1, read on the forward strand.
ACATCTTTCAAAAAATTACTTCTTTATGTATTGAGGGTAGTACAATCAGAATCAGCCCTTATCTCGAACACGATTTTTTTCGCCATCCATTTCCTTATGGAACATGGAAGTAAAAACAATATCCTTCTTTTTATAATATGTATTGCACATGTTTTCTAACACGGGACACTAATTATTAGATAAAATGTTTACCTTCATTTAAGCCAGCTTCCACTCACTGTGTACTTTCTCAGAGGCCATAACATGTTCTTTTTAACGTTGCCGAACATAAATTGATGTTGAATTAAAAATAATGTAAAGGATTAGCACCTGAAGTTTGCAACGTGCAAGTTGAAGAATCTATTTAATTATTGCACTTAACTTGATATAAGTACTGATTACATTTCAGGATTATTATTTTCAGAAATAATGTATGTAAACCAGATTTCCCCATATAAAGTTAATTAAAATTCTTTAACGCATAGCATTCCAGGCCTTTATAGTAGTAGATTTGTATTACTAAATTTGAATTTACAAAAATAATTCTCTTTGATTAACCAGAGTTACACACACAAACTAAATGCTGAGTGTCCTCCTAGTGTATAAATTCAGCTAAAACACTATTCCAAAAACTTACCTTGTTACTAGAATATGTGACATGATGAACTTTTCATGTTAAATAGTTTAAATACTTTGTGTTGAGAGTTAAGCAATTTACCTAATTTTTATTTATGCAGGCATATAGCAAAATCTGATCATCATGAAAAAGGAATAAGGCATTTTGTAATAGCAATTAACTGATTAGTTCCTGCTGTATTACTGACTGATATTACAAGACCAATTTTTGTTTAATTGAAAAGATATATTTTAACTGTTTCTTTTGGTGCAATCTGTAAATTCCATGACACACATCCATAAAGGTTTGAAAATATGCTTATTGCAGTTTGATAGGAAAACATTCTCAAAAAACTAATACAAATTTGTTATGTCTGATCACACCAGCTATCCTTTCTATTTGAAATGAGCCTTTTATCCAGATTTATTATATAATAATATATATAATACTTTCACTTATGAACTTACTATTGTCACTTCCCAAACGTTTCAAGATGTTGTTTCTCTTCTTCAGTGGGTTGAGTACTAACTGTCGATTACAGAATAACCGTTACGGAATGAAGTGTGTGGTGGGGGTTGATGGTGGGAAGGGGTTGGCGCTGAGGTTCGAATTATGTGTGTGGATCAGTGTGTCAAATAGTGTATGTGATTTGTAATGTATCTGTTCGTTTAATATGTTGTTTGGTTGTAGTGTGTGATATCTGTATATTTAAAATTGTTCAGCTGTGTTTAGTTTTCTACTTTTTGGTAAGTAGTGTAATATTTCCATGTTGTGTTCTATGTTTGTGTAGCTGTGGTTTTCGTTATGTAAATGTGTGGCAAATGTGGAATGTATGTAGTTTGTGGTGAGGGCTTTTAAATGTTCAGAAAACCTGGAAGAAAAAGATCTTCCCGTCTGGCCGATGTAGAATTGTTGACAATCATTGCAATTTAATTTGTAAACCCCTGTTTTGCTGTATGTGTCGCTGTCTTTGTTAGTATTGTTTATGTGTTTTCTAATGGTGTTGTTGGTTCTGTAAGCTACTTTATAATTTTGTTTCCTAAATGTGTTTGCAATTTTATGTGTATTGGAATTGTAGTATGTAAGTGTTATGTATTTACTGGGTTGTGTGCTGTTGGTCAGATGTGTTTTACTTTTTGTGTTGAGGATTCGTTTATGTAGTTTATTTATTAATTCAGGGTTGTATCCGTTTTTGACTTCTATGTATTTAATTGTGTTTAATTCATCTTGGTGGTCATGTGTGTTTAGGGGTATTGACGTGAGCCTATGGAGCATGTAGTTGAAAGCTGCATGTTTGTGTTGAGTTGGGTGGTTGGATGTGTTGTGTATGACCATGTCTGATGTGGTGGGTTTTCTGTATATTTTGTATGTGTGTGTGTTGTTTGTTTTGGTGATTGTAAGGTCTAAAAAGTTTATGCTGTTGTTTAATTCTATTTCAAGTGTGAATTTTAATTTATGGTGTAAAGTGTTAATGTATTTATGGAAATTTTCTATTTGTCTTTTGTTGCCGTTGTAAAGGAGTAAAATGTCGTCGACATACCTGTGCCAATATATTATTTTATCAGTGTATTTGTTGTTGTTCAGTATGTGTTTCTGTTCTATGGTGTGTATGAATATTTCTGCTAGTATACCTGATATAGGGGAGCCCATGGGTAGACCATCTACGTTTGGGAAGTGACAATAGTAAGTTCATAAGTGAAAGTATTATATATATTATTAAATTAATAAGTGAACGAAGAGGATGCAACAACAAGATAATTTATTATATAGTATTGTGCCAAGATATATCACTACATTTGTATACTGTAATACAGTAGTGGTAGAATATTATCATTCCACTAATATTACCCTAACATAATAAATGAAAATACATTATATACACATCTTTTGACATAATCATCCTTTCACTTATCACTTTTTGCCTATCAATTTATTTGATGAATATATATTTTACGATTTATGTAAAATACAACAGGTGTTTAACGGACACGTACTATGTGTAGACCTCTTATTTCCCTCCTCGGCAGGTTGAAGCTCAACTGGCACTAGAGTTGGGTATGAAATTATACTATGCTCATAGTCTGTCTGTTAGCAGCTAGTGGCATCTATTGACATTCACTCATGTCAAATTACAGAGTCGGTAAAGAATGTTCGAAATTTTAATGTAAACAAATTAATAGTTAAATAATTAATATAATGGAAGTATCACATATATAATGTATGTAAATGTAATTGTGAAAAAACGATGTAGGGCCTACTTCATATACAGATCAGAAGTAAATGATGAACTATTCTCTTTATGTAATAAGCCTTGTTACTAAACAACATATACTGTATTTTTAAAAGCTTCTTATCATATTGAGACGAAATGGAGTGGCATTTGAAACATCTCTTAGGTATAAAAACAACATAACAACCTTTACAAAATTTGCCGCCCGTAGGCAGTAGCCTACTTTGCCTATGCATAAATCTGCCTCTGGTGTATATGCTAAATGCATCTGAACAGTAGTAAGAATGACTTAGTATCCTGTTGAGTTATTCACTGTTCTGACGGATGATACGCAAATACTGGAAGGTAGGATGTGAGAGCCAGCAATAACCTTAAATAAAACTCTCATGTATTTCAGTTATTACACAGTGTTCTGTTCATTACAGACAAGTGCTTGATTTGATCATTTTTTTAAAATAAAATTGTATATTTTAATGTAGCTTTACAGTAGCTTGACAGAAAGTGTAAAAATGTAAAATAAAAACGGCATGACTTAGGTGTAAATAAAAAGTGAACACTTTACAGTAGCACAAAAAATGACAAAAAACTGAGACAATGAAATGCTACAGTTCAGTTAAAAATTTTGCAATCTCCCTCACACAAAATTTTAAAGAATAAAGACATCAATACCACAAAATATTTTTTTTGGAGCAAAAGGAAACACAATGGAAAGGCATCTCAGGTAGTATCGCTTTGAAATTATGGTTTCAAAATGTTTAGGGAAAAGAATAAAAAAATGCTAGCATTAACAATCCAACAATGTATCGAAAAGATCAGGATCTTGCTAGGTACATTATAGGGAAAATTGGTTTTGTAGCTGCTAGTGGATGTTTGTTTCTATAAAAAATAATTGCAGTATCTAATAAATTATGGTACATATTTAATAATTTATTGAATAATTTGTCATTTATATAATTGTGTTTTTTTTTTAATTTCTATAGATACTTTTGGTGTGTTTGTTGTAATTTTGTGTTTTACATAATCTTTTGAGATTAAATCATTTGGTATAAAATGTTCCAGATTATAAAATACACCTCACAGTTTTAACATACAATATATATAGTAACTCCTCTATACATAGTAACAGGTATATCAATATGCCTGTAATCACAGGTATAGGAAAGTAATGGCAAATCTTGCATAATCTTGTTATCAGTTATTGTTATTATTCGGCTAGTGCTATTAAATTCATATTGGCCCAAAGTGATCACAAAAGGAATTTATTGTATTTGTTTACAGTCAACAGTGTAGATTCCGGTGATGATTTGAGATTTATATAAATTAATTTTCACTCACATGAATGAAGTTGCAACCATAAAGAAATACAGAATATATTTTCTATGACAGCAGGCAAGACAGAACACTTGTATTTTGCCTGTTATGTGTGTACATACATTCAGACATAATTTATTTGGATTGACTCTGCAAGCTTGAAATCAGATAACAATAATGTTTTATATTTTACATTAGTGTATATGTAAAATTATAATCCTCAACGTATAATATTGAATTAATTGGGATGTTTCGTTAAATTGTTACGACGGTCTCACCGATTGTCACATAGTACAGTGGAAACCAAAATAAAACACACTTATGAATTTGCTAATTTATTGGTGTTGTTACAGCTTGTTCCAGTTTCATTACATTTTTAATTAGTGTTGTGTTGTAAGTAGCTACGATGGTTGAGTGTTATTAGTACATAAGAGGATGCTGCAGTTTCTTTTCTTCAAGAAAAAGGTTTGGTTCACAATCCTCATCAATGTGAACAAGGACACGACATGGTATTAGCCCTTGGGCAGCAACAGCGTTGGTGTTGCAGTAAGACGACTTGCCATGAGTATAAGGTAGTTCGCAAGGGCACATTTTTACAGGGGTCCAAATTACTGCTGGGAAAAATAATAAAATTTATTTATTTCTGGTGTGAAGGCCGTAGTAGTGTGAAAAACAGTAAAAATCAACTGGAAATCGGCGTCAACACACACACAGAGTGGACGGCTTACTTAAGATATATCTGTGCCGTAACGTCATTAGAAACCCACGGAAAATTGGAGGACCGAATTTAACAGTTGAAATTGACGAGAGTGTGTTTGCCAAGAGAAAAAATAATGTTGGCCGGGTGTATCCACAACAATGGGTATTCAATGGATACTGCCGAGAAACGAAGGAATGCTTTTTGTGTAGTGTGGAAGATAGATCAGCAGCTACCCTCCTACCTCTCATAGTGGCAAATACTGAACCAGGGTCTACTATAATGTCAGATGAGTGGCGTTCGTACCGTCAAATTGTTAATTTGCCACAACAGTACAGTCATTTGACTGTAAACCATAGTTATAACTTTGTGGACCTAAAACGGGAGCGCATACACAAGGCGTAGAAAGCATGTGGCGGTCCTGTAAATGCCGAAACATGATTGAATGTGGTACGAGAAGGGAACACTTAGATTCCTATTTAAGTGAGTACATGTGGAGGTCCGCAGAGGTCCAGAATATCATTCCAGGTGATGTATCGAGAAGCGTATAGAGTCACCTCCTTACCACTCACGACCACCTGTGGCTAGCTGGTGTTTCTGTAAAAACAATATTCAACGGAACATGCATTATGGTTAATAAGTTAGTATTATTAAATACACAGTTTTAATAGGTTAGTATTACATATCTACCACTTTTTAGATAAAGAAGGAGTATGCACTACGGTTAATAGCTTATGCTACAAGATACATGTTTATTTTAAAAATTAGTACAGTAACATACAAGACAGGTTACAAGAACAATTGCTGGAAGAAACGGAGAATAAACAGTTACAGTGAGGTCAAAAGACATAGAATTAAGCACTACAAATAGACAACTAAATACATATAAACACTGTTTGGCAAAAATGCTGTGTAATTCACCAAACATTAATTGCTATATGAGTGAATGTAGAGAATGCCCTGGTGTTGCCCCAATTCGCAAAATCATTGAAGAGGTTTTTGAAGAAAATCTTATAGAAAATGTCACCTATCGTCAGTGGGTGTCTGTTGATCGTTGCAACCTTGAAACTTTACAGAAATCTAATGAAGATTTTATAAATGTTTTTTGTGACAAACTGACTCTCTTAATCAAACATGATTTTATTGCAAAGCAGCAGTCTTCATTCATTAATGACAAAAAAGAAAATTTAAAAGAGTCAGAGTTTGTAGTAAACTTAGATTTCTCTGAAAACTATAAGATTGTCGTTCAGGACGAAGCTCAAAGTTATCACTGGGCAAGCGAACATATGACAATACACCCTTTTGTGATTTATTACAGAGAAGATGATAAAATTAAACACTCAAGTTTTGTTATAATTTCACCTTGTTTAGAGCATAACACTGTTTCTGTGTATACATTCCAAAAAAAACGTGTCGAGTTCATGACAACAAAGTTTCAAACAGTGCCAAAAAAGATTTTTTATTACTCAGATGGGTGTGCTGCACAATATAAAAATAAGAAAAATTTTATCAATTTATGTTATCACAAGCAAGACTTTGGTGTAGAGGCTGAATGGCATTTTTCCGCAACTGCACATGGGAAAGGACCATGTGATGGGGTTGGGGGCTCAGTCAAGAGACTTGCTGCAAGAGCAAGCCTGCAACGTCCATATGACAACCAAATTTTAACACCTATCCAACTTTATGAATGGGCAGTTGAAAATTTATCTGGAATTAATTTCACCTTCTCCACACAAGATGAGTATGTTGAGTCCGAAACATTTCTGAATGACCGTTTCAGCCAAGCAGTAACTATTAAGGGAACTAAACAGTATCATGCTTATATACCTGTTCATTCAAGCGTATCAAAGATTTGTGTAAAAATATTCTCTGAAGATACAACAGAAGGAACAGTGATCATCCAAAAATCCTCAGAAAAACTACAAATGTCAGAAGTAAGCGGTTATATAACGGCCGTATATGACCAAAAGTGGTGGCTGGCATATGTGTTGGAGAAGAATGAAGAAGAGGATGAACTAAAAGTGACATTTCTACATCCTGCTGGCCCTTCATCATCATTTTCATATCCAAGGAAGCCGGACGTATTGTGGATATCACTGACAGACGTGCTTAGCAAAGTTGATCCTACAACTCCTACTGGAAGGATTTATGTAATAACACCTGAAGAAGCCACAACAACTTCACAAGCTCTATCATCAAGTTCTACATAAAATTTTGCTAAAGATGTAAGTGTTAAAGATTTAATGTAAAGTGTATAAATAATTTAATATAGTAATGAAATATGTTTTAATATCTAGGCCTACTATCAGTTTTATAAAATGCTCTTTTTTAAATTATTATTTAACTATGAACCCATTAACCTCCCACTTTGAAATTTCGAGAATCACTTACCAAAGGTCTAAACTATGTGTAGGAATTTTTAAAAAATTTTCACCAATGCACTTTTTGAGAAAATTAAATTTAAAATTTTGATTTGTGTTTACAAAAAAACTTTTTATGAAAAGGTATGTTGTGCTGTATATCATTGAACACTGCATGAAAAACTGAGTAAAATAACACCACTCCCATCTCTCTAGCTCAATTAGGAGAGCAGCTGTGGTGATTTAAAAATATGTCGGACGTGCGTTTTTGGCCGTTTTTTGAAAACTTTACATAGCCGTAATTTCTAAACCGTTTAAGATATTTAAAAAAAAAATTTGTATTTTTATTAATCTCCATGAGGACTACCTACATACCAAATTTCATCAAATTCTGAGATGGTCAGGTTTATACCCTGCGTTGATTTGATGTGGAATGGCTCCCAATTATATTACTTCTTATGGTATAAGAATATGATATCGGTTTTTTGTTTAATATCCACTTGTAAAGGAAAAAATACAGCAGATAATTATTTTATAAATAACTTTGTTACAGCTGCTGTGAAGTTGTTTAGATTAAATAATGTAACCTAACCAACTTTTAAGTATTGAATATTAAATCCTTAAATTTTTAGTGACCGTCAATCAGTGAATGTTTTAGTGGATAGTTAGTGAGGATCGGTCAATAATACAACTTTTAGTTATTTTGCGTCGACGTTTCGACAATATTTATTGTCATCTTCAGGACCTGTGTATGAAATACAATAGAAATATCAAACATAACGAAACAATTAAATATTTGGGTGAACGTGTTGGTGATGTGAGTGTGTGCGTGTGTATGTATGTATCATTTTTTATGTGAAGACTTATGATAGTTTGTTTATATCTTCAAATTATCTTTAAGAAAGCGAGCAAATTATAGTATGAGAGAACTTAATTTATACAGTATTACAATTTAAATTACTAAATATAATGTTATTTTAATTAATTAAACGAACAGTAATCTAATCTAATATCCAATTGTTGGTTACTGTTTGTTTAATTAATTAAAATAACATTATATTTAGTAATTTAAATTGTAATACTGTATAAATTAAGTTCTCTCATACTATAATTTGCTCGCTTTCTTAAAGATAATTTGAAGATGTAAACAAACTATCATAAGTCTTCACATAAAAAATGATACATACATACACACGCACACACTCACATCACCAACACGTTCACCCAAATATTTAATTGTTTCGTTATGTTTGATATTTCTATTGTATTTCATACACAGGTCCTGAAGATGACAATAAATATTGTCGAAACGTCGACGCAAAATAACTAAAAGTTGTATTATTGACTGATCCTCACTAACTATCCACTAAAACATTCATTGAATATTAAGTATAAGTATATTTAATCCTGAGAGAAAATGAACAATTAACACCAGTTTTTGAAAGAACCATGAAAGGAGAGAAGATGAGCTTGTGTACGAAATGCGAAGTGGAGTATCTTATGTAGAGATGAAAGCTCAAAAGTTCAAGGCAAATACATATGAATGGAGATGATTGGTAATATCTGGGACCTGTCACACAACAGAACACCATACAATGATGATACTGTGTATGTATGATGTAATGTGCCTGCTTTTAATATTTTCAAAGGATTTTAATACTTTGTTTCGACTGGTTTCACTGTGTAAATTACAAACCTGAATATAGTGCTGGAAGTTTCAGTTCCTCAGCCTGCGTAATGATGATGTAGGCCTAAATGTTTCTACCCTTTTCTTGTGCCTGCAAAGAAAAATAAATTAGGCCTACATCACCGGACACACAAAGTACTGACATATGAACATTAATCAATTATTTTGTTTAATCAGTCAACATTGTAGGAGACCAATATTAAAGGGTTTACAGATTATTGACCCGTCCACCAAAACACACACACAGGTTCTGATATGTGTTACAATTGTGTTTTATTTTCAGCCAACCGTTCTTTTACAGGTGAAATCAGTACAATTATACCTCGTGAGTATAAGGTTAGTTTAATCTGTAACCTATGATATTAAAAATAATAATACACTGCACATGATTATTACACTTTATATGATATCAGCTTTTTGGCTTAAAATCCACTTGTAAAAGAAAATATACAAAATGATTATTATTTTATAATTAACTTTGTTACAGCTGCTGTGAAGTTGTTTAGATTAAATAATGTAACCTAACCTACTTTTAAGTACTGAATACTTTTAATGTGTCATGTACTGTGTTCAATAAGGAAACAAAATACTTTTACAGAATACTTAAAATCCTTGAAAATGGTATTGGATTAAGCTTGAGCAATGAATAATTAAACTAAGCATGTGATTTCAAAGTCAATATCATTATGAAAACGTATTCTAAATGCCAAATATATCATATGTACTATATAAATATGGTTAAACAATGTATGTACAATACGCATGCGCGTATTATTATTGTTATAACGGATGTATGTATTCTAGGAAGGTTAGTTCAGTGAATAAAGTCTTTTATAATCAACGTGTTGTCTAACTGTATTTGGCAATATAATTCCAATATTAAATAATATCTCTCACACTAAATAGAACATACTTACCAAAATTGATAATACTTACCAAAATCATATTTGTTTTTAGTAAGAAGGGGGCTCATATTTGTTGATGGTTTCCAGCATTTTCTGGAACAAATCCTCATTTCTATTTCTTGTTCGCCACATGAACTCACTTAAATAGGAATTTAAGCGTTCCCTTCTCGTACCACATTCAGTCATGTTTCGCCGTTTACAGGACCGCCACATGCTTTCGACGCCTTGAGTATGCGCACCAGTTTCAGGATCCACAAAGTTATAACTATGGTTTACAGTCAAATGACTGTACTGTTGTGGCAAATTAACAATTTGACGGTACGAACGCCACTCATCTGACATTATAGTAGACCCTGGTTCAATATTTGCCACTATGAGAGGTAGCAGGGTAGCGGCTGATCTATCTTCCACACTACACAGAAAGCATTCATTCGTTTCTCGGCAGTATCCACCGAACACCCACTGCTATGGATACACTCGGCCAACATTATTTTTTCTCTTGGCAAACACGCTCTCGTCGATTTCAACTGTTAAATTTGGTCCTCCAATTTTCTTTGGGTTTCTCGTGACGTCTACGGTACAGATATATCTTAAGTAAGCCGTCCACTCTGTGTGTGTGTTGACGCCGATTTCCAGTTGTTTTTTACTGTTTTTAACACTACTTCGGCCTTCACACCACAAATAAATAAATTTTATTATTGTTCTCAGCGGTAATCTGGAGCCCTGTAAAAATGTGCCATTGCGAACTACCTTATACTCACGGCAAGTCGTTTTATTGCAACACCAACGCTGTTGTTGCCCAAGGGCCAAAACCATGTCGTGTCCTTGTTCACATTGACGAGGATTGTGAACCAAACCTTTTTCTTGAAGAAAAGAAATTGCATCCTCTTCTGTACTAATAACACTCAACAGTTCATCGTAGCTAATCATTCTTTAATTAAATGAATGTCAAACTCACAACACAACACTGATTAAAAATGTAATGAAACATGGGAACAAGCTTCATATCTATTCGCGCGTCAGCCATTGTAACAACACAATTTTACCTCGTGGGGTAAAGTGTAATGTAAAATAAAAGACCATGTGATGTCTTTGGCTATTCTAAGCAAAATTAAAGAGCTTTAGGAAAAAACTTTAAAACAAATTTAAAGACTCCCTGTATTAAGTCATTTAAAGTCTACTAAAATTAATGTTTCTTTTTCATACATGTTATTTCAATTTATTTTCATAGCAATTAAAATTAAACCCAAAAGTGCTAACTGAAGATAGCGACGCACCATACATTTGCGGTTAGGTGGGGTAATTGTAAACGGAAAATGGATTGAAACATTTTGATTGATTAAAAATTGTGTATACGTTTTAAAATTGAAATAACTGCAAATATTTCAACCTTTTGTTATTATGTTGCGTACAAAAAATTGTTTAAATATAAATAATAAATACAGCTCTAAAATTCAATTTACGGGTACCCCAATTTACAATTACCCTTGACATCTTAGAAGTAATTGTAAACAAGTGTTTTCTTTATCCTTTGAAACTAAAAAACTGACACTCCTCTTGAAATTGAAAATATCGGTATGGAGAACCATACATGACTTCCATGTTCTAATGTTTATATTATAACATTGCCAAACCCTGATCACATTTGATATAAAAAAGTATGTAAAAAATGCCAAGAAACAATATATTTTGATAGATAAATGATAACGAGAATGAAAGTAGTAAATATAATCAATAGTGAAGGAGGAAGAATACAACCAAAGGTGGTCACGAAACAAGAAAATACGAACTAGACTGACAGACAACTGACATTGACCCAACCCCAGAGATTGGCCAGATATTAACCAAAGTAAAGCGAGACAAGAAGACAGTGAAGAAAAAGGAAAGGAAAATAAAAAATTACATGGCCATAACAATTAACTCACAAGATTGTTTTAAAAGAGAATAATTTTTTATTATTGTTAATAAGTTATGTTTAAATTTTTATTAGTGGTAACTTGTAAATGACAGTATCTCAGCAATTGTTATACATAAAAAACCATGTGTAGATATGATTGTATGTATATCCTTATCTATAGGTGATGTGTCAGCTGTTATGTTTAAAATTATACTCATACAGACAGGGAATAGAAATGTGTGCGTGGTTCAATCAGAGAACAAATTGTATAGTCTACTATATACTTTGGAACTTTTACTAAGATTATTTCAGCAGTATGTATATTATTTCAGCATTATGTGTTTGAAAGTATAAGGTTTTGGAGAGTTTATTTATTCGCTAATATTATGGCTGTTGCTACAGATGTAGTATGTTTCAATTAACACAATATATTTTAACATTATTAAATTGTTGTTATTATTACTAATTATGACATTTCAGACCAATTTTTATCACTTTAATGACAATATATACAAAGTTATGTTTTGTTTGAAAGATGTATTTACAATACCATGTTGTTTGCATATTATAAAATGATATGTGACAGTCTGAAGTTAACAAAAGAGACATGAACTCATTAGATACAAAAACTTTGTAATAATAGTGAGATCGTGAGAAATATAAGGGTAATTAGAGATAGGTAGGGAGTGACAAAGTTGAACAGTGAAGTGATAAGTGTAATAAAATAAACAGCATATAATCTTAAGAAAAAAGAGTGAAACAAGTGTGACAAACCCAAAATATAAGCACATGTTAAATGAGCAATTAAGTTAAGTATATTAGACTGAAAAACACAGAATAAGTGTGAATGTAAAAAACAGAAAAAACATTATCTCAGTATAAAAATCACCAGGGTGATTACTGTTATAAAAGAGATGATGTAGATATAACACTCACCAAATTTGTTCATTTGTTAATTTAAAGAAAGAAGTTATTGGCTTAATGTTTAAGGCAATAAATACCAAAAGAAATAGTTTTACAGTAATATGTTAGTATGTTTTAAGTAAGTAAGGAATTTATAAAGAAAATAATAGCAATACCTTTATAAGAAATAATAGGCAAAATATAGTAATTATGTGTAACGAAAGGGAACATGGCAGAATTATATTAAAACTTAGAAATAAGTAAATTATGTATTAGCATAGTATTATCCATTTTGGACTAAAACATTAATACATGGCTTAGACCAATCTTGTAAGATATCAAACTAATCTTTGAAAGAAAATAGGAACATCTATGTAAAGATTACGACCATTGAAATTATCCCCAAGTAAATATAGCCATTATAAAATATTTATTCAAATTAAACAAAAAATTCAAGGTTTGATAACAATGGGTTTATTTTGAGATCGACCAGGTAGAATAATTACGTTACCATGGAAACTGTGGAGTAACAAGCCAAAAATACCGTTAGATTTTTTACTGAATGTATGACGCTTTAAGGATATAGACGCTAATTTTCGAGTGACCAAAATTGTCCATTAAAACATAGAAAATATCAGAAAAAGTTATTACTAAGTGTATACCAAGACATAAGATAAAGACTGGAGCCATATTATTGAAGTTGAGGCCAAATTAACGAAAAAAGAAAATAAATTACTACCAGTTAAACTGAAAAAGATGCCTGATGTCCTGAACCCAGCAAATTAAAGAAGATTATAGTATAACCCATGAATAACAGATCGTATGAATTCGCCATAACTACGGAAGTGATAAGTACCTCTTAAATTACCCGAAATATATAAATAAACTCACGTTAATTATCTCACTAAAGGTCGAAATCTCACTTAACTGAAATTCATTACTTTCAAAGATTAAAAAGAAATTTAAGTCACTGACAATTTATAAACTAACCAATATAAACTGTTGTTAATGATCCATAACTTGTAAACACTTTTACTACACTGCGCTAAACAAATTACACCTACACAATATGTTAGTTAAGTTTATTTGATGTAAAGGTGTGTATTTTTATTGTTTTTAAAACATTTGTAATCCTTTGAACGTAACCTCAAGAACCTATGAAAAACGACATTAATAACTTGTATACAATTTTCAACAGACGCCATCATTAAACGTCTGGTATCAATTCAAATATCGATTGTCAAACCCTGTAATTGTCTCATATAAATAACCGGAGCATTTGTATTAGAATAATTTGTATTAAATGAATAATAATCACTAATAAAAAATGTGTAAGTATTGAGTGTAACCACGGTGTTATAATTTCATTAGGTGGTGCACAATATTTTATGTACATTTTAGCAGATGACTAACGATTTACACAGCCCACGCATCGAACTGCTGTGTGCTACAGTGGGCCTAGCTGGCGGAAATATTTGAATTATTCAAACCGCCTGAGCTGCGCTGGTCATACGCCTTTGAATTTTATTTTAATTGTTTTAAGAAAACAATTTGGCGCCACCGGGACTTTCTCACCCCTAGTGAACATCAAGACCTGGTTATTCGTACGTTCGCAACGAACGAAATATACAGAAGTTGCACGCATTTGAACTACGGATCGAGAAGACACGTACACTCATTACACACAAATTGTACATTATACACATTTTGCAGAGTAAGACGGTAGACGTACACACGGCGAGAATACAAATTGGCGCGCCAACTAGTGGAGCTAGAATAATAAAGAAATTATACAATTAAACCCTATAAATTCTAGCGGCGATTACGAAAGATTACAAAATGCACACCAGAGGAGTATCGAAAAAATTGGCAAAGGAGAAGGAGATGGAAGAAAACAGAGGGGAAGAAGAGGAAGGAACACCGATTGAAGAAGTGGAGACAGTAATAACCACAACAGAACCAAGCCAAGACGAAGAAATGGAAAAACAGGCGGGCGACAAGGGAGAATTTAGAGGAGACCCGAACATACTAAAATTAATGGAAATGATGAACAATAATTTGAAGGAGATGAACAATAAATTCGACAAGAATGAGGAGAGCTTGAAGGAGATGAACAATAAATTCGACGGCATGAAGAAAGAAACCAGTGACAATTTGAAACAGATCAATGAAAAAATAGTGAGTACTAAGGAAGAATTGAGGAAAACAGTCAACCAAAATAATGAAACACTACAACAACGATTGCTGGAGGAAATTCAGCAAAGAAACGAAGAATTGAAGGAACAGCTGAAGAAGGACCACGAGAAAAATAAAGAAGAAATGAAGCTGCAGATGGCACACCAATTAATGGAGTACCGAGAAGAAGCAAAACAGCAGGTTACGGAAATCAATGACAAATTAGAGGAAACGTTGGAGAAGCTAGAGAAGACCAACGAAAATGTTTCTGGAGTCCGCAAGGAAGTACTCGATAAAATGAACCGTCTCGAAGGAGAAAATAAGAGAAGAATTGAGGAAGGTCATGAAGAAACAGTCAGAAGATGTACCCAGATAGACCAGGACATACACCAAGTCCGGGAAGAAAACCAGAAAGAGGTAGCAGCTGTATGAACAGACTTGGGAGAACGAATGGAAGGAGTTTACAGCAACTTAAATAAAGTAGATAGCAAAGTAGACAAAAACCAACAGAGGATTGACGAAATGCGCAGAATAGAAGAGTCATTACGGGAAGAAGTGGATGCCTGGCGTGACCGACCATGTAATAATAATCATGTCATGAGCACAGACAACAGAGATACTATTAATTTCCGTAATTATAAAAGAAACCCTATTGAATTCTTGAAGAGGGTAGAAGAATTAATCATCAAGAATCGAGAGACTCGATGGACTACAATAAGAGGGATGTTGGACGAAATGTTCAAGGAGACATACGACAACTGGTGGACTGCCACTCGACCAGACATCCAAAACCTTCAAGACTTTAAGACTCAGTTCAAGGCTAAATACTGGTCTGAGTCAACTCAGAATATGGTCCGCAATAACCTGGGCAATGGCAGGTATGAAAACCAGAATGGACAATCCCTTACCTCCTACTTCTTGGGAAAGATCTGCATGGCCAGGAATTTGGAGCCACGTATACCTGAAGAGTGTCTGGTAATACAGTTATCTTACCACTACGACGACGCCATCCAAAAGGCACGGATGTACAGCCAGGTAAAGACCATCCAAGATATGGCTAGCTTACTGGAAAGCCATGAACATGAGTGGCAGTACAGGAAAAATAGAGGGTACAGTTCCAGAAATAATAGAACCAATGAGGGACAATTGTCACAGAATCAACAGGGAGATACTAAACCACCGATAAATAACCCTAACAATTACCAAGGGAACACACGGGGCAATAACGTGCCCAGAAATTTTAACAGAAGTGGAAACCATAATAATAACAACTTTAGGAACAACCACAGGGGTAATTTCCCGTCGAATGGTTACAACAACAATTATCGCCCTGGAAACAACAGTAATCAGAACAATAATCCAGGATACCGGCCACAGGTAAATTACATAAGGGGGCAAAGACAAAGGAGCCCAAGAAGAAACTATCCCTCATCTAACTATCGGCGAACGTACTATAACCAGGTACCCGATACGAGAAGTTACCCATTCGAAGAAGATCACAGGCACAGCGTGGATAACCGGAATAATCAACAGGAGCCGAACGCTAACCAACCATCAAACACTACTGATGTTGGGGGCAATGAGGTCAACCCTCATTTAAACGCTTAAGGCCAGTGAA
This sequence comes from Magicicada septendecula, assembly GCA_034769895.1. Lineage (NCBI taxonomy): Eukaryota > Metazoa > Arthropoda > Insecta > Hemiptera > Cicadidae > Magicicada > Magicicada septendecula. The sequence continues at coordinate 806,757,534 of CM068367.1, forward strand.
AACTGCGGACAGCCCATCACTGGACCAATCTCTGGGTGAATATAAGACAACACATGACAAGAAGATCACAATAATATGTACTAATTATTTGAAAAATATAAGGGACGATTTGATCGAAGAAAATGATAACATGATGCCCATTAGAAACAATGAAATAGTGTATGTGAGTGTCCAAATAAATGGAATTCTATCAACCATAATGATCGATACAGGGTCTAATGTCTCCCTGATCGACCAAATAGAATTAAATAGACTACAGCAGGGAAGTAGTGTACCCATATCAACCCTGCCCATAAACAATATAACTATCATTGGTGCTACCGGCCGACAAAACAAAACCGTCCGGAAACAAGTATCCTTGGAACTTAATAGCAAAGGTATAATAGTAACTATGCCATTTCTTGTTGCCAGCGGCCTACCTTTCTCATTACTTGTTGGATGTGATGTACTCAGACAACACTCTGCCATAATTAACCTGCGGCAGGGAGAAGTATCACTAACCACAGAACAAGGAATATGGTCAGCCGATATAGTGAATGGTGGCAACTTACCATTGATAACAAACCACTATAACATGATCCAAAGCAATTATTGCCGACAATCACCTGAAAGAATATTGACAGATTGGAAGAATGAAGAATTATGGTCAAGCAAGCTGGAGGAAATCAGAAACTTCCAACGAGAAGAACAAGATCCACAGATTAGTGTGCAACAGTCAGAGGAACTTATAAGTATATACAACAAATATAAACACATTTTTTCTGACGCTCCAGGCAAAGTAAAGAATTATCAATGCCGAATACGATTTAAAGAACCCGTTGACTTCAAGAGAAAATCTTACCCCATTGCTTACTCACAAAGAAATGCAGTGAGGGCAGAAATCAATCAAATGATGGAAGACGATATCATTGAATTAAGTCAATCACCGTATACAAGTCCAATAGTGGCGATACCAAAAAAGGACGGAAAGGTGAGAATTTGCCTCGACGCCAGAGAAATTAATAAAATGATAGTGAACGATAGAACATCACCGGGTGAAATAGAAGAAATCCTTAAGAAGTTCCACGGTATAAAATACATTAGCTCTTGGGATACGGTATGTGGCTACTGGCAGGTGGAGCTACATCCGAACAGTAGGCAATACTTAGCATTCCTGTTCGATGGGAGGAACTATCAGTTCAAAAGACTGCCATTTGGACTGATAAATTCGGTCGCAGTATTTGTTAAATGTATGGACCAAATACTGGGACAAGATGTACTGAATTTTACCACCGTGTACGTAGATGATCTGTTAATAACATCATCAAATTGGCAAGAGCACTGTGCCAGAGTGGAAACCGTACTAAAAAAGCTATCAGATAATCACGTAACCCTTAAGCTGGACAAGTCAAAGTTTATAGCCCGAAAAATACAATTTCTAGGATTCAATCTAGCAGAGGAAGGCATATCTCCTTCGTCAGAAAATGTTGAGGCGATACAACGATTCCCCACGCCAAAAAACAAAAAACAACTTCAATCCTTCCTGGGAATATGCAACTATTACCGTAAGTTTCAAGATAATTATTCCAAACTAACAGCAAAATTCAAAAAACAATTATCAGTCAAGGACAAGTGGACTTGGGGGTCCGAACAAGATGAAGTATTTAACCAAATAAAAGAAAAGTTCTTGAACACCGTGATCTTACATCATCCAGACTTCAAAAAGCCATTCTTCATGAACTGTGATGCGAGTGATGTCAGTGTAGGTGCGGTATTATACCAAGAAGATGAGAAGGGACAGCATATGGTTATTAGTTTTGCAAGCAGAATTTTAAATGGATGCGAACGAAATTATCACGTCACGGAGAAAGAACTACTTAGTGTCGTGTTCGCCTGCAACAAATTTAGGACTTATATCCTGGGATACGATATAACAGTGAGAAGTGACCATAGATCCATATCATTCCTTAAGCAGTGTAAACTCAGCCACGGAAGATTAACTCGATGGATATTGTTGCTACAGGAATATCACATAAATTGGGAGTACATCCCAGGGAAGCAAAACGTAGCTGCGGACATCTTATCCCGTATAAACGTCCAGCAACAAACTTTCGAGGGGGAGAAAGAACAATTAGTTAAGGTGTATAACATTATTAAAAACAGAGTAGATCTAGAAAAAATAACCCAAGAAATAAGAAGATGTCAAACTGTGGATCCAAAAATAATGAGTATCCGGGAGAGAATGTTAAAAGATGAAGAAACCATTCTACAATATTATAAAATACATGACAACTTGCTATTTATTAAAAACAATCCTGCAATCGGAGAATGGAAACTTGTAATACCATCTACAGTGGAGGAACAATTGATACTAGACTACCACATTAGATACGGCCATATGGGGGCTGTAAAAGTGATAAAAGCTTTACAGGAACAAGTTTACATTAAAAATATTTATCGAAAAGTAAACAAAATCATTCAAAAATGTGATATTTGCCAAAAAGTAAAATGCAATAATTCAAAAAATGAAGGTACGATGATACCTATCACATCAAGTCAGAAATTAGAAAGGGTATTCCTTGATATATGTGGTCCGTTTCCTATCAGTGGAGGAAGACACAGATACAAATTTATAATCATTATGTTTGACCACTTCACCAAGTATACAAAGTTGTACTCCATTAACCGTGCAACAACAAAGAAAATAATTGAAATTATATTAACCAAATTTATACCAGAAGTGGGAAGACCGACGGCCGTTATAACAGATCATGGAACCCAATTTAAGGGAAATCTTTGGAAAAATAAGCTCTGTGAACATAATATTAAAACTTACAAAACATCCGTTTATCACCCAAGCAGCAACCCAGCTGAAAGGGTACTCAGAGAAGTGGGTCGTATACTGAGAACCTACTGCCACGATAAACAAAGAGAATGGCACAATTATGTGAAATCCACTGAAGAATTTATAAACTTAGCTTACCATGACTTTACGGAAGCTACCCCATACACAATGATGTTTGAGCGGCCACCGCCTAGAGAGATAACTGATATGATCCAATTCCCCACCAACACCGAATATCAATTCGAGAAAAAAAGATTCTATAACAGAATAGCCGAAAAGGTAGAGCAACAAAAGAATAAATACGCTAAAAACCAGAAAAAGACTATTAAGTACGAGGTAGGAGAAAGGGTACTGTTAAAAAACAGAGAACTACCCAGCTCCATAGAAGGCATCACTAGAAAGTTACTATTATTATACGTGGGACCATACACTATAACAAAAGACAAGGGCAATAACACTTACGAGATCACTCACCCCGTCACCAAGAAAATAAAGGGGGTATACAATCAACCCTCAATTAAGAAATATTATGACAACCAACAATAACTGTAAAAAACAATTTAAAGTAAAAAACCAACAAAAATACTTTAAATAAAGAAAAAAAATAACGTGACAAACAAACAAGTCTGCCAATGCCATAAAGAAAAGATCTCTAAAGAATGTCAAAATTCCAAAACATTCGTAAGTACAGCTTACACTAAGCATTAGAGAAACCATTATGATGAATAAAAATTGTAAAAAAATCAAAAAAGATATGTAAGAAAAGCTTACCCAAATATCTTAATAATATTTTAGAACAAGTAAAAATGGAGAGATAAAAGTCACAAGGCATTCAGATAAAGTAAGAGCAACCAACTTACTACAATATTTAAATAAAAATTAACAATAGAGGAGTGTAGTTACAAAACATTCCTCCAAAATAAGGTTAAATTACCATAATATTTAGCCAAAAAATGAGGCATAAAAAGCATAACATACTGTAAAGGAATAAGCTACAAAAAATTCCCAACTAGTAAGAAGCCATAACTTACTACGATATTTAAAAAAAAAAAAAAAAAAAATCAATCAAAATGATCAGCTTCCACAACTATTTAGAAAGAGGGGAAGTAAAATTACCCAAACCAATGATCACAAAACAATATAAATGAAATAAACGTTCTAAGAGTTATAATGTGAAAGGAGATGAAACAAAGAGTAATTAAAAATGAATAAAAATGTGAATTGTATCAATAAAAAACAATGCTTCAAATAGTATCTATAAAGAAAGATGAAACAATATATGACTCGAACTGTGCTATAATGAAGTATAAAAGTAAAAGATTCCCAACAAATATTATGATTATGATTATTATTATTGTTATTTTGAGTCACGAGTTGACTATATTTAAGAATTATTAATTGAGATTGTCTGTTGAATGAACCAGCAATCATTTTACTGAGCAGGGATGATGTTCCCCTGATATCAGTATAAGAGTAGTTTTGATGAAAAATAAGATTTATAGGGAATAAGTTATAATAAAAAGTCAATAAGCCAGTTCGCAATATGAGAAGATAATGAAGAAAAGACTAAGAAGAATGGAATTAAAGGATACAGAATTAATTATAAAAAATGAATGAGAAGCAGGAGAATTTGAAAAAAAAAAAAAAAAATTTGATACGATACAATTGATAATTTCATCAAACTCAAATTCACGTTTTATAAAATGATCAATTTTGGTGGAAGGGCATTATATAACATTGCCAAACCCTGATCACATTTGATATAAAAAAGTATGTAAAAAATACCAAGAAACAATATATTTTGATAGATAAATGATAACGAGAATGAAAGTAGTAAATATAATCAATAGTGAAGGAGGAAGAATACAACCAAAGGTGGTCACGAAACAAGAAAATACGAACTAGACTGACAGACAACTGACATTGACCCAACCCCAGAGATTGGCCAGATATTAACCAAAGTAAAGCGAGACAAGAAGACAGTGAAGAAAAAAGGAAAGGAAAATAAAAAATTACATGGCCATAACAATTAACTCACAAGATTGTTTTAAAAGAGAATAATTTTTTATTATTGTTAATAAGTTATGTTTAAATTTTTATTAGTGGTAACTTGTAAATGACAGTATCTCAGCAATTGTTATACATAAAAAACCATGTGTAGATATGATTGTATGTATATCCTTATCTATAGGTGATGTGTCAGCTGTTATGTTTAAAATTATACTCATACAGACAGGGAATAGAAATGTGTGCGTGGTTCAATCAGAGAACAAATTGTATAGTCTACTATATACTTTGGAACTTTTACTAAGATTATTTCAGCAGTATGTATATTATTTCAGCATTATGTGTTTGAAAGTATAAGGTTTTGGAGAGTTTATTTATTCGCTAATATTATGGCTGTTGCTACAGATGTAGTATGTTTCAATTAACGCAATATATTTTAACATTATTAAATTGTTATTATTACTAATTATGACATTTCAGACCAATTTTTATCACTTTAATGACAATATATACAAAGTTATGTTTTGTTTGAAAGATGTATTTACAATACCATGTTGTTTGCATATTATAAAATGATATGTGACAGTCTGAAGTTAACAAAAGAGACATGAACTCATTAGATACAAAAACTTTGTAATAATAGTGAGATCGTGAGAAATATAAGGGTAATTAGAGATAGGTAGGGAGTGACAAAGTTGAACAGTGAAGTGATAAGTGTAATAAAATAAACAGCATATAATCTTAAGAAAAAAGAGTGAAACAAGTGTGACAAACCCAAAATATAAGCACATGTTAAATGAGCAATTAAGTTAAGTATATTAGACTGAAAAACACAGAATAAGTGTGAATGTAAAAAACAGAAAAAACATTATCTCAGTATAAAAATCACCAGGGTGATTACTGTTATAAAAGAGATGATGTAGATATAACACTCACCAAATTTGTTCATTTGTTAATTTAAAGAAAGAAGTTATTGGCTTAATGTTTAAGGCAATAAATACCAAAAGAAATAGTTTTACAGTAATATGTTAGTATGTTTTAAGTAAGTAAGGAATTTATAAAGAAAATAATAGCAATACCTTTATAAGAAATAATAGGCAAAATATAGTAATTATGTGTAACGAAAGGGAACATGGCAGAATTATATTAAAACTTAGAAATAAGTAAATTATGTATTAGCATAGTATTATCCATTTTGGACTAAAACATTAATACATGGCTTAGACCAATCTTGTAAGATATCAAACTAATCTTTGAAAGAAAATAGGAACATCTATGTAAAGATTACGACCATTGAAATTATCCCCAAGTAAATATAGCCATTATAAAATATTTATTCAAATTAAACAAAAAATTCAAGGTTTGATAACAATGGGTTTATTTTGAGATCGACCAGGTAGAATAATTACGTTACCATGGAAACTGTGGAGTAACAAGCCAAAAATACCGTTAGATTTTTTACTGAATGTATGACGCTTTAAGGATATAGACGCTAATTTTCGAGTGACCAAAATTGTCCATTAAAACATAGAAAATATCAGAAAAAGTTATTACTAAGTGTATACCAAGACATAAGATAAAGACTGGAGCCATATTATTGAAGTTGAGGCCAAATTAACGAAAAAAGAAAATAAATTACTACCAGTTAAACTGAAAAAGATGCCTGATGTCCTGAACCCAGCAAATTAAAGAAGATTATAGTATAACCCATGAATAACAGATCGTATGAATTCGCCATAACTACGGAAGTGATAAGTACCTCTTAAATTACCCGAAATATATAAATAAACTCACGTTAATTATCTCACTAAAGGTCGAAATCTCACTGAACTGAAATTCATTACTTTCAAAGATTAAAAAGAAATTTAAGTCACTGACAATTTATAAACTAACCAATATAAACTGTTGTTAATGATCCATAACTTGTAAACACTTTTACTACACTGCGCTAAACAAATTACACCTACACAATATGTTAGTTAAGTTTATTTGATGTAAAGGTGTGTATTTTTATTGTTTTTAAAACATTTGTAATCCTTTGAACGTAACCTCAAGAACCTATGACAAACGACATTAATAACTTGTATACAATTTTCAACAGACGCCATCATTAAACGTCTGGTATCAATTCAAATATCGATTGTCAAACCCTGTAATTGTCTCATATAAATAACCGGAGCATTTGTATTAGAATAATTTGTATTAAATGAATAATAATCACTAATAAAAAATGTGTAAGTATTGAGTGTAACCACGGTGTTATAATTTCATTAGGTGGTGCACAATATTTTATGTACATTTTAGCAGATGACTAACGATTTACACAGCCCACGCATCGAACTGCTGTGTGCTACAGTGGGCCTAGCTGGCGGAAATATTTGAATTATTCAAACCGCCTGAGCTGCGCTGGTCATACGCCTTTGAATTTTATTTTAATTGTTTTAAGAAAACAATTTGGCGCCACCGGGACTTTCTCACCCCTAGTGAACATCAAGACCTGGTTATTCGTACGTTCGCAACGAACGAAATATACAGAAGTTGCACGCATTTGAACTACGGATCGAGAAGACACGTACACTCATTACACACAAATTGTACATTATACACATTTTGCAGAGTAAGACGGTAGACGTACACACGGCGAGAATACAATATTTAAAATCATTTATTTGAATTCGGTTCGATAATTTCTAACAACTTATGTGTGTTCCTTGTAAATCGTGTTTTATGTTTGACAAATTGAAGGATGTTTTATGTATGATTTTCTTTTCAGGATACTTTATTTATCAGAATTAAGTACTTCACTCTTGTTAAAACGTAAACCGTTGCAGGTAAACTACCCCTTTCCCTTAACCGATCTTCACCAAAAACAGTAGGTCTTGAGATCTCTACAATTCAGGGCAGTATGCAAAACATTATTTGATTATGTTTGAATTTGCGGCTGTTGTCGTTTGCCATAGTAAATACCCTTGTTAAAACATAAAATGTTGCAGGTAAACTACCCCATTCCCTTAACCGATCTTTACCAAAATCAATAGGTCTTGAGAACTCTACAATTAAGGGCTGCATGCAAAATATTATTTGATTGTGTTTGAATTTGGGGCTGTTATTGTTTGCCATAGAAACAAATTACCCTTGATTAAAAAAAAAATGTTGCAGGTAAACTACCCTTTTCCCTTAACCAATCTTCACCAAAAACAATAGGTCTTGAGTACTCTACAAATCAGGGCTGTATGCAAAAAATTATTTGATTCTGTTTGAATTTGCGGCTGTTATCGGGTGCCATAGAAAAAAATCTATAGACAGACAGACACACACACACAGACACTTTTCGAAAAACGACTTTTTTTCATGTTTTGAGTGTAGTACAATCAGAATCTGCAATAATCTCGAACACGATTTTTTTGCCATCACCATACTTCCATTTCCTTAAGGAACATGGAAGTAAAAAGGATTTTAATGTACTTGTTTGGTTATACGTTATTGTACTAGGTTATAAATTGCAAGTAAATTCCGGTACTTCGAATAAATACAACCTTTAACGTTATATACAGCCTTTTATCCATACAATAAATGCAGCCTTTGAATGTACACTAACAAAGGAAATTTTTGTTAAATATTAATTAATTTTAAAAATCTAAAAGGTTAAGTTACATTGTTAAACGTAGACACAACCTCCAAAAATCGTCTGTGTACCGTAATTATGTGCAATAAATGGAAACTAATTTCTGTACTTCCAATAAATACACCCTTTTAATAAAATATGTGCCAATACTCTGAATTCAAATTAAATAAAGAAAAAAGGAATTGTGTGTGTGTGTGTTTTCTGTGGTTGAGGCTGAAGATAGAAGTAGTTTCTGTAGAAATATTTCATTTCTAAAACGATTTTAAATATAAATCTTAAAACATGGAAGTCATGTATAGTTCTCCACACGGATATTTTCATTATTTGCATCAAATAGTATTATTGTTTAATACACGTTCTATCCAGATCAAATTATGTGTATACAGTTCTGGAAAAATTAGAAATAAAATTTTGTTTTGTTTATTTTAAACTGTATTATGTTTGGAAGTATCCCAAAGTAAATTTAACATTAATCATGTCAATCAATGAGGCCAGTCAAGTTTTTTAAGGCTAGGGGAATCCTTGAAATGTTTGGAGCATCACTAGGTCATGAGGATCAAATCATCAAACTTCAGTTTCTGTGAAAAACTGGCAGATTTGAGTAGTCGGGTGATAAAGGATGGTATTGTAAAAGCAACAATTCTTTCAGAATTATTTTATAACCCTGTCAGTCTGCAAATAACTATCACTCCTTTCGATCATCAGCAGATTTAAACTTTTCTTATTTGTGCTAGGAATGTATCATGTAAAACTGCTGGAAGTATGGTATACAAAGTTTCTATTATCCTTTTCAAGGTTGATGACCGAAACAAAAAGTACTACTTATAATTCATCATTGTAGCAGTTACACAGCAGTATACTAAACATGTCTTGGTCAGGTAGCACACAATGAATCATTCAAAACAAGTACAATTCAGTGTCAATGTCTAGTGTTTATGTGTCACTGCTACCCATAGTGAATCATTTGTATTGTACATAACAAATGGTATTCTGACTGTACACGTTTTTCATCTGACAAGAATTTTATACTTAGGCAAACTCATTTAATGGTGTAACCTTCTGTAATATGTGCCAAACAAGTATTCATAAAATTAATATATTTGTGTCAAATTGTGTTTTATTTATTTCCAACAAAATCTGTTTTGTGGACATAACTTTATGTCCAATACAATTATTATGTTATTTCTTTTTAGTATCCCTTATAGATTTGCGTGATTAAAGCTTTTTAATACTAAAACTTTGTTTCAGCTGATAACCATGCTTTGTTGAGATTATTAATGAAAAGTTTTGCTCATTCAGTGATGTGGCATCTTCAGTGATAAAGTTGAGTCTCATCGTGGTAAAACTACTGAAGACTTCATAGAATTGGAAAATTAATGAAAATAATATTCTTACAACCAGTGACAAGAATTATGAACTTAAAACAGTGGAATGAATTATTGAATACCAGATACTCTCAATTGCTAAAACAAACACACTTATATTACAACAGTTCTCTTTATATAATTATCCAGGACACATTGTATAGCCTACAAACAGTAATAAAAAAATCACAATAGTTTACAACACAAATAAACAATTGATCATTTGTCACTTTCATTAAAAACTGCTGTCTAATATCATCCTATATGAATGCACAACCTATTACACCAACTTTCTAAAACTCAGCTGGTTCCAGATGAATGCCAAGAGTGTGGCTCTAGAATATTCTGCAGTGCTGCTGATTAACAGTATGTGATCAGCATCACATAGAGTACTACACATATAAGCTATCTAATTGACTTGGTATTACAATATTAGTAAAATGTGCTTGTCAACCAAATAGTGTGTTGTTACTCCTTAAAATCCCATTTCACTAAGAGCATTTTAGAAGTCTGGGTTATCTTTTATGTTTCACTCCACAAACATGCCTTTAGTTCAGCATTTCTTAACCTATTGGGCATGAGCCACTGCTGGGTCCCGAGAGGGCATTTGGAGGGTTGCAAAGTCAGGTTCGGAAATTTATTTACTGTGTCTTAAAAAGCTACTACATGTAAATAACTAAGATATATCATTTTAACAATTTAAATTCAACCTGTTTTGTACATAGTCTAAACTGTACATTTTTGTTATTCATGCTCTACCATTGCTTTTTACCAGCTCTGATGTTTAACTCTCTATAACCAGATTGAAAGTTGCTTCCCAGAGGGATACAGTGAATTCAATTGGATTCAAGACCCATTCTTGTATTTTGAAAGTTCTAACATGTTGTCAGTAAAACTAAATGAGCAATTGTGTGATATCATCTGTGATGCTGGGATTAAAACTAAATTTTTAGTAAATTATTTTGTATAGTTAGTGATAACATGAGACATGTCATGGACAACAAAATCCATAAACTTTTAGATTCTGACTTAACAAAGTTCTGGATATCTTTAAGAGATGAATATCCTGAACTTTCGGAGTTGCTCATCCCATTCCCCACCTTATTCTTGAGTGAAATGGGATTTTCATCTCAAGTGAAAAGCAAGCACAGAAATAGACTTGACGCACACTCAGATTTATGACTTAATTTAACCACTCTTGAATCCAACATACCCCAGCTTTTGCTGAAAAAGCAGCCCCAACTGACACATTAGTAACTAATGATTAGTTAGGCAAGTAAAAACTCTTTTGTTTTCAACTTCAGCATGTGTTTATTAGAGCAAATTAGTCTTTTGAATTACATATTTGCTTTTTGCTTTTCTATAATTAAGTGTATATATAATTTGTTTAAGCATAAAAGAAGGCTTAAAGTTCTCAGTGTTACCAAAAATATGATTATAAAGTGGGTGCACACCCCTACAAGTAGTTCTGCCATGCACACCCCTACAAGTCTAATTAATTTTAAAAATCTAAAAGGTTAAGTTAGATAATTAAACGTAGACACAACCTCCCAAAATCGTCTCTGTACCGTAATTATGTGCGATAAATGGAAACTAATTTCTGTACTTCCAATAAATACACCCCTTTAATAAAATATGTACCAATAAACTCCAATAAAATATGTACGAATAACGTAGCCTACTAGGTTATACGTTCTAAATTGGAAGTACCGATAGGTTTTAATTCGAATACATACAGCCTTTAATGTATATACAGCCTTTTATCCATACAATAAATACAGCCTTTGAATGTACACTAACAAAGGAAATTTTTGTTAAATCTAATTAATTTTAAAAATCTAAAAGGTTAAGTTGCATTGTTAAACGTAGACACAACCTCCAAAAATCGTCTGTGTACCGTAATTATGTGCGATAAATGGAAACTAATTTCTGTACTTCCAATAAATACACCCTTTTAATAAAATATGTGCCAATAAACCCCAATAAAATATGCAAATAGGTTATAGGTCTACGTTCTAAATTGGAACTAGGTTTTAATTCCGGTACTTCGAATAAATACAGCCTTTAATGTTATGTACAGCAGCCTTGTATGCATACAATAATTTAATGTACACTAACAAAGGAAATTTTTGTTAAATCTAATTAATTTTAAAAATCTAAAAGGTTAAGTTGCATTGTTAAACGTAGACACAACCTCCAAAAATCGTCTGTGTACCGTAATTATGTGCGATAAATGGAAAATAATTTCTGTACTTCCAGTAAATACACCCTTTTATTGTACACTAACAAAGTAAATTTTATTTAAGTTACATTGTCGTACATAACCTCCATAACCTGGCATTAGTTACTTGTGAAAAAACAGTTCTAGTACACATCGAACACGGAAAAATATACAAACGTGGAGACGGAAGTTCTCTTTTGCCGCAGGCTATAGTGAAAGACCCAAAACTTATAAATAATAAGCAACAACAAAAGTAAATTAAATGCATTACAGATATTTAAGGAACAGAACTAGATAAAGTGCATAAATGCCCATTACAACAATCTCATCATTTACGTGAGATGTGTAGTGAAGTTAAAATCACATTAATAAAAAGTATATAATATAGCTTATCAACATCAGCCACTCTATAGGTTATAACTCAATATAATTAAGTTCAACTATTTCACTAACGATCGGAACAAAGTTTTTTTCGAGTAAAAACAAAGTTTTACCAACCGATTTTAGTTACAAGTTGGTGACTAGTATAATATATAATTATTAGCATATAATCTGTATTATATATCTGCATATCACACGAGAATATATGTAACAGCAGGATAAATTATTTCCTTTATTAAAAACAGCTCCGTCTCTTTGCGCAGAATGAAGTATACAGGACGAAAAAGTGGCTCATACTAATTCTTACTCGAAATATGCTTGATACTACCTGTTCCTGAAATACTAGGTGTTCCTGAAATATTAGGTGTTACTAAAATACTACTGTTACTCTGGAACGCGTTGTTCCTTGTGTATCGGTAATACCACTAGTATTTGAAATACCTAGTATTTTAAATACGTGTTACTGGCTGTTCCTTGCGTTCCAGCGATATTTTTGTACGCCTAGTATTTGGCCTTGGTTTACGTGATCTTGCGTACATTTTGTGTGTGTGTGTCTGTGTGGGTGCGAAGGGGGGTGCGTCGACTTGGAACAGCGAGGGCGGCTTGTCTCGACTCGGAACAGCGTCGCCGCGAATAACAGGTATTTCAACTTTTCAGTCACTGTTACATCCGTTCCACAAAAATATCGTTCCAAAATACCTATTACAGGTATATCGGCCCACCTTTGCAGTTTCTGTTAACACTCAAATGATTAAGTATTAATAATGGGTTAGAGTGGAATTCAGTGTTACTATGGTCTAAATTTAAGACAAAAAATAAACATAATCTGTGTTTATCAACACATAAGCGAGTTGTTACAAAGATAAACAAAAATATGTCTAAGAGTATAACCAATTATAAGCGAGAGACCCGTTTCTAAAACGGCTTAAGTAGTGCAAAGTTTGGGTCTTTCACTAAATCCTGCGGCCAAAAACAACTTCCGTCTCCACGTTTGTATTACTTTCCGTGTTCGATGTGTACTAGAACTGTTTTCTTCACAAGTAACTAATGCCAGGTTATGGAGGTTATGTAGACAATGTAACTTAAATAAAATTTACTTTGTTAGTGTACAATAAAAGGTGTATTTACTGGAAGTACACAAATAATTTTCCATTTATCGCACATAATTACGGTACACAGACGATTTTTGGAGGTTGTGTCTACGTTTAACAATGCAACTTAACCTTTTAGATTTTTAAAATTAATTAGATTTAACAAAAATTTCCTTTGTTAGTGTACATTAAATTATTGTATGGATACAAGGCTGCTGTACATAACATTAAAGGCTGTATTTATTCGAAGTACCGGAATTAAAACCTAGTTCCAATTTAGAACGTAGACCTATAACCTATTTGCATATTTTATTGGGGTTTATTGGCACATATTTTATTAAAAGGGTGTATTTATTGGAAGTACAGAAATTATTTTCCATTTATCGCACATAATTACGGTACACAGACGATTTTGTTGTGTCTACGTTTAACAATGCAACTTAACCTTTTAGATTTTTAAAATTAATTAGATTTAACAAAAATTTCCTTTGTTAGTGTACATTCAAAGGCTGTATTTATTGTATGGATAAAAGGCTGTATTTATTCGAATTAAAACCTATCGGTACTTCCAATTTAGAACGTATAACCTAGTAGGCTACGTTATTCGTACATACAGTATTTTATTGGAGTTTATTGGTACATATTTTATTAAAAGGGTGTATTTATTGGAAGTACAGAAAGTAGTTTCCATTTATCGCACATAATTACAGTACAGAGACGATTTTGGGAGGTTGTGTCTACGTTTAATTATCTAACTTAACCTTTTAGATTTTTAAAATTAATTAGACTTGTAGGGGTGTGCATGGCAGAACTATTTGTAGCGGTGTGCACCCACTTTATAATCATATTTTTGGTAACACTGAGAACTTTAAGCCTTCTTTTATGCTTAAACAAATTATATATACACTTAATTATAGAAAAGCAAAAAGCAAATATTGTAACATCACAAGATGTTACCTAACCTAAGTGTATGTTATCAGATTTTATAAGGACATAACAACCATGTAAATAGGAATATAATAGTAAAAAATAACCAAGAAAGGAGAAACCAAGAAGGAAGAATGAAGCAGAAGTGCCACATGAAACAGTAACCCAAAGGCTGTTTGACACTACAACTAGACTAAGACTGAGACGAACTGATGGACAGAGTAAATTTACATTCAGCTGTCAATCCAGTCAGTAGTTGATGTAAACCGAAGTTTATATGTAAATAAAAAATGAATTAATGAGCAGTTAAATACTGTGAAAGCAGAATTAGCATTTTGCTGAGAATAGATTTGACAATGACTAGTAAATTATTAATGCCAAAACTAAAATTAACAATGGCTACATAATGAGAACAAAGATGTATTTCAGCATCAAATATACTTGTGAGAAAAGAGAACTATTTATAAGAGAGAATCTTATACAAATAAGAGACCTCCAAAAATTACCGAATTGAGAACCAATAAGTGTTATTAAGGCAAAATTCCAATATAGGCGATATGTCTTAACAACGCTTAGACCAAACATTAGTCAGTAAATTGACTATGGAGAATTAACATAAGTGTAAATTAAAATACACCGAACAATGGTTATGCCCTGACGTAGCAAAAGACATTATTAAAACAGTAGGTTTAATCATAATTTTAATTGTTAAACAGTAGATTAGAACGAGTTAGCATAAAACGAAATGTCATAGTAAGTAGGATCATTCGTTACAATGTATAGAGTTTAGGTGTACACAAAATGTTCAATAAAGATGTCAGTACAGAATTAATGGTGTTCCCACATAAACATTTGAATAATAAAATGATATGTGAACACAAACAATATTAACCAAAAGTGTAAAATCGGCGACTCAGAAAAAGCAGACGACAGTGAAAGTGATGTACCCGAACATTGGTTTTATAACAATGTCGGTCAAAGTGAAAGTAATTCGATATCGAGTGATATCAAATTAAAGAAGAAAAAACGATCTTTAATTTGATAATGATATCAACCCAATCGCAACTGTATTTAGTGCGGGAGAGATGTTAGCATCATTCTAAAAATGTGCATCAGAAAACTGTTTATGAATAATAACAACAATGACAGCTAGCTGCCACCTCTGCATTCGACGGTTAGAAAAAACCGTTATCAACTGCCAAAAAATGATACGTCATACCGACACACCTGCCAGAGCCAATCAGAAAATTAGTTAGTAATTAACATTTTTACCTAAGACCGATCAAAGATGGGGGTATATAAGAACGGAACAGCGAATTTTGAGGCAGACTCTTACTGACCAGCATGTAGTACAGACGTGTGCCCGCCATCTCTACATTTTTAATAACTCTTAGCGTCATCTGCATATTACATTGAAACAAATAGTTCAACACCAAGAAACGACTACTTCAAGTTAATCTACAGCAAACAACAGTGATTAAGTGCAGTATCATTTTAATTTCGTGCGGGAAATAACGAACAGAAAATAATTAATTGTTATTATTCACGATCCATTTTAATCAGAAGAGGATCGCATTATTCTGTTCTTGTGCGAGTTTAGTGCCGAAACCCAGTAATCATTATAATCCGATTACTGAAGTGATTAATAAGTTTTAATTAAATAATTAAAACTCAGAAGGTAACGGTGCAATCATTACTAATTTTTACCTGAGCGCCATAACCTGTACTTTTTTCAACACTAGCCTGTACTGACGCAAAACACGAAAACATTTTAAGATTACACCACGTCTCAATTTATTATACAAATTTGTTATTATTAATTAAGCTATATGTTAGTTGTAAGGGTTCTCACTTGATAAATATTGTCACTAAAAAAGCAAGCGTTGATGAAACGCGCGATCTTTCAACAGATCATTTTTATTTTTGTTTACTTTACGAAAGTAACCTAAAAACTTTGTTGATCAATTTTATATCAAAAAGATTGTTGGATATTGTGTAGGCATAATTTTTTTTTTTCGTGTCTCAAAGAATTTACTACTGAGATTTTCATGATTTTAATGTTAAAAATAAATAACATCTGGACTTAGCCAGATTTATAATTCATGTTCTGAGCAAGCCGTATAAGGCATATAATAACTGACTTTTAATTGTACAACTTTGTATGTTTGCTTTATATTTGTTTTTGAATTCTCTATGAGGGTATAAATAAAACCCATTACTAACAGCATCACCTGATTTGATTTATTTCTATAGGATAATTAAATATTTTATGGTAAAAAACTTCCTTCTGTTGTGTTTGTCATTTTGGAATAACATTGCCAAAAGGTGATACTCAATTATTTTAAATTTTCTAATCATTCAGTAATTTTATGTGTGGGTTTTACACGGGATTTTCCCTGAATAAATCCGTGTGGCGCCCACTAATTAATAAACAAGGTAATCTAACCTTGCAACCAAAGTGAGTTGGTGTTTGTAAACTGAGTTGACAGTTTAGTGAACTTCTAGTAAACACGACCAGGTACGTAAAAGTATATTTTTGTTTATGATATTGTCCAGACATTACGAGACGTGACACACTCAGACTACCTGCAATCTGGAGAAGAAGTTTCACTGCCAGTTTCAACCAGACGATAACCATTATCAAGCAACCAACTGCTGTACTTTACGTTTCAACTTAAGCTAATTTAGCATTTAATTATAATCAACCTCACTATTTTATTTATTTAATATAAGGGAATTCTTTTTAAACAAGTATAATTAAACCATTGTAAACACACTGTGAGTAACTTTGAATGTTTCATTTTAAATTACTTTACTACATTAGTAACCTTCGATTAGAAACAACTATTCCAAACATTGATTTATCTCAAAGGAATATTTCACACATAATTGAACTTTGTTTTAACGAGACTTTTAATATTTCAAACACGAATATAATTTTAAATAACAACACTTTTGTTTTATATCAAGTCAATTGTAAACACACACGTTTTTATTTTTATTTCAAGTTAAACGAAATTTGAACGGAATTTAAATTTGATTTTAATAAACTTTAATATTTTAAACCCCCGATATATGCGTTTTATTATAAATTGACGCATACAACGTGTGGCAGATTTAACCACGAAACACACACCCGTTATTCGTTTTATTATAATATGTAATTCAAAAGACTAATTTGCTCTAATAAACACATGCTGAAGTTAAAAACAAAAGAGTTTTTACTTGCCTAACTAATCATTAGTTACTAATGTGACAGTTGGAGCTGCTTTTTCTGCAAAAGCTGGGGTATGTTGGATTCAAGAGTGGTTAAATTAAGTCATAAATCTGAGTGTGCGTCAAGTCTATTTCTGTGCTTGCTTTTCACTTGAGATGAAAATCCCATTTCACTCAAGAATGAGGTGATGAATGGGATGAGCAACTCTGAAAGTTCAGGATATTCATATCTTAAAGATATCCAGAACTTTGTTAAGTCAGAATCTAAAAGTTTATGGATTTTGTTGTCCATGACATGTCTCATGTTATCACTAACTATACAAAATAATTTACTAAAAATTTAGTTTTAATCCCAGCATCACAGATGATATCACACAATTGCTCATTTAGTTTTACTGACAACATGTTAGAACTTTCAAAATACAAGAATGGGTCTTGAATCCAATTGAATTCACTGTATCCCTCTGGGAAGCAACTTTCAATCTGGTTATAGAGAGTTAAACATCAGAGCTGGTAAAAAACAATGGTAGAGCATGAATAACAAAAATGTACAGTTTAGACTATCTACAAAACAGGTTGAATTTAAATTGTTAAAATGATATATCTTAGTTATTTACATGTAGTAGCTTTTTAAGACACAGTAAATAAATTTCCGAACCTGACTTTGCAACCCTCCAAATGCCCTCTCGGAACCCTGCAGTGGCTCATGCCCAATAGGTTAAGAAATGCTGAACTAAAGGCATGTTTGTGGAGTGAAACATAAAAGATAACCCAGACTTCTAAAATGCTCTTAGTGAAATGGGATTTTCAGGAGTAATAACACACTATTTGGTTAACAAGCACATTTTATTAATATTGTAATACCAAGTCAATTAGATAGCTTAAATGTGTAGTACTCTATGTGATGCTGATCACATACTGTTAATCAGCAGCACTGCAGAATATTCTAGAGCCACACTCTTGGCATTCATCTGGAACTTTCTCACATTAGCCTGATAATTAGGATGTTGCCACCAGCTGAGTTTTAGAAAGTTGGTGTAGTAGGTTGTGCATTCATATAGGATGATATTAGACAGCAGTTTTTAATGAAAGTGACAAATGATCAATTGTTTACTTGTGTTGTAAACTATTGTGATTTTTTTATTACTGTTTGTAGGCTATACAGTGTGTCCTGGATAATTATATAAAGAGAACTGTTGTAATATAAGTGTGTTTGTTTTAGCAATTGAGAGTATCTGGTATTCAATAATTCATTCCACTTTTTTAAGTTCATAATTCTTGTCACTGGTTGTAAGAATATTATTCTCATTAATTTTCCAATTCTATGAAGTCTTCAGTAGTTTTACTACGATGAGACTCAACTTTATCACTGAAGATGCCACATCACTGAATGAGCAAAACTTTTCTTTAATAATTTCAACAAAGCATGGTTATCAGCTGAAAAAAAGTTTTAGTATTAAAAGTTTTGATCACGCAAATCTATAAGGTATACTAAAAAGAAATAACATAATAATTGTATTGGACATAAAGTTATGTCCACAAAACAGATTTTGTTTGAAATAAATAAAACACAATTTGACACAAATATTAATTTTATGAATACTTGTTTGGCACATATTACAGAAGGTTACACCATTAAATGAGTTTGCCTAAGTATAAAATTCTTGTCAGATGAAAAACGTGTACAGTCAGAATACTATTTGTTATGTACAATACAAATGATTCACTATGGGTAGCAGTGACACATAAACACTAGACATTGACACTGAATTGTACTTGTTTTGAATGATTCATTGTGTCCTACCTGACCAGAGTACAGGTATTAACCAAGAGATGTTTAGTATACTGCTGTGTAACTGCTACAACGATGAATTATAAGTAGTACTTTTTGTTTTGGTCATCAACCTTGAAAAGGATAATAGAAACTTTGTATACCATGCTTCCAGCAGTTTTACATGATACATTCCTAGCACAAATAAGAAAAGTTTAAATCTGCTGATGATCTAAAGGAGTGAAAGTTATTTGCAGACTGACAGGGTTATAAAATAATTCTGAAAGAATTGTTGCTTTTACAATACCATCCTTTATCAACTAACTACTCAAATCTGCCAGTTTTTCATAGAAACTGAAGTTTGATGATTTGATCCATTATGACCTAGTGATGCTCCAAACATTTCAAGGATTCTCCTAGCCTTAAAAAACTGGACTGGCCTCATTGATTGACATGATTAATGTTAAATTTACTTTGGGATACTTCCAAACATAATACAGTTTAAAATAAACAAAAAAAAAAGTATTTCTAATTTTTCCAGAACTGTATACACATAATTTGATCTGGATAGAACGTGTATTAAACAATAATACTATTTGATGCAAATAATGAAAATATCCGTGTGGAGAACTATACATGACTTCCATGTTTTAAGATTTATATTTAAAATCGTTTTAGAAATGAAATATTTCTACAGAAACTACTTCTATCTTCAGCCCCAACCACAGAAAACACACACACACACACACACACACACACACACACACACACACACACACACACACACACACACACACACACACACACACACACACAATTCCTTTTTTCTTTATTTAATTTGAATTCAGAGTATTGGCACATATTTTATTAAAAGGGTGTATTTATTGGAAGTACAGAAATTAGTTTCCATTTATTGCACATAATTACGGTACACAGACAATTTTTGGAGGTTGTGTCTACGTTTAACAATGTAACTTAACCTTTTAGATTTTTAAAATTAATTAGATTTAACAAAAATTTCCTTTGTTAGTGTACATTCAAAGGCTGTAGTTATTGTATGGATAAAAGGCTGTATTTATTCGAATTAAAACCTATCCGTACTTCCAATTTAGAACGTATAACCTAGTAGGCTACATTTTTCGTACATATTTTATTGGAGTTTATTGGTACATATTTTATTAAAAGGGTGTATTTATTTGAAGTACAGAAATTAGTTTCCATTTATCGCACATAATTACGGTACAGAGACGTTTTTGGGAGGTTGTGTCTACGTTTAATTATCTAACTTAGATAGTAGGCTTCGATATTGGTGCATATTTTATTGGGGTTTACTGGCACATATTTTATTAAAAGGGTGAATTATCTAACTTAACCTTTTAGATTTTTAAAATTAATTAGACTTAACAATTCCTTTTTTCTTTATTTAATTTGAATTCAGAGTATTGGCACATATTTTATTAAAAGGGTGTATTTATTGGAAGTACAGAAATTAGTTTCCATTTATTGCACATAATTACGGTACACAGACGATTTTTGGAGGTTGTGTCTACGTTTAACATGTAGTAACATCAGTAACTTAACCTTTTAGATTTTTAAAATTAATTAGATTTAACAAAAATTTCCTTTGTTAGTGTACATTCAAAGGCTGTATTTATTGTATGGATAAAAGGCTGTATATAACATTAAAGGTGTATTTATTCGAAGTACCGGAATTTACTTCCAATTTATAACCTAGTACAATCTAACGTATAACCAAACAAGTACATTAAAATCCTTTTTTCAATTTCCAGACGAGTGTCAGTTTTTTAGTTTCAAAGGATAAAGAAAACACTTGTTTACAATTACTTCTAAGATGTCAAGGGTAATTGTAAATTGGGGTACCCGTAAATTGAATTTTTGAGCTTTATTTATTATTTACATTTTAAACAATTTTTTGTACGCAACATAATAACAAAAGGTTGAAATATTTGCAGTTATTTCAATTTTAAAACGTATACACAATTTTTCGGGCATGTTGCAAGTCTTTACTCATTTTTCTCTAGCAGCCCTAGAGAAAAATGTTGGGAAGTTTTGAAGAAGCACATTCCTTTACCACTGCAGAGCTTCCCTGAAAGAAGATGAAGTGAGAGGATCCAAGCTGTCAAACCGATAGTTAAGCACTACCCAGGAGTACTTAATTTGTTGGATATATTTTAGAAAGAGATGTCTTCTAGTCTAACTCCCTCTGCCTACAACATCATATTAGGGCTTAAGAAATATTTCAATTCCACAAAGAGCTTAATGTTGGCATCTTTTTGGTTCAAAGTGCTTTCATATATTGACTAAAAAAATGTTGTTATTCAAAGCAAAGGAATCACACTCGTTGAAATAACTCTAGTGGAAGATTTGCTGACGGAATTGAAATTGTTGCGTGATAACCCAGACAGCATAATTGAAGAACCAAACTTAATTGCAAAAGAACTAATAAAAGTTCCTCCTGAATCTCCCAAAAGGTGGAAAAAAAGTACAGATCAATCCAATAGTGATTTTTCAGTAAACAAAGACAAAGATCAAGAAAATAAATTTAAAACCTCAGTCATGTACCCAGTATTAGAGTTTGTAATGGGCAACATAAAAACACGATGCACTGCAATTAGTTCAATTCGTGACTTGTTTCCACCAGTATTGAACTTTACGGACATGGAAAATGATTAATTAGAATTGAAAGTAAAAGTTCTCATTAGCAAGTTTAAAAAGGAATTGGCAATGGATCTATTTGAAGAAATATTACACTTGAAGAACATTTATAAAACAGAGTTTGAATGAGAAAAGAATCCACTAAGCCTACTCCAAAAACCTTCAAACTGTATTTGTGAACTTCTGTCTTGCCTATAGGCTTTTCTGTACTATTCCAGTTACAGTTTCGTCTCCTGAAAAATCTTTGAGCAGTATAGCGAATTCACTGAAAACTTGGCAGAGAAGGCTTAATAATTTGGCAATTTTAGCTATTAAAAATGAATTGGCTAACAGTATTAATTTATCAGTCAGATGTTATTGACCAGTTTGCTCAAATGAAAGCAAGAAAAAAACTTTGCACTACTTAAGCCGTTTTAGAAACGGGTCTCTCACTTATAATTGGTTATAGCCTACTCTTAGACATGTTTTTGTTTATCTTTGTAACAACTGACTTATGTATCACTTATGTGTTGATAAACACAGATTATGTTTATTTTTTGTCTTCAATTTAGACCATAGTAACATTGAATTCCACTCTAACCCATTATTAATACTTAATCATTTGGGTGTTAACAGAAACTGCACATTGGTTTTTATTGCATTATGTTGAAAAAAGGATTTTAATGTACTTGTTTGGTTATAGGCCTACGTTAGATTGTACTGTGTTCTAAATTGGAAGTAGGTTTTAATTCCGGTACTTCGAATAAATACAGCCTTTTATCCATACAATAAATACAGCCTTTGAATGTACACTAAGTAAGGAAATGTTTGTTAAGTCTAATTAATTTTAAAAATCTAAAAGGTTAAGTTAGATAATTAAACGTTGACACAACCTCCCAAAATCGTCTCTGTACCGTAATTATGTGCGATAAATGGAAACTAATTTCTGTACTTCCAATAAATACACCCTTTTAATGAAATATGTACCAATAAACTCCAATAAAATATGTACGAAAAACGTAGCCTACTAGGTTATACGTTCTAAATTGGAAGTACCGATCGGTTTTAATTCGAATAAATACAGCCTTTAATGTATATACAACCTTTTATCCATACAATAAATACAGCCTTTGAATGTACACTAACAAAGCAAATTTTTGTTAAATCTAATTAATTTTAAAAATCTAAAAGGTTAAGTTGCATTGTTAAACGTAGACACAACCTCCAAAAATCGTCTGTGTACCGTAATTATGTACGATAAATGGAAAATAATTTCTGTACTTCCAATATATACACCCTTTTAATAAAATATGTGCCAATAAACCCCAATAAAATATGCAAATAGGTTATAGGTCTACGTTCTAAATTGGAACTAGGTTTTAATTCCGGTACTTCGAATAAATACAGCCTTTAATGTTATGTACAGCAGCCTTGTATCCATACAATAATTTAATGTACACTAACAAAGGAAATTTTTGTTAAATCTAATTAATTTTAAAAAGCTAAAAGGTTAAGTTGCATTGTTAAACGTAGACACAACCTCCAAAAATCGTCTGTGTACCGTAATTAAGTGCGATAAATGGAAAATTATTTCTGTACTTCCAGTAAATACACCCTTTTATTGTACACTAACAAAGTAAATTTTATTTAAGTTACATTGTCTACATAACCTCCATAACCTGGCATTAGTTACTTGTGAAGAAAACAGTTCTAGTACACATCGAACACGGAAAAATTTACAAACGTGGAGATGGAAGGTAATTTGGCCGCAGGATTTAGTGAAAGACCCCAATTCCTTTTTAAACTTGGTAATGAGAACTTTTTACTTTCAATTCTAATTCACATTTTCCATGTCCTTAAAGTTCAATACTGGTGGAAACAAGTCACGAAATCAACTAATTGCAATGAATCGTGTTTTTATGTTGCCCATTACAAACTCTAATACTGGGTACATGACTGAGGTTTTATATTTATTTTCTTGATCTTTGTTTACTGAAAAATCACTATTGGATTGATCTGTACTTTATTGTACTTCCAATAAATACACCCTTTTAATAAAATATGTACCAATAATCTCCAATAAAATATGTACGGATAACGTAGCCTACTAGGTTATACGTTCTAAATTGGAAGTACCGATAGGTTTTAATTCGAATAAATACAGCCTTACCATAATTGAATGTACACTAACAAAGGAATTTTTGTTAAATCTAATTAATTTTAAAAATCTAAAAGGTTAAGTTACATTGTTAAACGTAGACACGACCTCCAAAAATCGTCTGTGTACCGTAATTAAGTGCGATAAATGGAAACTAATTTCTGTACTTCCAGTAAATATACCCTTTTATTGTACACTAACAAAGTAAATTTTATTTAAGTTACATTGTCGTACATAACCTCCATAACCTGGCATTAGTTACGTGTGAAGAAAACAGTTCTAGTACACATCGAACACGGAAAAAAGTACAAATGCGGAGACGGAAGTTATTTGGCCGCAGGCTATAGTGAAAGACCCCAACGAACGTAGCAGTAAAAACGAACAGTTTAATGGTAACAATTCAACAAATGGGTCTTTCACTGTTCCTGCGGCCAAAGACAACTTCCGTCTCCACGTTTGTATTCTTTTCCGTGTTCGATGTGTACTAGAACTGTTTTCTTCACAAGTAACTAATGCCAGTTTATGGAGGTTATGTAGACAATGTAACTTAAATAACATTTACTTTGTTAGTGTACAATAAAAGGGTGTATTTACTGGAAGTACAGAAATAATTTTCCATTTATCGCACATAATTACGGTACACAGACGATTTTTGGAGGTTGTGTCTACGTTTAACAATGCAACTTAACCTTTTAGATTTTTAAAATTAATTAGATTTAACAAAAATTTCCTTTGTTAGTGTACATTAAATTATTGTATGCATACAAGGCTGCTGTACATAACATTAAAGGCTGTATTTATTCGAAGTACCGGAATTAAAACCTAGTTCCAATTTAGAACGTAGACCTATAACCTATTTGCATATTTTATTGGAGTTTATTGGCACATATTTTATTAAAAGGGTGTATTTATTGGAAGTACAGAAATTATTTTCCATTTATCGCACATAATTACGGTACACAGACGATTTTTGGAGGTTGTGTCTACGTTTAACAATGCAACTTAACCTTTTAGATTTTTAAAATTAATTAGATTTAACAAAAATTTCCTTTGTTAGTGTACATTCAAAGGCTGTATTTATTGTATGGATAAAAGGCTGTATATACATTAAAGGCTGTATTTATTCGAATTAAAACCTATCGGTACTTCCAATTTAGAACGTATAACCTAGTAGGCTACGTTATTCGTACATACAGTATTTTATTGGAGTTTATTGGTACATATTTTATTAAAAGGGTGTATTTATTGGAAGTACAGAAATTAGTTTCCATTTATCGCACATAATTACGGTACAGAGACGATTTTGGGAGGTTGTGTCTACGTTTAATTATCTAACTTAACCTTTTAGATTTTTAAAATTAATTAGACTTGTAGGGGTGTGCATGACAGAACTACTTGTGCACCCACTTTATAATCATATTTTTGGTAACACTGAGAACTTTAAGCCTTCTTTTATGCTTAAACAAATTATATATACACTTAATTATAGAAAAGCAAAAAGCAAATATTTAATTCAAAAGACTAATTTGCTCTAATAAACACATGCTGAAGTTAAAAACAAAAGAGTTTTTACTTGCCTAACTAATCATTAGTTACTAATGTGACAGTTGGAGCTGCTTTTTCTGCAAAAGCTGGGGTATGTTGGATTCAAGAGTGGTTAAATTAAGTCATAAATCTGAGTGTGCGTCAAGTCTATTTGTGTGCTTGCTTTTCACTTGAGATGAAAATCCCATTTCACTCAAGAATGAGGTGGTGAATGGGATGAGCAACTCCGAAAGTTCAGGATATTCATCTCTTAAAGATATCCAGAACTTTGTTAAGTCAGAATCTAAAAGTTTATGGATTTTGTTGTCCATGACATGTCTCATGTTATCACTAACTATACAAAATAATTTACTAAAAATTTAGTTTTAATCCCAGCATCACAGATGATATCACACAACTGCTCATTTAGTTTTACTGACAACATGTTAGAACTTTCAAAATACAAGAATGGGTCTTGAATCCAATTGAATTCACTGTATCCCTCTGGGAAGCAACTTTCAATCTGGTTATAGAGAGTTAAACATCAGAGCTGGTAAAAAACAATGGTAGAGCATGAATAACAAAAATGTACAGTTTAGACTATGTACAAAACAGGTTGAATTTAAATTGTTAAAATGATATATCTTAGTTATTTACATGTAGTAGCTTTTTAAGACACAGTAAATAAATTTCCGAACCTGACTTTGCAACCCACCAAATGCCCTCTCGGGACCCTGCAGTGGCTCATGCCCAATAGGTTAAGAAATGCTGAACTAAAGGCATGTTTGTGGAGTGAAACATAAAAGATAACCCAGACTTCTAAAATGCTCTTAGTGAAATGGGATTTTCAGGAGTAACAACACACTATTTGGTTAACAAGCACATTTTACTAATATTCTAATACCAAGTCAATTAGATAGCTTAAATGTGTAGTACTCTATGTGATGCTGATCACATACTGTTAATCAGCAGCACTGCAGAATATTCTAGAGCCACACTCTTGGCATTCATCTGGAACTTTCTCACATTAGCCTGATAATTAGGATGTTGCCACCAGCTGAGTTTTAGAAAGTTGGTGTAGTAGGTTGTGCATTCATATAGGATGATATTAGACAGCAGTTTTTAATAAAAGTGACAAATGATCAATTGTTTACTTGTGTTGTAAACTATTGCGATTTTTCTATTACTGTTTGTAGGCTATACAGTGTGTCCTGGATAATTATATAAAGAGAACTGTTGTAATATAAGTGTGTTTGTTTTAGCAATTGAGAGTATCTGGTATTCAATAATTCATTCCACTGTTTTAAGTTCATAATTCTTGTCACTGGTTGTAAGAATATTATTCTCATTAATTTTCCAATTCTATGAAGTCTTCAGTAGTTTTACCACGATGAGACTCAACTTTATCACTGAAGATGCCACATCACTGAATGAGCAAAACTTTTCTTTAATAATCTCAACAAAGCATGGTTATCAGCTGAAAAAAAGTTTTAGTATTAAAAGTTTTGATCACGCAAATCTATAAGGGATACTAAAAAGAAATAACATAATAATTGTATTGGACATAAAGTTATGTCCACAAAACAGATTTTGTTTGAAGTAAATAAAACACAATTTGACACAAATATTAATTTTATGAATACTTGTTTGGCACATATTACAGAAGGTTACACCATTAAATGAGTTTGCCTAAGTATAAAATTCTTGTCAGATGAAAAACGTGTACAGTCAGAATACTATTTGTTATGTACAATACAAATGATTCACTATGGGTAGCAGTGACACATAAACACTAGACATTGACACTGAATTGTACTTGTTTTGAATGATTCATTGTGTCCTACCTGACCAGAGTACAGGTATTAACCA
Organism: Magicicada septendecula; assembly: GCA_034769895.1. NCBI lineage: Eukaryota > Metazoa > Arthropoda > Insecta > Hemiptera > Cicadidae > Magicicada > Magicicada septendecula. The sequence continues at coordinate 806,785,167 of CM068367.1, forward strand.
AGAGATGTTTAGTATACTGCTGTGTAACTACTACAATGATGAATTATAAGTAGTACTTTTTGGTTTGGTCATCAACCTTGAAAAGGATAATAGAAACTTTGTATACCATGCTTCCAGCAGTTTTACATGATACATTCCTAGCACAAATAAGAAAAGTTTAAATCTGCTGATGATCTAAAGGAGTGAAAGTTATTTGCAGACTGACAGGGTTATAAAATAATTCTGAAAGAATTGTTGCTTTTACAATACCATCCTTTATCAACTAACTACTCAAATCTGCCAGTTTTTCATAGAAACTGAAGTTTGATGATTTGATCCATTATGACCTAGTGATGCTCCAAACATTTCAAGGATTCTCCTAGCCTTAAAAAACTGGACTGGCCTCATTGATTGACATGATTAATGTTAAATTTACTTTGGGATACTTCCAAACATAATACAGTTTAAAATAAACAAAAAAAAAAGTATTTCTAATTTTTCCAGAACTGTATACACATAATTTGATCTGGATAGAACGTGTATTAAACAATAATACTATTTGATGCAAATAATGAAAATATCCGTGTGGAGAACTATACATGACTTCCATGTTTTAAGATTTATATTTAAAATCGTTTTAGAAATGAAATATTTCTACAGAAACTACTTCTATCTTCAGCCTCAACCACAGAACACACACACACACACACACACACACACACACACACACACACACACACACAATTCCTTTTTTCTTTATTTAATTTGAATTCAGAGTATTGGCACATATTTTATTAAAAGGGTGTATTTATTGGAAGTACAGAAATTAGTTTCCATTTATTGCACATAATTACGGTACACAGACGATTTTTGGAGGTTGTGTCTACGTTTAACAATGTAACTTAACCTTTTAGATTTTTAAAATTAATTAGATTTAACAAAAATTTCCTTGTTAGTGTACATTCAAAGGCTGTATTTATTGTATGGATAAAAGGCTGTATATACATTAAAGGCTGTATTTATTCGAATTAAAACCTATCCGTACTTCCAATTTAGAACGTATAACCTAGTAGGCTACGTTATTCGTACATATTTTATTGGAGTTTATTGGTACATATTTTATTAAAAGGGTGTATTTATTGGAAGTACAGAAATTAGTTTCCATTTATCGCACATAATTACGGTACAGATACGTTTTTGTGAGGTTGTGTCTACGTTTAATTATCTAACTTAGATAGTAGGCTTCGTTATTGGTGCATATTTTATTGGGGTTTACTGGCACATATTTTATTAAAAGGGTGTATTTATTGGAAGTACAGAAATTAGTTTCCATTTATCGCACATAATTACGGTACAGAGACGATTTTGGGAGGGTGTGTCAACGTTTAATTATCTAACTTAACCTTTTAGATTTTTAAAATTAATTAGACTTAACAAACATTTCCTTACTTAGTGTACATTCAAAGGCTGTATTTATTGTATGGATAAAAGGCTGTATTTATTCGAAGTACCGGAATTAAAACCTACTTCCAATTTAGAACACAGTACAATCTAACGTAGGCCTATAACCAAACAAGTACATTAAAATCCTTTTTTCAACATAATGCAATAAAAAGCAATGTGCAGTTTCTGTTAACACCCAAATGATTAAGTATTAATAATGGGTTAGAGTGGAATACTGTTAGCCAATTCATTTGTAATAGCTAAAATTGCCAAGTTATTAAGCCTTTCTTGTTAGGTAGTGCTTCTCTGCCAAGTTTTCAGTGAATTCGCTATACTGCTCAAAGATTTTTCAGGAGACGAAACTGTAACTGGAATAGTACAGAAAAGCCTATAGGCAAGACAGAAGTTCACAAATACAGTTTGAAGGTTTTTGGAGTAGGCTTAGTGGATTCTTTTCTGATTCAAACTCTGTTTTATAAATGTTCTTCAAGTGTAATATTTCTTCAAATAGATCCATTGCCAATTCCTTTTTAAACTTGCTAATGAGAACTTTTACTTTCAATTCTAATTCATCATTTTCCATGTCCGTAAAGTTCAATACTGGTGGAAACAAGTCACGAATTGAACTAATTGCAGTGAATCGTGTTTTTATGTTGCCCATTACAAACTCTAATACTGGGTACATGACTGAGGTTTTAAATTTATTTTCTTGATCTTTGTCTTTGTTTACTGAAAAATCACTATTGGATTGATCTGTACTTTTTTTCCACCTTTTGGGAGATTCAGGAGGTACTTTTATTAGTTCTTTTGCAATTAAGTTTGGTTCTTCAATTATGCTGTCTGGGTTATCACGCAACAATTTCAATTCTGTCAGCAAATCTTCCACTAGAGTTATTTCAACGAGTGTGATTCCTTCGCTTTGAATAACAACATTTTTTTAGTCAATATATGAAAGCACTTTGAACCAAAATGATGCCAACATTAAGCTCTTTGTGGAATTGAAATATTTCTTAAACCCTAATATGATGTTGTCGGCAGAGGGAGTTAGACTAGAAGACATCTCTTCTAAAGTATATCCAACAATTTAAGTACTCCTGGGTAGTGCTTAACTATCGGTTTGACAGCTTGGATCCTCTCACTTCATCTTGTTTCAGGGAAGCTCTGCAGTGATAAAGGAATGTGCTTTTTCAAAACTTCCCAACATTTTTCTCTAGGGCTGCTAGAGAAAAATGAGTAAAGACTTGCAACATGCCCGAAAAATGTCATCACATCTGCATTGAGTTTTGCAGCATTAACACCCACATGTTTCAAGGAATGCGCCCCACATGGTAAAAATATTATGGATTCGTTCTTTTCAAGAATTCTACTTCCAATTTAGAACCCAGTACAATCTAATGTGTGGAGAACCATACATGACTTCCATGTTTTAAGATTTATATTTAAAATCGTTTTAGAAATGAAATATTTCTACAGAAACTACTTCTATCTTCAGCCTCAACCACAGAATTGTGGTCACTAACATCTACCACCTCACATTAGCGCACTTGATTTTCACTGATGATGGCAGTCGATGGCACTTCCGAAACGTCTGGTTTTGCAGATTACATTGGACCATGGCCAAACAGCCTGGAAAGGAATTTTATCAACAAACTACTTCATCGTTGCCGATAATGTAGTACACATATAAAAAATTATCCCCTCCCCCTTCACCTATCATTTTAAATTATAGAAAATTATCCCCTCCCCCTTTAACTTCCCCCTACCCCTTTTCATTTATCGATATTTCATCTACCTTTCTAGAGTGGATTATTATGACCTTTTCAGGATACTTTATTTATCAAAATTAAGTACTTTACTCTTGTTAAAACATAAAACGTTGCAGGTAAACTACCCCTTCTCCTTAACCGATCTTCACCAAAATCAACAGACCTTGAGTCCTCTACAATATGCAAAAAATTATTTGAATTTGCGGCAATTATCATTCGCCATAGACAAAATTCTATACACAGACATCTTTCAAAAAATTACTTCTTAATGTATTGAGGGTAGTACAATCAGAATCAGCCCTTATCTCGAACACGATTTTTTTCGCCATCCATTTCCTTATGGAACATGGAAGTAAAAACAATATCCTTCTTTTTATAATATGTATTGCACATGTTTTCTAACTCGGGACACTAATTATTAGATAAAATGTTTACCTTCATTTAAGCCAGCTTCCACTCACTGTGTTCTTTCTCAGAGGCCATAACATGTTTTTTTTTTTAACGTTGCCGAACATAAATTGATGTTGAATTAAAAATAAAGTAAAGGATTAGCACCTGAATTTTGCAACGTGCAAGTTGAAGAATCTATTTAATTATTGCACTTAACTTGATATAAGTACTGATTACATTTCAGGATTATTATTTTCAGAAATAATGTATGTAAACCAGATTTCCCCATATAAAGTTAATTAAAATTCTTTAACGCATAGCATTCCAGGCCTTTATGGTAGTAGATTTGTATTACTAAATTTGAATTTACACAAATAATTCTCTTTGATTAACCAGAGTTACACACACAAACTAAATGCTGAGTGTCCTCCTAGTGTATAAATTCAGCTAAAACAGTATTCCAAAAACTTACCTTGTTACTAGAATATGTGACATGATGAACTTTTCATGTTAAATAGTTTAAATACTTTGTGTTGAGAGTTAAGCAATTTAATAATTTTTATTTATGCAGGCGTATAGCAAAATCTGATCGTCATGAAAAAGGAATAAGGCATTTTGTAATAGCAATTAACTGATTAGTTCCTGCTGTATTACTGACTGATATTACAAGACCAATTTTTGTTTAATTGAAAAGATATATTTTAACTGTTTCTTTTGGTGCAATCTGTAAATTCCTTGACACACATCCATAAAGGTTTGAAAATATGCTTATTGCAGTTTGATAGGAACAAATTCTCAAAAAACTAATACAAATTTGTTGACTGATCACACCAGCTATCCTTTCTATTTGAAATGAGCCTTTTATCCAAATTTATTACATAGTATTGTGCCAAGATATATCACTACATTTGTATACTGTAATACAGTAGTGGTAGAATATTATCATTCCACTAATATTACCCTAACATAATAAATGAAAATACATTATATACACATCTTTTGACATAATCATCCTTTCACTTATCACTTTTTGCTTATCAATTTATTTGATGAATATATATTTAACGATTTATGTAAAATACAACAGGTATTTAACGGACACGTACTATGTGTAGACCTCTTATTTCCCTCCTCGGCAGGTTGAAGCTCAACTGGCACTAGAGTTGGGTATGAAATTATACTATGCTCATAGTCTGTCTGTTAGCAGCTAGTGGCATCTATTGACATTCACTTATGTCAAATTACAGAGTCGGTAAAGGATGTTCGAAATTTTAATGTAAACAAATTAATAGTTAAATAATTAATATAATGGAAGTATCACATATATAATGTATGTAAATGTAATTGTGAAAAAACGATGTAGGGCCTACTTCATATACAGATCAGAAGTAAATGATGAACTATTCTCTTTATGTAATAAGCCTTGTTACTAAACAATATATATTTTTAAAAGCTTCTTATCATATTGAGATGAAATGGAGTGGCATTTGAAACATCTCTTAGGTATAAAAACAACATAACGACCTTTACAAAATTTGCCGCCCGTAGGCAGTAGCCTACTTTGCCTATGCATAAATCTGCCTCTGGTGTACATGCTAAATGCATCTGAACAGTAGTAAGAATGACTTAGTATCCTGTTGAGTTATTCACATTTCTGACGGATGATACGCAATTACTGGAAGGTAGGATGTGAGAGCCAGCAATAACCTTGAATAAAACTCTCATATATTTCAGTTATTACAGACAAGTGCTTGATTTGATAATTTTTTTAAAATAAAATTGTATATTTTAATGTAGCTTTACAGTAGCTTGACAGAAAGTGTAAAAATGTAAAATAAAAACGGCATGACTTAGGTGTAAATAAAAAGTGAACACTTTACAGTAGCACAAAAAATGACAAAAAACTGAGACAATGAAATGCTACAGTTCAGTTAAAAATTTTGCAATCTCCCTCACACAAAATTTTAAAGAATATAGACATCAACACAACAAAATATTTTTTTTGGAGCAAAAGGAAACACAATGGAAAGGCATCTCAGGTAGTATCACTTTGAAATTATGGTTTCAAAATGTTTAGGGAAAAGAATAAAAAAATGCTAGCATTAACAATCCAACAATGTATCTAAAAGATCAGGATCTTGCTAAGTACATTATAGGGAAAATTGGTTTCTAGCTGCTAGTGGATGTTTGTTTCTATAAAAAATAATTGCAGTATCTAATAAATTATGGTACATATTTAATCATTTATTGAATAATTTGTCATTTATATAATTTTTTTTTTTTTTTAATTTCTATAGATACTTTTGGTGTGTTTGTTGTAATTTTGTGTTTTACATAATCTTTTGTGATTAAATCATTTGGTATAAAATGTTCCAGATTATAAAATACACCTCACAGTTTTAACATACAATATGTATAGTAACACCTCTATACATAGTAACAGGTATATCAATATGCCTGTAATCACAGGTATAGGAAAGTAATGGCAAATCTTGCATAATCTTGTTATCAGTTATTGTTATTATTCGGCTAGTGCTATTAAATTCATATTGGCCCAAAGTGATCACAAAAGGAATTTATTGTATTTGTTTACAGTCAACAGTGTAGATTCCGGTGATGATTTGAGATTTATATAAATTAATTTTTACTCACATGAATGAAGTTGCAACCGTAAAGAAATACAGAATATATTTCCTATGACAGCAGACAAGACAGAACACTTGTATTTTGCCTGTTATGTGTGTACTTACATTCAGACATAATTTATTTGGATTGACTCTGCAAGCTTGAAATCAGATAACAATAATGTTTTATATTTTACATTAGTGTATATGTAAAATTATAATCCTCAACGTATAATATTGAATTAATTGGGATGTTTCGTTAAATTGTTACGACGGTCTCATCCTAATTATCAGGCTAATGTGATAAAGTTCCAGATGAATGCCAAGAGTGTGGCTCTAGAATATTCTGCAGTGCTGCTGATTAACAGTATGTGATCAGCATCACATAGAGTACTACACATTTAAGCTATCTAATTGACTTGGTATTAGAATATTAGTAAAATGTGCTTGTTAACCAAATAGTGTGTTGTTACTCCTGAAAATCCCATTTCACTAAGAGCATTTTAGAAGTCTGGGTTATCTTTTATGTTTCACTCCACAAACATGCCTTTAGTTCAGCATTTCTTAACCTATTGGGCATGAGCCACTGCAGGGTCCCGAGAGGGCATTTGGTGGGTTGCAAAGTCAGGTTCGGAAATTTATTTACTGTGTCTTAAAAAGCTACTACATGTAAATAACTAAGATATATCATTTTAACAATTTAAATTCAACCTGTTTTGTACATAGTCTAAACTGTACATTTTTGTTATTCATGCTCTACCATTGTTTTTTACCAGCTCTGATGTTTAACTCTCTATAACCAGATTGAAAATTGCTTCCCAGAGGGATACAGTGAATTCAATTGGATTCAAGACCCATTCTTGTATTTTGAAAGTTCTAACATGTTGTCAGTAAAACTAAATGAGCAATTGTGTGATATCATCTGTGATGCTGGGATTAAAACTAAATTTTTAGTAAATTATTTTGTATAGTTAGTGATAACATGAGACATGTCATGGACAACAAAATCCATAAACTTTTAGATTCTGACTTAACAAAGTTCTGGATATCTTTAAGAGATGAATATCCTGAACTTTCGGAGTTGCTCATCCCATTCACCACCTCATTCTTGAGTGAAATGGGAATTTCATCTCAAGTGAAAAGCAAGCACACAAATAGACTTGACGCACACTCAGATTTATGACTTAATTTAACCACTCTTGAATCCAACATACCCCAGCTTTTGCAGAAAAAGCAGCTCCAACTGTCACATTAGTAACTAATGATTAGTTAGGCAAGTAAAAACTCTTTTGTTTTTAACTTCAGCATGTGTTTATTAGAGCAAATTAGTCTTTTGAATTACATATTTGCTTTTTGCTTTTCTATAATTAAGTGTATATATAATTTGTTTAAGCATAAAAGAAGGCTTAAAGTTCTCAGTGTTACCAAAAATATGATTATAAAGTGGGTGCACAAGTAGTTCTGTCATGCACACCCCTACGAGTCTAATTAATTTTAAAAATCTAAAAGGTTAAGTTAGATAATTAAACGTAGACACAACCTCCCAAAATCGTCTCTGTACCGTAATTATGTGCGATAAATGGAAACTAATTTCTGTACTTCCAATAAATACACCCTTTTAATAAAATATGTACCAATAACCTCCAATAAAATACTGTATGTACGAATAACGTAGCCTACTAGGTTATACGTTCTAAATTGGAAGTACCGATAGGTTTTAATTCGAATAAATACAGCCTTTAATGTATATACAGCCTTTTATCCATACAATAAATACAGCCTTTGAATGTACACTAACAAAGGAAATTTTTGTTAAATCTAATTAATTTTAAAAATCTAAAAGGTTAAGTTGCATTGTTAAACGTAGACACAACCTCCAAAAATCGTCTGTGTACCGTAATTATGTGCGATAAATGGAAAATAATTTCTGTACTTCCAATAAATACACCCTTTTAATAAAATATGTGCCAATAAACCCCAATAAAATATGCAAATAGGTTATAGGTCTACGTTCTAAATTGGAACTAGGTTTTAATTCCGGTACTTCGAATAAATACAGCCTTTAATGTTATGTACAGCAGCCTTGTATGCATACAATAATTTAATGTACACTAACAAAGGAAATTTTTGTTAAATCTAATTAATTTTAAAAATCTAAAAGGTTAAGTTGCATTGTTAAACGTAGACACAACCTCCAAAAATCGTCTGTGTACCGTAATTATGTGCGATAAATGGAAAATTATTTCTGTACTTCCAGTAAATACACCCTTTTATTGTACACTAACAAAGTAAATGTTATTTAAGTTACATTGTCTACATAACCTCCATAAACTGGCATTAGTTACTTGTGAAGAAAACAGTTCTAGTACACATCGAACACGGAAAAGAATACAAACGTGGAGACGGTAGTTGTCTTTGGCCGCAGGAAACAGTGAAAGACCCCAACGGATCAACAAATGTTACAATAAAAACAGTTTGCGCCAAACAGCTCAACGAAAGTTCCAATGAATTCGAACGGTTTACTCCGAACAGAGAACTGAACTAGAACAGTGACTTGTCAATACTGTACTGTTGTCATCTGTTCGTTTTAAAAAGGGTGAACAGTTTGTCTCCGCGGAAAGCACAGTTCGTTCGTTTTTTTTTCAGAGAACTGTTTTTTCATACTACAGTTGTGCGGTTTTTGTTTCAAGCACTAAGCACTAGGAAGTGATAATAGTCTAGAAAGTGTAATTGTTATGTTATGTAGTTACAGCTGTATGGTGGGGTAGTGATGGTAAATGTGGACATGGTGATACGATAGTGTTTATAGTTTTCTATAGAAATACGCGTGAAGTGTAGATTGTAAATTAACTTTGAAAAATTGGTTACCGAAAAATTTTATTATTTTTTGGTGACGCTGTATTAAGTACACATGTAGTAAACTTTTTAAACCGTAGTTACTGTAAGGTTAGTTAGTATAGGTTATATTTTCCATGTTAAAAAAACAAGTTGTTAACAGCATTCAGCATCTTTTTTTTTGTCTAACAAATGTACGTATCAGAAATAACACACTGTTTTAGTATATATATATATATATATATATATATATATATATATATATATATATATCATGTAATAGTCATAGAGTATATATGTTTTATGAGTACACCTGTGAATGTGTCTGTACTGTAAATACGCGCTTAACATTAAATTGTTCTCATCAGTTTCACGCATATAAACATAGTTACAAGATACATGTTAATAATTTGGTGTAGTACAGATTAGGGGTTTTAATAGTTTATCATTTTCTTCCGGCGTGAATGCTTTGAATTCCGGTAATTAAAAAAAATAATTCGTGAATACACAATTTCGGAAGTTTTCAACGTGATTAATTGATGTTCTGTGGCTAACTATTAGCAAATAATACACTTCATCTGTAAGAGTGTTTTGTATCACTACATTCAGACATGTGAGTTGCATATTATCTCTGTAATATGTGTCTAAAGTGCAAATATAATGGTATAAAGTAGGTTATAGAGTAGAGCGTCAATAATTCGGACTAATTGGTGTTCGACCCAGTCCGGATTATCGATTTGTCCGGATTTTCGAACATATTCAAAAAAATCATTACTTAAAGTATAAGAATAAACGGGGTACTTACGAAAACTTAGCTAAATATAACTATAGTATTGACGACTCGGATCACTAAGTTTTTTATTAAGTAAAAACGTAAAGTTTTACCTTACAGCCTAAACCGGCTTTCACCTTTAGAAGGCTTCATCTGAGGAAGCCTCTGAGCCTCTGATGAAGCCTTCTAAAGGTGAAAACCGGTTTAGGCTGTAAGGTAAAACTTTACGTTTTTACTTATAAAAAACTTAGTGATCCGAGTCGTCAATACTATAGTGATATTTAGTTAAGTAACGGACACGTCATGGACAACGAAATCCAAGAAAACTCAGCGTTAGGTTAGAAACATTATTTTCGTTATATTTATTCTAAACACAAACATTTTTTTTAATCAGAAATTCTGAAGAAATTTAATTATGCAGATCAGAACTACGAAAAAAGTCACAATTTTTTTACTTTTTTTAACAAGGCTTGAGGTGCGTTTATTGGAGGTCAGGTCTCTGAGTCTCTTTAGTAACAAAAGTTGGCTAGTAGAGAATTCGGGCTGCTTTTGCAGCCAAGGCATTGCAGTTCCCAATGCGTTGAATGCATCGGCATGTGAAGGTCTGGCTAATGCCTCATCAGCAATGTCTTCACTTTCGTTGTTCTCGTTATTGTCTGGAAGCTCGACCTCAGCTATAGTGTTAGTTATTTCTTCATCATTTAAAATTTGATATCCATGGCCATTTTTATCACTTTCTAACCACTCGCATCATTTTCGTCGCAGTCTTCGAAACCTGGCATTAACTTCCTTAGAATGAACTAACTTTAATGAGTTAGAAAGTTAGAAGTATTAACTTCTTACGAAATGACGTACCGTAACTTCATTTAAAACATTTTCTTCTACCCTTTTGTTTTCGGCTGGATTTTCTTCTATCTGATCTTCTTCAATAGGCCATAGCTTTTTCCATCCATTTTGCAAATTTTATTTTGTAAGAGTTATCCAAGCATCTGCTAACATGTAACTGCAGTCCTTCAGATTCAACTTTTTAACAAAAGCAACATTTTCTTCGTCTTGTTCAGCTAGCAGCACACGACACAATACCTGTTTTCAATACATTTTCTTCATTTTTTCTATGATACCCTGATCCATGTGTTGGAGTAGCACTGTCATATTTGGAGGTAAAAATTGTACCTTAAAATCTTCGTCAATATTATTTATTTTGTCAAGAGAAGGTGTGTTGGGGCGTTATCGATTATAGGGAGTCTTTCCTGTTTTCCCTTCTCTTTGTCGATTTTTCTTAACACTTGGTATGAATTCAATGATATACCAGTCCGTAAACATTTTGGCAGTCATCCAGGAATTTCTTTGCGACTTGTAAGAGACAGGCAGACAGCGTACATTTTTGAAGCAACGAGGTAGTTTGCTTTTTCCGATAACCATTAATCGCAAGGAATGCGAGGCACTCGCATTGCCACACACCATAATGGTTATTCTGTCCTCACTGACTTTAAAGCCTGGAGCGTAACTTTCTCGACGTGAAGCTAGAGACTTTAGAGGTAGAGAACGCCAGTTTCATCATCAGCGTTGTAGACATCATCCCTCGAGTATCCCTGTTAATTAACTATACTCAAACATATTTTTAAATTTATGAGCAGAGTAACATCTCCAGATAAAATTTCTTCTTGAATTTCTAGCTCTCTTATGACATGTCTTGACTTGAAATTCTTAAGCCACCCGGAGGTACCGTAGTCTTAAAATTCGGTGGTCCACCTAATTTGTCATTAAATTCTAAGGCTTTTTTTTGCAGACCAGTGGACCTGATATAGGCTCACTTAAGCTCCTTCCTTGGGTAAACCAAATAAACATTGCATCTTCTAACGTGGTATTATTGGCCATTCGTGATGTTTTCCTTCTTTTCGATTCATCTTCGGAGTCCAGCTTGGAAGAGTACTGCAGTATGCTGTCTTTTTCATTTTTATATCGCTTATAGTAGATGCCCCCACGCCATACATTTTTGCAAGAGATGCGCCACTTTCACTTTAGGAAAGTTTGTTTAAAATTTGTAGTTTTGTTTCAATACTTAAGAAAATATGTTTTCTCTTACAAGACCCTGCAGATGCCATTTCGATTTGGTAACTCAAATAAGAAATCACAAGCACAAATAAACTATGAACAAGCACAGCACACAAAAATTCCGTTCACCCAAACAAACTGAACAGTACAGTTGTTAGGCGCGATGTGTTGCGCTGATCAAGTCAGGAGTGGGGTTGTTGTTGTCATCCCCACCACTCTTATATTCCATTCGTCTACTATAACACTGCATAGAGGCTAGGCTCAAAGACATTCAGTAATTTGAAGAAGCTGCGCAAAATGTTCCCGATCTATTGGAATCTCGATTTTGATACTGCTGCCGACGAATCGAATTTTTCTGTGGATAAGGTCCGGATTTTTGACGTCCGAATTATCAACACTCTACTGTACTTGGAGTACAAATTTGGGTAACAGTCGGCAGTCACAACCTAAACTCTGGTAGCCACAAAACTTGCAAAAACTGCGTTGTTTCTATGTAAACGACAGGGCAAAACTAGGTCGGACACGAAAACACCGACCTTGTTTTGTGACTAGGCTTTGCGACCTAGTTTTGTGACTGCCGACTATTACCGAAATTTGTTGTTTGCTAATATAATGTCTAACTTTTAATTACTGCAAAAAACTTGAACATCAAGAGTTACTTTCAATGAAATGATGTTTAACGATTGTTAGTATAGAAAATGTTTCAGCTGTAAATACACAGGTTCACATCTTTTCATCCTAATGAGGTTAATAAAGATGGGTGTACTATTTGGTATTGGGCTGTGAAAGGAAATAATTGTGCTTTTAATTGTATGGAATGCAGTGTAGAATTGCTCATGTGTATAAGACCAGTCAGATATTGATTTCAATATCTGATACCTGTCTTTTCTATTTAAACTCAACCACGTAGTTACTTGAAAGTGTTTGGATAACTGTTGAGACTTCACTCAAAAATAATACCGAGGTAACCTATAATATTATAACAGATGAGCCATATAATAAGTTAATGAGAATAAAATGGCGATTGAGAACAAAACCAAACTTGTTTTTTTTTTTTTTAACTAAACACAATGTACAGATTGAACTATTTCTCCAACAAATTGCTATTGTTGGAGTATGTCGAATGTTGCCAAGGATTTCGGCAAAATAAGTGATTGTAATTACAAAAGTCCTCACTTTTTAACACAATTCATTGTACCTAACATACAAACCTAGGAATTTTAGCTGAAATGTGTTTCATGACATACATAAAAGATGTAATTTTAAAGAAACAAATTGTTTATAGAGAAAAGTCAAAAGTAATGATAAGTTTAAAAGCTATAAGTGAAAGATGAGTGCTCTTAAACAAAAGGAGTCTATCATAGTGTTGAATCCAGCCTTACTTGAGTTCTGTTTTGTTTGTGATTTGTAAAATAAAAGTGAATATAATTTTTAGTGTACAATTTTTGTGTGTATTTGCTCCTGTTTTTTGTGTTAACCAAAGAGTTTTATATTTTTCATCAACATGTAATATTGTTATAACGCTTCACATAATAATTAAATGACAGTAAGATGCAAATAAGATAAAAAACAAATATTTTATTTAGGTAAAACAACTCATGGATTACTACACGAAACTTTTTCAGCTGAGAAACAGCTGGTCAGTAATTCAGTATTGAAATTTCAATCTTGTAATGAATCTATGGTACTGTCTGGCCGCAATTCGAAGATTAAGCAGTGTGAAAGGTGAGAGAAGCATGACCGGGTACTACGGTAGGCTAAGTGGGGGTAAACCAAACGGCTAGTACACATATTTCGCCCTACCTCGCTTACAAGCGGCCGCATGGAGGGGGAGAGCAAGCTCGATCATCCAGTTGCAGCCAGACAGTACTCTACCTTTATCTGATTCTGCAGTCATTTTCAGTATATCGATAATGCGATTGTTTGGTTTTGATGTTTAGTGAATATCGCACATAATTTCACGTTGTTAAAAGAATTATACAAATTTTAATTTTATATGTTGGAAAATCATTGGTTGATGATTGTTGTTGGTGTTGTAAGTCGTTTTGTAATGGGAAAAAATATTGTAGAGTTATGTACCTGTGACGCCAAAAGTTGTTGTTAGGTTAAGATGAGAACTGAAACAAAAAGTGAAAAGCATATGAGTGTAAAGCAGAACTCTGTTTTTTGCGGAAAGTACGGGAAAAACCCTACTCGAAAGTAAGGCGCCACCCTTGCCTATTACTATACATATCACTTTTTTGTGGCAGAACGTGTTTTTTCGGTAATATTCTTTTTCCAACAAGTACTCGTTTTGTAGCTAACAAAAAAGAAACATCCATTATGTGCAATATGTAGAGCGTATGTCGTCATTCCTTGATACATTGTTTTTTTGTGTTTTCCATTAACCACAAATATTTCCATTTTCAGTTTACATTTGCTGTTGTAGTTTTGTTAATTTGCCAAGTCAAAATCGTTAGGTTCTGTATTTTAAGTATTACTGTGTTATAAGCATTGTATGTACACATTAAACATTGTTTTCCTCAACCATGGCTTTTATTTATTTCAGCAGTAAACTGAAAACCAAAAACCATTGTCACCTAAGCTCACAAATGGAAACAACACGTATTTTCACTTTGCATTATGAAATAGAACAATTTACAGTTAGTACCCTTCTTCTTTTCCACATCATAATATATCGATACAATCGTACATATATTAAACAAATCGAAAATGTACTGCAGGATCAGATAAAGGGACAGTTCCAAATCTATGTAGTGGGCGATTGCCCAAAGTAATTTGAAAATCTGATTTTTTTGGTTAACTGGCAAATACTATTGTTTGTTCTGAAACACATTTTTCATTTGATTATTATTTGAAGCATGTTCAGTAATATTATATGTTACATCTGCATTATTGTATGAAATATCAGTAATTGTTCGAAGTTCATTAAAAACCTGGCTTGTATCAAAACTTTTGAATAACTAGGTGGATAAGTTAAAAGACAAGTACCCAATATTTTTGTTATTCTGTTATGTTATGACAGCATGAAAATTTAAAAGGACCATGTAATTTACAGAGTTATAAATGTTTTTATTTCCTTACATATATGTTTCAGTCAGTCAGCCTTCATGTACACATATGTACTGAGGATTCACCTTTGCGATGATAGCCTGTGAATATTTTTACACTAGCATCATTACCCATGGTGTGTCATAGAATCACAGTAAGGTAATTACAGAACTAATGTTTTACATGTCATTCATATCTTCTATCAGGGGTGACCATCCCCCCCAAAGGCTATGGTGCATGCTACCCCCCAAATTCAGTTATCCCCTCAGGCCACCTGAACGGCGCCCGGCGGTGCATGTGCTCACACATTTGATATTTAAGTGGTGGTATAAAGGTAACCAAAAAAAGTTAGAAGTGTTTTGAGTTACAAGAAAAACTATATTTTTACAATTTATTCAGAAAGTGAAAATATAAATAAAAAGAACATTGCAATTTTTACATGTCTGTAGAGATTTTTTCGTTGTTCTCACTTGATGTTGTCACTTTGATGCTCTGAACGATTGATATAATAAAAGTTGTTTTCTCCGAGAAGTTGTCAATGCAAATTTGTTTACTATTTCTTCATTTGGAATCGCTTTGAAAATGTCTTTTTCAGAAGCTAAAATTAAAATATTAGAAAGCCACAAATCACCCATACTACTGCGTAGCCGATTTTTCACAATCTTCAATCTACTCATAGTTCGCTCTGCAGAACAACTTGTAACTGCCAGCGAAAGGAGGATTCTGTACATAACAGTTATATTTATAAAACCTGAAAGATGCATAATGCAACAATAAGGTCGAATGAAGCCTCTTTTAATCCACTGGTTTGTCATTCTCTCACTTTCATTTTTCTTTTCTTTTTCACCTCCTTCATTTTCATCCGTTTCTTTTTCCTGATTTGACGACGCCTCATCTTCCGATTTATCTTCAGGTTTATGAAGAATGTCTGATATGTCTATTTCATGGTGAGTGACTTTGTACAGTCTGCTAAATGTTTCCATTTCTGAGATGACAAGTTCGCTATCCAGGTTGTAATAGGAGCACAGATCTTCTACTGTTGAGGGTTTTTCCTTTTTCAAGCTTATTTGCTACATCATGAGAAAAGTACGACATTTACTGAATCATGTCAATAGATTTTTCTGGGAATCTGTCTTCAATACACAATGCACACAAACACAATGAATTCAAAACTGTAAGAAAAACTTCAACCTTCATTTTCTTGGATGGTTCTCTTATGGTCTCATCAATAGCAAGCTCATCCATGAAGTGCTTTTGTTTTGTTGGTCTCTGTTTCGAGATTAGCTCCACATCATTGTTGTGAGCAAACTGTGATACATCATGAGCTATTTTGTCCCATTCTTCATCACTCCTTAAGTTTTGTAGCGTTTCTGTTGTCTCTGCAACAACTTTGGGAATAATTCCATAGTCTATCGTCTTCGATTCCAAGCACACTGTGACAGGAGACAATACTTTGAACAAAGTTGATGCAATGTGCATTGTAGCAATTGTTTCAAAGTCTTTCATGTTTTTAATGAGTCCTTTAGCAGTAGCTCTCGTGTCATTTTCAGACTGTTGATCTTGATGAACATCTTCAAGTGTCTTTATAATCGTGTTATAACACGTCAAAACAGTTTTCAAGGCTTCATTCTTGCTGGACCACCTTGTTGTCAGTACTCTCTTCAAACGTTTTTCCTGTGTTTTGGGATCCCTTTTTCTTGATTTTCAATGAAAATATGATGTCGTCGGTGGCCTGATAGAAACACATAAATCTCTTGAAGTGGGGAAAACATATTCCTCATTTGAGGACATACCGTACGTCCATAGACTTTTCCACTACTAATGCAAACCTGTGCGAGCATCACCACACATAAAAAGCTCTAGGGCACTCTTTAAGCACAAAATATTTTAGTCCGTTACAGCGACCTTTCATGTTTCCTGCTCCATCAAGGCTTTGACCTACCATTCCACTGAGGTTGATGCCTAAAGATTTTAGCGTGTCTAACAGCTCAGAGGATAAGTTAGCTCCTGTAGTATCTCCACTTGTGAATACTTTGATTAAACGTTCTTCAGGCTTAACGTTATTTTTGGGAGTTCCTTGTACAACTGTATGCTCCACATATCTCAATAAAACTGCTGTACATTCTTTCTTGCTAACATCTTGGGTAGAATCAAGTATTATGGAATAACTGCTAGAGTGGTTAACATTTTCAACAATTCTTGAAACTACCATGTCACTCATTGTGTTGATTAAGTCAAAAATATTTCTATAGCTACGGAAGTTAGATCCTAGTTTAGTTTTCTTTTCAGTTTTCTTCTCAATTAGCTTTGTCAATTTTCTCTAAATAAACCCTGGCATCAGGGCTATATTTAGCTAGCATTCGGAATAGATTCATCAGTTTGCATTGTAAAGCATCTTTTTTCCTGAAAGCCAACATTTCCTCTCTTAAGTAGCGGCAGCAGTCAATTATGACTTTTAAGACCTCTCTGTTATGTTGCACAAACTGGTCACTTTGTTCTGAGAGCTTAATGTCTATCCTTTTTTTCGACATTCATTGTATTCTCGTTATTTGCGTAGACAAGTGATTTGTAGATTTTTCATGTAACTTCACGTCACGTTCACCATGATGATCAACCCAACCTCTATAACCAGTTGTGCTCCAGATTGTCCGCTCTGTTGGAAGAGCGAACCGTGTACAGTGGAGGCAGAAAACTGCATCAATTTTTTCGCTGTACACTAGCCAATTTCTCTGCCTAAATCTACTATCAGGCAAAGAGCAGGTTTTCCAAGAAGAACTGCATTTTCGTCCTCTAGTAACTGGGAAATTGATTGATGAAAAGTCTTGATTTTCTAATTTGAGCCCTATATTAATATCCTCTGGAGAGAGCTTAATGTTGACAAAGCAAGCTGGGTCTGTTACGTTCTCAATACAAGGAAGCAAATGTTCAGTGGTGGCTTTTTCATTTTCATCATGTTTTACAGTTGCAACTGGATTGCTTATTTCTAACTCTGATCGAAGAGTCAATGGCACTTCTACATGGTCGAAATCAGTAGGCATTGTTAGTGTTGAAACTATCGCTACTTCAGTCTCAGAGCACAAATTGTCATTTTTTGAAAATTCAGATGAATTTAAGGTACTGGTATTAGGATTTTCGCTTGATGTAGGATCTTCATACTGTTCTTCCATTGCAACATCTGTCTCAACTCCTGAGGCCAACCTAAAAAGACATTAATCTATACTACTAATCTAGTTATTTAATATGATGCTGATTTCCGTGGAGGGTGGATCAGGCGCGATCGAGTATTTCCGCCGTCGTTCGGTCGTTCGTCGCTACTGCCATTCACAAGTCTTTCTTTCCACCAGTGTTGCCACTTCTACGATAATTACACTTTTAATGGTATTTTTGGTCGTCTGGGGTAAATCTAGGGTAAAAGAATTTTTCTAGGGTACCTAATGATAGGGTAAATCAATATATATCAAAGCACCAGTTTTAGATTACTTTTTTCTTAACCATTAATCAAATTTAGTGACTTAAATAAATAAGACTTACAACGGTCTGTATTGTATAGGATAGGATAAAATATAGGAATTAAATTATTAGGGTAAAACCTCACTCAACGTGGTAGCACTGTTTTCGACAAAGCAAAGATTTGCCCACCACAATTATGAAAATGCAGCCTTAGGCTTTTCTGATAGGAAAAATTAATTTTTATGTCTCTTGCGCTTAAACGCCATCTTCACGAGCACGCGCAACGCCCAGAATTGAGGTGATTCCGAGGGAGTAATTGCGGCGCGGAGTAGGGACGACCGTTTCGAGTCGAGCGACACGAAATAACTCGCATAGAATCGAAATATACTTATTTTGTATCCGTACTGAAATATAAAGTACCCCACCATGCGCGATTGAGGAAGTCAAATAGTCCTCGCAGCGGAGAATGAGTATACATAGTGGGAGTCAAGGCGTGGCAAACGCGCGGCAGAGAAAATCGAGATAGAAATCATGACACAAATGCGAGAGCGAGATGTAAACAACAACAAAGCGCGTGGTAGCGTACGACGCACATCAACGTCGACGCGAATTCGAGACACCGACACAAAGACAGTGCCAGCAGAACTCGCATCGATCTTAATAAATTTAAAAAACAACAACTATAGTTGCTAGTAAACAACAACTTAAGCGCAATCGACATAAAAAATTATGATCGTCAATGCAAGCAGCGCGGCTTTCCCTCTCCTCTTCTTCTTCTCTACTCATGAATCCCTGCGATTTTGCACTCGTGACGATAATAACTATTGCCATTAAACAAAGTATGTAGGATGTTTATGATGCTCTTACCTCGATTCTTCGCCTGAACTTTCCTCGCTAAGTTGATGACTTGCAGTGTCACCAGTGTCTGTAGATTCTTCGTACTTTTTCCATGGTCCATCGCCTGTCTTAATTTCAATTACGTTGTAGTTAATTTTCAAATTGTTTTTGAACTTGTAAGCATGTTTCTTCTTGCAATGGTCTATCCATTTGTCCTTTCTATGCACAGTATTATAGAGTACTTCCAAGCACTTATACTTGTATATATTTTTTGCTCTCTTCGGCATGATTAGTTAGTTTGTAAAACAGCGAAACATACTACTAACTACATCAACACTCGCTCAACACACTACACAGTACGAGACCAGACGATGAATGTTCAGTTCAACTTAAATGTTCGGTGATTAAACATGCTAAAACAAAAATCAAAACAGTTATTGACCGAAACCTACTTCTCCCCATGCACACATAAAATGAAAATGAAACATTGAGGTTAGGGCGCCATGAGGGGGTACTGCTGGACATGGCGAGGACTGCATGCACTTCAGTCAGGTCAGTTGAGTTGACAGCTGATTGTCGTGCAGAACGGGCGGGGGTGGCTACGCCGAATCAGGCTGCCACGCAGTGCTACACTGAACCCTTTGCGAATAAATTTTACCATTTTATGAATAATTAAAATAAGGAGGGTATTACAAGTTTTTTTTTCAAATAGTCTTATTTATTTGCCCCCCTTTATCATAAAAAATTCTGTAAAAACATGCTCCCCCCCCCAAATTTTGATGGCACAACTTGCGCCATGCACCCCCCTTCTAGGCACCACTGTCTTCTATTGTATCATTTTAGTTAAAAGTAGAACATTTATTATTACAGTTCATATGAAAAAACAATTTATAAAATTATAAACACCATAATCTTCACTAATATTTCAACCAAATTTAGTTTTAATTAGCATGCTTTAAGTTTGTTAGCATGTAAATAAAAAGTAAATAAAATTGTGAGTACAGTGAAACTTCGATTAACCGTCACTCTTTTAACCGTCAGTTTCTGTTAACTGTCAGTCCATACTCTATGTACAGTAACCAGATTGCCGCAAAAAATCATCCTTGCTTTACTGCTGAGCGGTGGAGGCGCCGGAGTGGCGCACTATTGTTCTATTGACGAGTCACATTCTTGGCCTGCCTAGCTATCGCACACGTGGTCAGTTTCAGTTGTGGTTGAGAAGCTGTTGTGCTCGGTGCTGTACGTTATTTGTTGCGTAGTGGCTTAATTGTTTCGGCATTCACACCAGTAAGTTTTGTTGTTAAGGTTTCTTTTCTTTTTTGTTTTTGTGCAACAGCTAAAAAATGGGTGAAAAGTATAAACGGGTCGTGTTATATCTCAACCAGAAAATTGAGATTATTAAATGTTTGAAAAAAGGTGAAACTCCCACTAGTATTGCTCTCATTTACGGCGTTGGAAGAACCACATTGAATGACATTAAACGCGATGCTGAAAAAGTAAAACAACATGTTTCAAAAATGCAAAACATCGATGTAGATCCTAAGATTCGTAAAACCATGAAATCAGCAAAATATGACCAACTGGACACTGTTATGTATCAATGGTTTATACAAGCACGGAATCAAGGAATCCCACTTTCAGGCCCCGTAATAATGACCAAGGCAGTTGAAATGAACAAAAAACTTGACGAAGATCCTAATTTTAAAGCAAGCATAGGATGGCTCGATAAGTTTAAGTGTCGCCATGGCATTCAGAAATGAGATATTAGTGGTGAAAAACTTAGTGCAAATAGCGCAGTTATTGCCGAGTACAGAGAACAATTTAAAGAGAAAGTGGCCAAATTAAACCTTGTTAGGGAACAAGTGTACAATTGCGACGAAACCAGTCTCAATTGGAAAGCTTTACCACAAAAGACATTGGCATCATTTTCGGAGACATCAGCCCCGGGTTTTAAAGTCCAAAAAGATCAGATCACTTTAATGGTTTGTGCAAATGCCACCGGCAATCACAGGTTACCCCTGCTTGTGATTAGAAAAGCAAAAACACCTCGTGCATTAAACAATTTTAATTTGAACGCATTGCCTGCTACGTATTACGCTCAAAAGAGTGCTTGGATATCTCAAGATATTTTTTCCGATTGGTTCCACAAAGTGTTTGTGCCACAAGTTAGAACTCATTTGGCTGAAATGCAGTTACCACAGGAAGCATTGCTGCTAATGGACAATGCTCCAGCACATCCCACTTGCGGAATTAAAAGTGATGATGGCAAAATAACATGCCTCTTCCTTCCGGCAAACACAACACCACTAATCCAGCCTATGGACCAGGGCATAATCGAAAACACGAAACGTCGTTATAGGAAAGCTTTTATTGGAAGTTTGATTTCATCTGATGATGAAATGTCTGTAAAAGAGTTTTGGAAAACGTACAACATAAAAGATGCAATTTTCAATGTTGCTGCTGCATGGGATGATCTTCAAGTGTCAAATCTTAAAAATGGGTGGAATAAACTATGGCCTGAAGCTAATGATGGCGAACCTAAGGAAACTGGGAACGTTAGTGTTGACGGAATTGTGCAACTGTGCAATAATGTACCGAATGCTGAAGACATAATGGCCAGCAGAAGTAACAGAGTGGTTGGGATGTGACAAATTGGATGGAGGCTTTGACATTTTGAACGACGATGAAATTGTTTCCAGTGTGATTGACAACGAAGAAGAAGAAATTGACGATGACGAGTGTTATATTTTGAATGAAAAAACTACGTTAAGCCATATAGAAGCAGAAACAATGTTATCAAAATGCATTGAGTGGTTTGAGGGGCAAGAAGAGGCAAACACAATGCAGATACTTCTCCTACGTAAAGTACGGAACATTGCCGCTCAGAAAGCACGAGCCTCGAAGAAACAAAAGAAAATGACAGACTATTTTAAAATTTGAATATGTATGTACGTCTAGAGCGCAAGTTCATGTAACAATATGTACAGTACATATGTTGTACTACATATACTGTACTTAATGTAAATTGTATATTGTTTGTTTCTGTAAAATAAAATAGTGTATTTCCAGTTCGTAAACGTGCATTTTTTATCATTCGTTCATATGCAATGGATGGGGTGGGTTGTTGTTTAAGGTTTTTCTGTTATCCGTCTATTCGATTAACCGTCACGGTCCCAGTCCCGACCCTGACGGTTAATCGAAGTTTCGCTGTACCAAAATTTGGATACCACCAGGTGTGATGCACATACAGTAATTGAGTTTATATATTCATATGTTTCTGGGTCATATGTGTTATGTATGTTATTATTAATATGTAATAAAGATTTAATGGTTTGGCCTCACCATGTAAGTCCTTCTTCTTCTACTACTACTGGCATCACAATCCAGTGTGGGTCTTAGCCTTCTCAATGATTTTCTTTTATTAGATCCTCTCTCCACAAAACCTTCTCCAACCATTCATATTCATACTATTCAATTCATCCTCTACACCATCTACCTATATTTTCAATGCATTTTCTAATTCTTCTGCCTACTGGTTGCCATGAAAATCATTATCATACATTAATAAAGTTATCACCAAATAAGATACAGTTTCAGAGACATGCACAGTTATTGTAAAAATACTGTAAGGCATTTGATCATAGCATGAACACGTGCTCCACGGGAATTACTATAAGAAATTACTATTTTCTTTCTAGTTTTTATCCCACCATCTGTAGCTCTTGTCAGCTCAGTGTCTTCCATATGTAACTTATTTCTTTAGGAGTATTACAGAGTCAGTTTTCATAAATTGGTGTCCTCAACTCCAAACATTTTCTTTATCCAATTTCTCTATTCTACCTTCAGTTATTTGATTTCAACTACTTGATTTTTACAGCAGGGTTCCATGATATTATGAAATATGTTATGAACATAAGGTGTACTTCTTTGAATATAATTCACCCTTCAGTTGTTTCTTCATTCATGCAAAGATATGTTTATGATATATGCAGACTGCATCAATCTTTGCAAATTTTAAAATATCTTTAACTGCAGATATTCCATGTATATATTTTCATTCTGACCCATTCAGTTAATCCCATTTCAGGAAACTTGTGTGGATTTCAGTCATGGGATTATCATAGTCTTTTAAATCTCTTCATTTGCCATTATAAAAAATAATTTATATGTAAAATATGACTATGGTAGACACTATTTTGTAGTTTTTGATAGTTATACAAAAGATAAGAAATATCATCTTATGAATAAACATTAATTAACTGAATATTTGATGAAGATGTGTCTCTCAAAATTGCAAGTAACAAAGCAAGACTAACTAACAAATGTGATACGAGAAAAGTTCTCAAAAAATAATATGATTTCTGTTCAATGTAAAGTAGGTACTGACAAAATATATGTTGAAACCATAATAAATAGGGAATTAAATGTTGTGACATGGTTTCTGAAAACAATGAATAGTTGAATAGTTTTACTGTCACTTTTATTCCAAGCGAAAAAGAATTTTATTTTCTAAACCCAACAAGGGCAAATCTTAAGAAATGGTTTTTCATCTAAAAGCTTACAAAAATTTTCTGAAGTCAAAAAGAGACCGGGTTCTTAGGTTTTTATGTTTTTAAAGCTAACATCATTCCACTAAAATAAAGGCTCTAAGTTTTCATTTATTATATATTTGTGAATTATTCTTTATTGTGCACCCCAAAAATCTCCCACTTTCACTGTCTAATCCTAATTAAATCTAGCGCAGCCACTCCCATTCTGTTCATTTCGGTCTTGAGTTTTTAACCTGCGTATTTTAGGAAAGGCCTCACCATGTACATTATATTGTATAATACGTATGTCAGAATCATATGTGAGTTCACTTTTTTCCTTTACTTCATTTGCTGTTGATTATATTGGGTTTGTGATGTTTAGATTCATTCACGTCCCAAAGATAACATACTGCAGTTATGCGGTACCAAATACGAAGCTGGCAGGTGTATATCTGCACATGTGTACACACACACATGCATGTATATCACATTAGTTTATTATTGTAAAATGGTATAGTTTATTTATTTTATTATTTCATTTTTTAAATAGTGTTATAAAATGTTATAATGTATTTTGTCACTACAAATAAAGTGACAAATGTATCAAAAATGATGTAAATTGTATATTTCAATATATGAATGTGAATGACATTTTAGGTTCCATGATAGCTCCGTTACCAACGAAACTGGCATACCTCGTGTACACATGGGTTATATAACCAATTAACAACAGGTAATGATACTTACATAATTGTCAGTTGTCAGAAGAAGCTACTAAATAAGACAAAACGTGTTATAAATGAAAGCAAAAAGAAACTCTAAATTCTGTAAACTAGTATAGGCATAATGTAATTAGTAAATTAGCAAAATGACCCACTGTCTAAATTAGTAAAGTGTATAATTGTGACCATAACAACATTTTTCTGTACACACATTGCTTGGGTTATACAGATGTTCTGGGAGGAAAGAACAATTTCAGGAATTGATTCTAGAGCTAAAAACAAGAAAAATATTGTTACGACATTACAGAACAGTCTACGTGTTTGTCGAATGTACCAGAAGAATCTCGCTCTAATGTGTGTGGCGTACGTGATTCTAGATGCATTAGCTAGACTGTGACAGAAGCCGCGCGAACTGTGTCAAGGCCACAGTGAATTACGCTCTATGTTTTTCTTTATTGTTAATAATTTAGTATCATTCAGTATGGAATAATTTAGTAATTCGGGGGGGGGGGGGTATAAATACCAGTACTCAGCAACATTCAGTTTCAGTTATTTGCGATATATTACAATTATAAGTATTGTGTTTTATAATCGGGCGGTATATTGTAATACAATTGTGTTTTAATATTAGTTGACATTTTATTGCATGTGAACAATTTTTATTTGATTTGTTGTAAGAGACTGTGTTGTTAATTACGAACTGTTTAACTGTGAAAATGAAAGCTGGTGATTAGTGACTTTATTGGTGTCTTGTATTTTGTTTTCCACTGTACCTACGACAAGCAAGTAGACCGTTTTAACAATATGAATTTTAAAAAGCTATATAAACATAGGTCCAACAATGTTTTATTTTCTTCAAAAAGGTGCGGCCAGCTAAAATGTAATCCATATTCCTATTCTGAAGGAAAACAACACAGTATGACAATTGTAGGAAGACAGTTTATAGAACAAAATTAGTTGTTCTGTATGTTGTTTAATCTGAAATATTATAAGTAAACAAGCTCTGAGATCTGTCTCGAATATTTTTAAAGAAATTTCGTGAAAAGTAAATAGAAAATTTGAGTTCAGAAACACACTTTTTTTGATTTGTCATACAATAACTGTATTAAATTGCTAGTAAACATACAAATTTTTGAATCAGATTTGTAGAGAATTTTAATATGAAGATATTGATGTGAGTAAGACGATTAAAATCAAACAAGGGTTTGAGAAAATTGACTTTTAATAAAAGAACTACATTTTAGAAAATGTTATGTTTCTAAATTATATTCAAAATAGAAGAAGTTTTACTTACAAACACATAAAACATTATATTATAAAATTCTAGGTGTCTTTGCTGTGTTGTTCAATGTGGTAATAAGAAAGGGACAGTTAACTGATTATCTATTAGGCCTATACCATAGCATCTGCAAGAATTTTGTATTGATACCCAACACAGAAAATAGTTGCTTCTTCCATAATCTGTAGTTGTGAAAGTAGGAACTGATTTGCATTAATCTATTCACAGAAGTGCACTTGTACAGAATAATGCTCTACCCAAAGATGCTGCATTCACTTGACATTAGATTAGATACAAATCATGAAAATTTAGTGTTCACCATATATTATTTTATAGTATATTAAATTGCCTAGACATTTTTTGCAAACATCTAGTTCAACTGATTGAGAAATATTTTCAAATTTGTCTTTATGTTCAAGTTACTGTTCAGATGAAATATTAAAGAAGGAAGAGTACCATTTTTGTGCAAGTCGTTAAAATGCCGTCAGAGTACTTCATGATCTAGAACTGTGTGAGCAGAATAACTAAGTCATTATTCTGCAGCTGAAGCCTTATTCCTTTACCTCTTGAAACATCTGATGGCAATGAAGAGGTGAAAAATGAGACCATGATAGGGATTGGGATAGTCCAGTCGTTTTATCTACTACAGGACATACAACTTGCAAATACGCATCAATCTTTACATGTTAATATGTTAACACACATGTAATCAGATTATTTCTTGATACAGTAATGTAATTTATATTGTTGTTAGAATTTCAAAAGTACAACTTATGAACTTTGTCATATATAATAAAAATACATCAGTTTCTGATAGTTTGATTATTATACAGGTCTAACACAGTTAGAAATGTGTCCATAGCATGAACTATATTGTTTTTTCTCATATTATTCTAACATTTTTTCAAACTATTCATACCGGGTTGTTCTCTCTCTCTCCCCCTCCCCCTCCCTCCCCTCCCCTCCCACTCCCTCCCTCCCACTCCCTCCCTCCTTACACATACCCAATCACTTTATATTTCTTATTTCTTATGACCTCTTCAAGACTGTCAGATTATAAAATTTATTTTGAATGTGTTAATTATATTATTTATTTTATATTACTCGAATTTAATTTTTGTTGTTGTTTCAGATGCAGTATGAATCAGAATAACGATAAATATGAGAGATCAAATAAAAGGGGAACTTATAAATTTCGATATAAACATGCACAAAATAAGCATAATAAGTACCAATCAAACTCAGATAACAAAAGAAGTCTAAGAAATGATAACAAACACCAGAATACTTCACGGCACAGTTACTATCGTAATAATCAGAACTTTCCATATTATCAGAATCGTCAAAAGATTTGGTCATACCCTCCTCATCGTTCACAATCAAGTCAAGAAGTATATTCAGATCGAAATGTGTCAGATGGTGATAGGGGGAGTGATCTTCCTCTTCCTGGTTCAGAAGCTGAACGGAGTAGTAAAATAGAATTGGATAAAAAGCGAATAAAAGAAGCTCTTTCTTCAGTAGACACCAACAATGACAATATAAACACTATTCTGACAAATGATACACGGGAAAAACTAAATAAATTTGATAAACCAAATGACTATGTACCTTTACAGGAATTATGCCTTACTCCAAGTGATTATAAGGATATAGGCTCTGTTGATACCAGTCAAGTTGATGCAGATGCTGAGGGTGGTGATGGTTTGCTAAATTTAGGCAGTTATAAAGATCCAAAATCTAGTGTCAGTCAACCTAGCACTTCTTCAAGAGATAAAGCAAAACCTCTCCAATCAAGTGGCTGGAGAGTAGGTGATTTTATAGACATGGAAACAGTTCCGTCACCTTCAATACAGCCTCATCATCTAAACAATATAAATATTAATTCACCTTCTTGTAACAAATTTGTAAATAGGAATGCTGATAGTCAGGACATTAGATTTAAGGGTATGATTAGTTCAGCTGATAGATCACGGATTGATAGGTTATATAGAAGTTTCTTGAAATCTCGATTGTCTAGAACATCAGATAAAATTTCCTCTGTTAACAAACGTAATTCATGTAAAGATAACCAATCAAATTCTCCTTTGACCTCAGCAGGAGGGAAATGTACAGAAAACGCATCCTTACAGAAGCATGATGAATGTGAAATTGAAATGCCATTACCTCTTCAAATAAAAATTGAAGCTGCTGAAAGGAATTGTGAATATGAACAACATGGTGAAAATTTAATAGATACTGAAGCGGATGAATTTTATAAAGAATTTAGTCATCTTTTGGTACACCCAGACTATTTAATACCTTCAGATGTATTAGAAAAGTTAGGTTTACAGGATTTGTTAGAAATGAATTTATCAGTAATTAAAGATAAGAATCATATTAACAGTGAGAAGATGGAGAAAAGGCACTGTGATAGTCAAAATAATAAACCTCAAACCCTTCAGAATGTTAAGGGAAAATCAAAGGAAAGTGTATTACGTGTGAAATCTGTTGATGCTTTAAATATGACAAACAATAGGACTGATATGCATGTATCAAGTACACTAGTGGAAACACACTTAGCTAGTAGCACACACAGTACACCCCTAACTAGAGTACTAGACACAAGTGGTAGTAGTAGCAGTGGACCTTTAATTCAGGCAGGTGCTGATGAAGAGAGACAGTGTCAGGAACTAAGAAGAGAAACAAGTACACCAAAGTGTAGATATCGTGATCAAGGTAAGAATATATAATACGAGGTTTGTCCAAAAAATTTCCAAACTTTTTAAATAAAAAATGTTCTGCTTACCTTAGAAGCTACTCAGTCTTGTTGCCTTCAAAATACTCCCCTCCTCTTCGAATACACCACTCTCAACGTTCCTTCTATCCTTCAGAACATTTCTGGAATCCTTCATTCGGGACACTGTGCAGTTTGTCTTGCGAGTTTTCCTTTATTGAGTTAATTGACTGAAAATATTGACCTTTGAACTTCATTTTTAATTTAGAGAATAAAAGGTTAGCTGGTGTTATATCTGTTGAATAAGGAGGATGTGGAATGACTGTTGTCTTATTTTTACCGAGAATGGACAAATTAATAGCGATGTGTATGCGGGTGCATTTTCAGCATGGTGTATCCATCAGTTTGATCCAACCAGGTGTAAACTAATACACAGTAATTCCATGGCACATAGTTTTTGCAATGCTTACTTCTTTAGCTACCTCATGAACAGTTAAACAATGTTTAGAACGAATGACTTCCATAACTTTTTCATCAGTTTTGGATGTTGAGGGTCGGACGGGATGAGACCATCTTTGTGACATTCCACCACTCTTACTTTTGAGTCCAGCTTAACGTGTCATGCCGATATCCTTTTGTAATATTTGTAATGTTTTTGTGAAGGATTTTCTCAGTTTAACACAAAAATTCAAATTAATTTATTTCTTATGAAAAATGCTTATTTAAAAATTTGCCACACGTTTGTAAACTGTTAACACAAACAGGCATAGTATGATAACTAAAAAAATATTACATTGAGCTTTTCACTGGGTTGCTACCCAATGTTGCCACGAGGCGCAGCATGTTACACAATCCATTAGTATGTTATCTGTTGTATACAGAGGTGTACGCAAGGGGGGGTTACCGGGTTTAAACTCCCCCTTGAACGTTGTAACGAGTAAAAATAGGGTGTGTACTTCCTTTTTATTCTTAAAGCCCCGCGTTGGGTTCGTCAATATGTAACAATAAATTGTGGGACGTACCTGTTAAAATGTATCACACTTATTTGTATTGAGTATTAGTGTGAATGTAGTGTGTTTGCCTCACACTGGTCGTTACATAAATCGACGTCACTACTGGAGTCCGTAGCGTTGTCAATGTTACCAGTACAACCTACCTGTTAATTCATAGGGAATGTTCTTCCTGGGTGGCGCCAAATTGTTTCTGTTAAAACAATTAAAATATTTAATTTCTAAGATAATACGAGGTATTAGCATGGACAGCTGTGGCGTTCGAATTGTTCCCGCTGCTAGTCAGATTGTCAACTCATCCACTCGTGATGAGCGCTTGTTGGCTGTTGCTTAAAACTTCGCTAACACACATATATTCTACAAAATCCTATGAAATAACAAGATAAGAATGTTCTGTACTGTGTTTTTTAATACAAATTGGGTCATCAATAAATATGACAAATGAATTACAAATAATTTTATAATATTCGGCTCCGGCTTAGAGCTTGAAACACAAAATATCTCAGAGTTGGCAAAAATGATTTCAAAACATTATCGTTTGACGAAATGACATCCGTCACTTTTAATAAATTACAATGTCTAAAATCTGGAGTTCTTTTGATCATGAAAATAGACATAAACGTTGGTTACATCAAAAAAGTACACTACCATACCTTATACGTACTTAGGATTTATAATGTGTTTGTACCATTTGTTCGGTAGTGTCGTATTTCTGTTACAGTAGTTGTGTTCACAAATAAGGTTATCTATATAGTTTAATAAAATGTTTTTTATGTAAGTAAATTATGCCTTTACCTTTGAAAGAAAATACTACTTTTTAAATAGTGAGAAATTTTATCATTAGAAAATAATTTAAGTAATTTAGGGTTTTGGGAATAAGGAAGTTATTCGGTACTTATCAGTTCGTCTCACGTTGACATGTCATCATCAGGATAGGCGTATATTCTTCGAATTTGGGCTGGTTTAAAACTTCTAACACCTCCTTCAACTGGTCTTGGGTTTTTTCTTTAATTAATTTAGTTAATCTGGTTCCTGGACATCATGTATTCTTTATATATCGACGTCTCTTCATATTGGGTCATCTTGGTTCACTGATTCGACTTTTTATAACTGTTTAAATTAAAATTTTAATCGGCCAATTTTTGCGCGTCGCTTACCCACGCTTCGTTTCTTCAGAGTCTATATAATTGAACGGAAAATAAGCCCTCAAACGTCTCGTTGTCATAGTAACCATAATTCAATGCTTGGTTAATTACTCCTTACATAGGAGGTGTGTCCGGAAAGTAAAGATACAAAGGTCGTAATTGGTCTAAAAATATTTATTTACAAATCATTAACTGACAGTTACGTAAATACACATATCTTTATTTCTCTACATAATTACCGCCATTATCCAAGCACCTATTAAGTCTGGGAACCAGCTTTTGTATCCCCGTGTCATAGAAGTCTGCCGCCAACCCTTTGAACCATGTCATGACCTCTTCTTTTACCTCGTCATCGTCATCGAACTTTTTTCCGGCCAGATATTGTTTCAGGTGAAGGAACAAGTGAAAATCACTGGGCGCAAGGTCCGGGCTATGCGGCGGGTGATCCAAAACATCGCATTTCCAACTGCCGAGCAGCGCAGAGGTCACGCGTGCAGTATGCGTGCAGTTGGAAATGCGATGTTTTGGATCACCCGCCGCATAGCCCGGACCTCGCGCCCAGTGATTTTCACTTGTTCCTTCACCTGAAACAATATCTGGCCGGAAAAAAGTTCGATGACGACGAGGTAAAAGAAGAGGTCATGACATGGTTCAAAGGGTTGGCGGCAGACTTCTATGACACGGGGATACAAAAGCTGGTTCCCAGACTTAATAGGTGCTTGGATAATGGCGGTAATTATGTAGAGAAATAAAGATATATGTATTTACGTAACTGTCAGTTAATGATTTGTAAATAAATATTTTTAGACCAATTACGACCTTTGTATCTTTACTTTCCGGACACGCCTCGTACATTGTTAAAATATTTGAATTTTTATTCAAATTTATTAAGTATTTTCCTAATGATTTTATTCCCTTATAATTCCTTTGGGATAATAAATGACATCACTATTATTTTTCTTTCCTTTCAAAGTTTACAATGATACCTCATAAGGTCATATTCTGTTATACATTAACTATAGTCTAATTATTTGACATTTAATAAATAACATATCTTTCTTAAATTAAATTATTACAATAATATTTCTGTGTTAAAGTAACTGATATATAATTACTGTCCATTCACTGGTCTTAGATTAGTAGGATTTCTTGTGAAATTGATACAATTTACATTTGAATGTCTTTGGCAGTTAAATGTCTTTATAGTCAAAATCAGCCATGATTGTTTTTTAGTGTATTTCTTTTTAACTTATTTTTGAATTCAGCCTGATGGGCTGCACTTATTTGTTTGTGTTTTAACTACTATTCAACATACCTTTTCATTACTCTTCCATTAAAATATCATAATTAGGTTTATGGACTGTAGGTTCCTTTCAGCCATATTCCTCCTTTAACATCGAACCAACTATTCTTTACAAGTCATTATTTATTACTAGTACTAACATTGATTTCTTTCTTGAGTTACAAACTAAAGTGATAAACCTTGTCACTTTCCATGAAATTATGAAAGTTGATTCCCCTTTCAACATGGGGTGTTGTATTCCTTGCAATCTGAATTTTAATAACAAAACTTTAATTCTGTTCTATCATGCCATGTTAACACAAGTTATTTGTCTGGGCTTTCTCCCTGAATATTATTACAAGCTTCCTTAATATTAATTTGGATTACTATTTCTAATTACTTCTAGATATATTACTAATTATAATCTCACTCCAATCATTGGTTGTTTATCAAGATTTCACAGAGTGTCTGCTTACTTATCATTCTATTTTGAATGTTTCACATACACTTTCACTACTTTTTAGGGCATTTACACTTCACTAAAGCACTTCACTTTCGTTCACTGTTTTGTAATTAGTGTTATTTAATGGGTAATCCCTATACTTTCTCCTACCATTTCTCACTATTTTGTTTTAGTATGACATTTACTATTAACAACATTAGGCTAGTTGTGTTTCGTTAAATCTAACCTTTCTGACTGGGTTAGTGTACTTTTTCTATATCATTATATTTTACAATTGTATTGTCCTTAAAATGGGTACATAGGTTAATTTCATGACAATAATAATATTGGTTTCATTAATACATAATTATTCAAGGTTTATTGTCCGTATTCTATCTCTAAACATACAATCTTTCCCTTATATACATGTGTGTTAGTTTCCCCTTGGGTTTTATCTGTCTCCTCTTCATTCTTCCTCTTCTTCATCTTCAATAGTCTTCATCTTGGTTCGGTTCTCTTCTTCTCTTCTGGTTTAAATTCTGTTTAATTGTAGGGGTCTGTTCTCTTCTTATGGTTCTTCTTTAGTTCTGTGTTCATCATCGTTTTGTCTATCATATTTTTCTTAAGTATGTTACGTGGTTCCCTTCTTTATGTTTATGGTTGTTGGCTCAATCACTTGGGTTGGGTAATATCGTTGTACGTCTTGTCAAAGTATTTACATTTTAATCATTTTTTAAACATTTTATTTCATATGAAGTAATTTTATATCAAGAATTATCTTTTTTATCACTGGTACGGGATTTGGCTTAATTGTATCGTTACATAATGCCTCTCCTCTAAAATTGATCATTTTAATAAAACACTAGCATAGTTTTTTATGAAATTATCAGTTATAGATAACTTTTTTCCTCCTCTTCCTTGTTTGTTTCTCCATTCTCCATTTCTCTTCTTACTTAATTCATTCCATTTCATTTGGATCTGTTTTTATTTATTTCCATTGGTGCATTTTCCCTCATACACAAATTTTTTCCCTAACTTTTATACAGTAGTTGGTTTCTCCCATTACTACTCATTTTTCTGAGACTAGAGGCACATCTTCGCTACTCAGTTCATTGGATTGCTGGACTTTTCAACAGTCAATTTTAAATCTTTGTCAACTTGTGACTTAATAATAATAATAATATAATATAATATACTTTGGGATTGTCCACCTTGTGGTTTGTTTTTAGATCACTTTGTCATTACTACTCAGTCTTCCTTCCACTATACCTTAACTATACACTATCATCTACTTATACACTATATTGAGAAATTTTATCTTTATTCATATGTTAATTTCATCATATCTCACTTTTCATTATTTTATTTTCAATGCTCGTTGTGATCATTTTAATTGTCTTAGAGATTTTTTTTTATTTGTATATTTGTTTCATTTACATAATTTCTCTCTCTCCTTGTACCAGGTATAATTTTAATTTTTTTTTTTTTTTTATAATACTTTTGATTCAGTATAATTTCAAGTATTCATCTCAGTAATTTGAGCTTGATTTTATTTTTGTTTATTTTATTCTGTATTCAACATCCTTTTTTGATAATTCTTTGGTAAGTTAATGGTCTTACCTTAAAGGAATGTTTGTAGCGTATTCCTTTTTAGCTATTTTTTGTTTTAATTATAATTGTAAGTTTGTGCTTCTTACATTTTGATTATATAGGAATGTGTGTAAATTATTCCTTATTATCTCACTTTTTACTTCATACTTCATATATCAATTTTTTCGTTATATTTTAAACTGATTTAAATTGAAAGGAATTTGTATAACTGTTTCCTTTGTTTTTTTTTCATTATTATAAAACTTTTTATTGTTCCGCATATATCATCTAAATAAGTTAGTAAACTGCTCTTACAATCTCTTTTGGAATTTTGAAATATGTTTTATTTCACAATGGTTTTATTCTTCTTCGTAAAACTTTTGTATCGAAGTTTGGTTATAAACTCCTTTGATTTTCTTTGTATTGATATTACTGATTTGGTAAGTATTATTACCGTTATCTCTTGTGATGATATACGGATTATTATGATATACATAATTGTTTATTCATATTGCTATATACTGGTCCGTTATTTATATTTTGTAAGTTGACTTCTCCTTTTCTTTCCTTTATTATTTCCTTCTCTTGATCGACTCTTTGTTGTTATGCACCTCTACTCCTTCAAGTGCTTGGTAGACACACTTATTCTGGATGATATTATTAAATTTATTTATTATAGTTTAATTTTTCTTATTTAATTCGTCTTAGTCGTTTCTTGTACCCTCTTGTCTTGGTGATTGTCTAGTAGCTTTATTTAATTTTAATATCTCCTTCTATTCCATTGGGTTGCTGGGTCAGTAATTCGAAGATCCGTCCCTTTTCTTGGTGTGTGGTATCTTCACTTAGTTTACCCATGGTCCATCAGTTCCTCTGCCCTTATGGTTCGGATAACTCTGGCGTGTAGAACTGTTTTCTTACTGGTGAAATAGGTCTCCTCCATCTTGTACCATAATTCCTTTAGTACCATATGTTCCGTGGTATTTATTTCTACCTCCATCAGTTGATTAGTTTGTCCATTAATCAGAGAAGTTATTTGTGCCTCTCTTATTAATATGATTTTTGCTTTTTTATTTGGTATCTCCATTTCTGGCGTGCTCCAGTATTTTATTGACCCTCTTGTTTTGTTGTCAGTCATTTCTATTTCTGGCATCTTCCATCTAAGCATAGATGTGCTGAAATTTTCATCCATTGGTTGGTTGTGACATCCTTTTATAATTTCCCTCAGAGTCCTCCTACAATCTTTGTACTTTATTAATTTGCTTTGATAGGTAATGGGCAAATTAAATACATCGATGAGTCCGTTCTTCATCATCTCCACTTCTTCTCGTGTTTTGATGAGTTTCCTCTTATATACCTTTCTCAGTTCCTCTGTTTTCTTAATCTTCTTAATGATTCAATTCTTCTTCATACGACTGTTTACACCTATTTGTAGTTCTTGGTGCCTCTCCTCTAGTTCCTTGACCATCTCCTTCTGTGTTATTTTCTGATTCCCCGGTTCCATGTTCTCATTTAACGTTTCTTTGATTCAAAGCGTTGGGTTCGTCAATATGTAACAATAAATTGTGGGACGTACCTGTTAAAATGTATCACACTTATTTGTATTGAGTATTCGTGTGAATGTAGTGTGTTTGCCTCACACTGGTCGTTACATAAATCGACGTCACTACTGGAGTCCGTAGCGTTGTCAATGTTACCAGTACAA
The DNA here is from genome assembly GCA_034769895.1 of Magicicada septendecula. Classification (NCBI taxonomy): domain Eukaryota; kingdom Metazoa; phylum Arthropoda; class Insecta; order Hemiptera; family Cicadidae; genus Magicicada; species Magicicada septendecula. The sequence continues at coordinate 806,820,783 of CM068367.1, forward strand.
CCTACCTGTTAATTCATAGGGAATGTTCTTCCCGGGTGGCGCCAAATTGTTTCTGTTAAAACAATTAAAATATTTAATTTCTAAGATAATACGAGGTATTAGCATGGACAGCTGTGGCGTTCGAATTGTTCCCGCTGCTAGTCAGGTTGTCAACTCGTCCACTCGTGATGAGCGCTAGTTGGCTGTTGCTTAAAACTTCGCTAACACACATATATTCTACAAAATCCTATGAAATAACAAGATAAGAATGTTCTGTACTGTGTTTTTTAATACAAATTGGGTCATCAATAAATATGACAAATGAATTACAAATAATTTTATAATATTCGGCTCCGGCTTAGAGCTTGAAACACAAAATATCTCAGAGTTGGCAAAAATGATTTCAAAACATTATCGTTTGACGAAATGACATCCGTCACTTTTAATAAATTACAATGTCTAAAATTTGGAGTTCTTTTGATCATGAAAATAGACATAAACGTTGGTTACATCAAAAAAGTACACTACCATACCTTATACGTACTTAGGATTTATAATGTGTTTGTACCATTTGTTCGGTAGTGTCGTATTTCTGTTACAGTAGTTGTGTTCACAAATAAGGTTATCTATATAGTTTAATAAAATGTTTTTTAGGTAAGTAAATTATGCCTTTACCTTTGAAAGAAAATACTACTTTTTAAATAGTGAGAAATTTTATCATTAGAAAATAATTTAAGTAATTTAGGGTTTTGGGAATAAGGAAGTTATTCGGTACTTATCAGTTCGTCTCACGTTGACATGTCATCATCAGGATAGGCGTATATTCTTCGAATTTGGGCTGGTTTAAAACTTCTAACACCTCCTTCAACTGGTCTTGGGTTTTTTCTTTAATTAATTTAGTTAATCTGGTTCCTGGACATCATGTATTCTTTATATATCGACGTCTCTTCATATTGGGTCATCTTGGTTCACTGATTCGACTTTTTATAACTGTTTAAATTAAAATTTTAATCGGCCAATTTTTGTGCGTCGCTTACCCACGCTTCGTTTCTTCTGAGTCTATATAATTGAACGGAAAATAAGCCCTCAAACGTCTCGTTGTCATAGTAACCATAATTCAATGCTTGGTTAATTACTCCTTACATACATTGTTAAAATATTTGAATTTTTATTCAAATTTATTAAGTATTTTCCTAATGATTTTATTCCCTTATAATTCCTTTGGGATAATAAATGACATCACTATTATTTTTCTTTCCTTTCAAAGTTTACAATGATACCTCATAAGGTCATATTCTGTTATACATTAACTATAGTCTAATTATTTGACATTTAATAAATAACATATCTTTCTTAAATTAAATTATTACAATAATATTTCTGTGTTAAAGTAACTGATATATAATTACTGTCCATTCACTGGTCTTAGATTAGTAGGATTTCTTGTGAAATTGATACAATTTACATTTGAATGTCTTTGGCAGTTAAATGTCTTTATAGTCAAAATCAGCCATGATTGTTTTTTAGTGTATTTCTTTTTAACTTATTTTTGAATTCAGCCTGATGGGCTGCACTTATTTGTTTGTGTTTTAACTACTATTCAACATACCTTTTCATTACTCTTCCATTAAAATATCATAATTAGGTTTATGGACTGTAGGTTCCTTTCAGCCATATTCCTCCTTTAACATCGAACCAACTATTCTTTACAAGTCATTATTTATTACTAGTACTAACATTGATTTCTTTCTTGAGTTACAAACTAAAGTGATAAACCTTGTCACTTTCCATGAAATTATGAAAGTTGATTCCCCTTTCAACATGGGGTGTTGTATTCCTTGCAATCTGAATTTTAATAACAAAACTTTAATTCTGTTCTATCATGCCATGTTAACACAAGTTATTTGTCTGGGCTTTCTCCCTGAATATTATTACAAGCTTCCTTAATATTAATTTGGATTACTATTTCTAATTACTTCTAGATATATTACTAATTATAATCTCACTCCAATCATTGGTTGTTTATCAAGATTTCACAGAGTGTCTGCTTACTTATCATTCTATTTTGAATGTTTCACATACACTTTCACTACTTTTTAGGGCATTTACACTTCACTAAAGCACTTCACTTTGGTTCACTGTTTTGTAATTAGTGTTATTTAATGGGTAATCCCTATACTTTCTCCTACCATTTCTCACTATTTTGTTTTAGTATGACATTTACTATTAACAACATTAGGCTAGTTGTGTTTCGTTAAATCTAACCTTTCTGACTGGGTTAGTGTACTTTTTCTATATCATTATATTTTACAATTGTATTGTCCTTAAAATGGGTACATAGGTTAATTTCATGACAATAATAATATTGGTTTCATTAATACATAATTATTCAAGGTTTATTGTCCGTATTCTATCTCTAAACATACAATCTTTCCCTTATATACATGTGTGTTAGTTTCCCCTTGGGTTTTATCTGTCTCCTCTTCATTCTTCCTCTTCTTCATCTTCAATAGTCTTCATCTTGGTTCGGTTCTCCTCTTCTTCTCTTCTGGTTTAAATTCTGTTTAATTGTAGGGATCTGTTCTCTTCTTATGGTTCTTCTTTAGTTCTGTGTTCATCATTGTTTTGTCTATCATATTTTTCTTAAGTATGTTACGTGGTTCCCTTCTTTATGTTTATGGTTGTTGGCTCAATCACTTGGGTTGGGTAATATCGTTGTACGTCTTGTCAAAGTATTTACATTTTAATCATTTTTTAAACATTTTATTTCATATGAAGTAATTTTATATCAAGAATTATCTTTTTTATCACTGGTACGGGATTTGGCTTAATTGTATCGTTACAACGTTTAACCACTTTTTTTTATATTATATAAAATAAAAATAAAAATTGACATATTTATATTTGAGTATGTTTTTAAAAATCCATAATCGTTTTTTCTCCTCTAATTTCTCACTGTCAGAGTAACAAAATCTATCGACATAAGGTACAGTCCGCCCTCCCCTTCTTCAATAATATAATCCCTGTGCTTGGTGCTGTGGCACGTACAGTACATCACTCCACGTGGGACACAAGTAGCTGTCATTCAGCATTCTGAGAACGCGGCAGTGCTCTCACTGGTGCGGTGAGTGTCAAAGCATATACCCCTCCTCGTCTACTGAAAGAGAGAAAGGAGCATCAAAGCCGTGCCGCTTGTTAAGAAGGTACGATAATAATACCGACCTTGTAATAAAATAAGGCCGACACCATATAAAGTTACTTGTTGTGAAACATATTGTTTTGACAGTTCTGCATTGCAGATGTGAAATATTGTACATTGTCTAGCGGTATTCACCCGTTAGTCTGAGTTCAGATTTTGTTGTGGAACTTTCGTTTAACGTTTTGTGCATTTGGCAGTTCATATTTTTAAATAGAAACTTCCACATTATTGTTCCGAGTATTTTGATATGTCTAAGCGACCGCAAAGCTCAATTTTACAATTTTTTAGCAAAAAGTCGCGTACCGGTAGTGATTCTTGTGAGGTTAGTGAAAATTTCATATTGCCAAATGTTTCTTCACAGCCGCAGTGTGACAATGTTGTCGCAAACGTTCCCGAAACTAGTTTCACATCCCCCTGTGAAAACTCGGCTGATACTGAATGTACATCGACATCACTCAATAATGTTGACGTGCCTACTGAATCATTTAGAAGTGATAAGTGTATTGTTCTGATTCCAGAAGCATCAACATCTTCAAGTTCCAGTGAACCACACGCTTATGATATTGGAGTTTATGTAGGAAAAGACTTGTTTAATGAAAAGAAACTGGATGTCTTGAACAATATCTGGGAACCAAATCCAGGGTTTGTTTTTCCAACAAAAGGAAAGAGAAATTTGCGATTTCAGTTTAAATGGCTTTACCGCTGGAAGTGGCTTGCATATTCCGAATTTAAGGGAGGGAGTTTTTGTAAATTTTGTGCACTTTTTGCTCCAAGTGATGGTGTTGGATCTTTCAAGCAACCCTTAGGTCAACTTTGTAGTGTGAAATTTGACAATTGGAAGGATGCCGTTGAGTGATTTTCAGAACATGAGAAGTGTCTGTATCACAAACAAAGTTTGGAGGTAGCCGGTACTTTGGCCGATATTTCATGTGGGAAAAAAGTCTATCGATGTGCTAATAGATACTGCAACAATGCAAAAGAAACTGGAGAACAGGTAAAATCTTATTCCTATTATTGAATGTTTTGTTCTGTGGGAAACAATGTATCGCACTGCGAGGCCACAGGGATTCAGGACGAATAGAGGTCGACCAAGAACCAGAAGAAAATGATTGCAATTTCAGGGCACTTCTTCGCTTTCGAAGTAAGACTAATTCTGTATAAAAAAATATGTTGACGTATAGTGTTGGAAATGCGCAGTACACCAGTCCTAGAATACAGAATGAAATAATTGAAGTGTGCAACGACCTGATTGTTCGAAATCTTGTGAAAGAACTTAATGCCTCCAGTTGCTTCTCTATTCTTGTCGATGAGACGTCAGACATATCAGGCTTAGAACAGTTATCACTGTGTGTTCATCATGTTGATAGAGAAAATTTCACTGTGCAGGAAAACTTTCTACAATTCGTACCATTATATGATGTGACCGGAAAAGGAATCGCAACGGCGATATTGGACAAGTTGTGTTCATTAAATATAGACATAAATAAGATTCGTAGTCAAGGGTATGACGGAGCTATGTCCATGTCAGGAAAAGTAAACAGAGTCCAGGCACATGTAAAGGAAATAATTCCGTCAGCTTTGTATGTCTACTGCTCAGCACACAGCCTCAACATAGCTGTATCCAGTGCCTGTGAAGTAGCTGCCATTAGAAACTGCATGGGTACAATATCGAGCCTGTACGAATTTCTTAATACACCTAAAAGGCAACATGTTTTAAAATCGGCGATAAGTGAAATGGAAACTACAACTTGCTGAACTTTGTGCAACACGTTGGTTGGAAAGGTATAACTCCGTGGCCGCGGTGGTGGAATTGTATGACCCTATTATTGCAACCCTTCAAAGCATATCAGAATGGAAAGACAAATACTCGTCCTCACAAGCAAATTCACTTTAATGTGCTCTGACTGACTCAATTTGTGATACCACTGTTTTGTATTCAGAGACTGTTTTCTTTAAGTCTACCATTGTGTAAATTCCTGCAGAATTCAACGATGATTTCGTGGAAGCAGTAAACCTTGCTGAAGATATTAACAGTGAAATGAAATCTATACGCGAAAATGTCGATGAAGAATTTTCTAAAATTTTCATTTGTGCTTCTGAAGTCTTGAATAGGTTGGGGTCCTCCATTCAAATCCCTCGCATGGGAGCGCAACAAAAAAACCGTGTGAACTTGGACTTATCATCAGTGACGCCAGAACTTTACTTTCGTGTCTCTACTTTTATTCCATTTTTGGATACCTTCATGTCCCAACTAGATTCGTGTTTCTTGAAACACAAGGAAATATTGAAAGGCTTTCAGTGCCTTTTACCTACGAACCCAGTCCTTCTGCCCCTGCCGTCTCAAGTTTCTGCTTTCACTTTGCTCACAGAGTTCTATGCCAGTGACATAAGAAGCGGTTGCCAAGAAGACCTGAATAATGAATTAAAATTATGGTACAGAAAAATTGCATTCTTGAGAAAGGAGACCAACCGAAAACGGCCGTAGATGGGTTAACTATGTGCAATCCCAACATAATGGCAAATATATTTACTTTGCTAGAAATACTAGCTGCGCTCCCAGTGTCCACATGTACAAATGAACGATGTTTCTCAACATTACGCCGTCTAAAAACATGTTTGCGTAATTCTACTGGAAATACACGTTTGAATGGATTAGCACTCCTCAACATACATAGAAATTACACTCCAACTGCAGAAGATGTGTTAAATGAACTAATGAAAAAAAAAACGTCGTTTGGATATTGACATTGTATTGTGAATGCTGAAATTTCCGAAGTGTAGTGACGTTATATACTGTAGGCTAAGTACATTATATATACTGTATATATTAATTTAATTACAGGTACTCGTTTTAAACAATGATTTTTCAAAACAATAATAGACTACAGTAGAATATTGATTTGAACATTTGAGACAACAACATTCAATTTTTTATTCAAATTCAAATTCCTTCATAGAGTGTGGATTCATCATGTCATTTTCATTCTTGAACCTTGGTGAGTTCTATATTGACATATTGTGTTGAATTAAATTTATTTCAATATATTTGATTGCTTCCATGGATTTTCCTGTTATGTAAATTGTCTTACCTATCGTATACAAATAACCGTTGATTAAAATATAATATGATTATTGTGTAGCCTAAGTGTAATAATGGCATGTGGCACTGGCACAAGCATTTTTACTTCCATATTCCTTAAGGAAATGGAAGTATGGTGATGGCAAAAAAAATCGTGTTCGAGATTATTGCAGATTCTGATTGTACTACACTCAAAACATGAAAAAAAGTCGTTTTCCGAAAAGTGTCTGTGTGTGTGTCTGTCTGTGTTGTCTAGATTTTTTTTCTATGGCAAACGATAACTGCCGCAAATTCAAACAGAATCAAATAATTTTTTGCATACAGCCCTGATTTGTAGAGTACTCACGACCTATTGTTTTTGGTGAAGATCGGTTGAGGGAAAGGGGTGGTTTACCTGCAACGTTTTTTTTTTATCAAGGGATTTTTTTTTTTTGCAAACGATAACAGCCGCAGATTCAAACAGAATTAAATAATGTTTCGCATACAGCCCTGAATTGTAGAGTTCTCACGACCTATTGTTTTTGGTGAAGATCGGTTAAGGGAAAGGGGTAGTTTACCTGTAACGTTTTATGTTTTAACAAGGGTATTTCCTATGGCAAACGATAACAGCCGCAAATTCAAACAGAATCAAAAGATTATTTGCATACAGCCCTAAATTGTAGAGTTCTCAAGACCTATTGTTTTTGGTGAAGATCGGTTAAGGGAAAGGGGTAGTTTACCTGCAACGTTTTTTTAACAAGGGTATTTTCTATGGCAAACGATAACAGCCGCAAATTCAATCAGAATCAAATAATTTTTTGCATACAGCCGTGATTTGTAGAGTACTTAAGACCTATTGTTTTTGGTGAAGATCGGTTAAGGGGAAGGGGTAGTTTACCTGCAACGTTTTTTTATCAAGCGTATTTTCTATGGCAAACGATAACAGCCGCAAATTCAAACAGAATCAAATAATTTTTTGTATACGTCCCTGAATTGTAGAGGTCTCAAGGACTTTCGATTTTGGTGAAGATCGGTTAAGGGGAAGGGGTAGTTTACCTGCAACCTTTTACGTTTTAACAAGAGTAAAGTACTTGAAAATTCATTTAAACTTTTTCAAACAATGGTAATTGTTGAAAATAAAATAATTTTGTTGCCAGGCAATAAAATTATAATTTTTTCATTTTAATTTAAATCATGTATTAGTTAATATCTTTATATATATAAGTCTTCTGTACGTGTGTATGTCACTGAACTCCTCCATGTATAAAAATATCGGTATGGAGAACCATACATGACTTCCATATTCTAAGATTTATTTTTAAAATCATTTTCGAAATGAAATATTACCATAGAAACTACTTGTTTCTACTTACTGCTTCAGCCTTAACCACAGTACTGTGGTCACTAACATATACCACCTCACGTTATCACACTCGATTTTCACTGATGATGGAAGTCAATGGCATTGCCGAAACGTCTGGTTTTGTAGAAAACATTGGACTACGGCCAAATATCCCGGGAAGGAATTTTAACAAAAACTACTTCTTTGTTGCCGATAACGTTGTACACATATATATAAAAAATATGAATAAAATTAATGGCTTGTATAAGTTAATGATTGATCTCCATTAAGTAGTGCTCAAGTTTCCAAAGTTTTAATATTATGATGTCCGTAATGAAAACATCAGAGCAGGTTTAGTGTGTATGAGGGTTCACCGTGGAGAAAAATTTTCAACATTTCCTATTGAGCGTTGCTTAGAATAAATCTGCGAATCTACAGTGTACGTTTCACAGAACAAACACGCGGAAAAGAAGGAGCGCTCCGAAGTCACTCATGGACCCTCAGCATCTTGCAGAGGGTTCATTCCCTAAAGACGAAAAGTCTGTTTATAAATCGTTCCTCTGTAAACACGTGCAGTTACACTGCCCAGCGATCCACAGGAAGCAAATCGCTATCCACGCTGGACACTTTTTTGGCTTGCATGCGTTATGTTGGTATGGGTTCGGCACTTTCCATTTAAAAACCGTGCAAATGCAAGAAAATAAACATGAATGAGGCCAGAAATAACGCGAATTGTGTGTGTGTGTGTGTGTGTGTGTGTGTGTGTGTGTGTGTGTGTCTTCCCTGCCTTTTTATTGCGGTAGTGATAATAATAAAATGGAAACGTAAACAGTACATAACTGAGATATGCTTGCCTGCCACGCACGATACATTTTCTCTTATACATGACTAGCAGAATACCCGTGCTTCGCTACGGAGTTTCACGTTGTACGTAATGAAAATGTTAGTTTAATTAATAAAGTTTAATTAAAGTAGGCTTCTTAAAAATAAATAGCTGTTGCCCACAACTTCGTTCGCGTGGTCTTCAATTTAATGCGATAATATATTTAGAACAGAATCTATTCTATTGGGTTGCCATAGTAACCAGATCTAATAGTTTTTTAAGACCACAAAGGACCCCCCAGAGGATCGTATAGAAAAAAACACCTGTCCTATGTTGGTTCTCCTGTTGCGTAAAATATTTGTGCCAAGTTTGGTTGAAATCGGTCCAATGGTTTAGGTGGAGACGTGGAAGACCCCAAAGGACCCCCCAAAGGATCGTATCGAAAAAAACACTTGTCCTATGTTGGTTCTCCCTTTGCGTAAAATATTTGTGCCAAGTTTGGTTTAAATCGGTCCAGTGGTTTAGGAGGCGATGTGGAAGACCCCAAAGAACCCCCAAAAGGACCCCATCAAAAAAACACCTATCCTATGTTGGTTCTCCCGTTGCGTAAAATATTTGTGCCAAGTTTGGTTGAAATCGGTACAGTGGTTTAGGAGGAGATGTGGAAGAAACCTTCGCGGACGTGCGCACAACAACTCACCGGAGTTTCAACGCAATCGGATGAATGGTATAGGAACGCATACGGGACAAACAAAGAAACATTCATTTTTACTTCCAAATTCCTTAAGGAATGGAAGTATGGTGATGGCAAAAAAAATCGTGTTCGAGATTATTGCAGATTCTGATTCTACTACACTCAAAACATGAAAAAATGCTTTTTTTACGAAAAGTGTCTGTGTGTGTGTGTGTCTGTCTGTCTGTCTGTGTGTCTGTGTGTAGATTTTTTTCTATGGCAAACGATAACTGCCGCAAATTCAAACAGAATCAAATAATTTTTTGCATACAACCCTGATTTGTAGAGTACTCACTACCTATTGTTTTTGGTGAAGATCGGTTGAGGGAAAGGGGTAGTTTACCTGCAACGGTTTTTTTTTATCAAGGGAAATTTTTTTTTTGGCAAACGATAACAGCCGCAAATTCAAACAGAATCAAATAATGTTTCGTATACAGCCCTGAATTGTAGAGTTCTCACGACCTATTGTTTTTGGTGAAGATCGGTTAAGGGAAAGGGGTAGTTTACCTGTAACGTTTTATGTTTTAACAAGGGTATTTCCTATGGCAAACGATAACAGCCACAAATTCAAACAGAATCAAAAGATTATTTGCATACAGCCCTAAATTGTAGAGTTCTCAAGACCTATTGTTTTTGGTGAAGATCGGTTAAGGGAAAGGGGTAGTTTACCTGCAACGTTTTTTTAACAAGGGTATTTTCTATGGCAAACGATAACAGCCGCAAATTCAATCAGAATCAAATAATTTTTTGCATACAGCCGTGATTTGTAGAGTACTTAAGACCTATTGTTTTTGGTGAAGATCGGTTAAGGGAAAGGGGTAGTTTACCTGTAACGTTTTATGTTTTAACAAGGGTATTTCCTATGGCAAACGATAACAGCCACAAATTCAAACAGAATCAAAAGATTATTTGCATACAGCCCTAATTTGTAGAGTACTTAAGACCTATTGTTTTTGGTGAAGATCGGTTAAGGGGAAGGGGTAGTTTACCTGCAACGTTTTTTTATCAAGTGTATTTTCTATGGCAAACGATAACAGCCGCAAATTCAAACAGAATCAAATAATTTTTTGCATACGTCCCTGAATTGTAGAGGTCTCAAGGACTTTCGATTTTGGTGAAGATCGGTTAAGGGGAAGGGGTAGTTTACCTGCAACCTTTTACGTTTTAACAAGAGTAAAGTACTTGAAAATTCATTTAAACTTTTTGAAACAATGGTAATTGTTAAAAATAAAATAATTTTGTTGCCAGGCAATAAAATTATAATTTTTTCATTTTAATGTAAATCTGTACATAGTATAAAGTAAAGTCGGTCCGTTTTCTCTCTGTGTTTGAAATCGCTAATCTCAGGAAGTACTGAACGGATTTTATTCAAGTTTTCGCCAATAGATAGAGTGTCTATCGAGGAACATTTATGTGTATAATTAATACATATATGTTGTACATTAGCTTAGCTATCACGGTTTATGTCAAGTAAGTGGTATAGTTTACATCTTATATATAAAAATGATGTTTCTTTGTTTGTCCCGTATGCGTTCCTATACCATTCATCCGATTGCGATGAAACTCCGGTGAGTTGTTGTGCGCACGTCCGCGAAGGTTTCTTCCACATCTCCTCCTAAACCACTGTACCGATTTCAACCAAACTTGGCACAAATATTTTACGCAACGGGAGAACCAACATAGGATAGGTGTTTTTTCGATGGGGTCCTTTTGGGGGTTCTTTGGGGTCTTCCACATCGCCTCCTAAACCACTGGACCGATTTAAACCAAACTTGGCACAAATATTTTACGCAAAGGGAGAACCAACATAGGACAAGTGTTTTTTTTCGATACGATCCTTTGGGGGGTCCTTTGGGGTCTTCCACGTCTCCACCTAAACCATTGGACCGATTTCAACCAAACTTGGCACAAATATTTTACGCAACAGGAGAACCAACATAGGACAGGTGTTTTTTTTCGATACGATCCTCTGGGGGGTCTTTGCGGTCTTAAAAAACTATTAGATCTGGTTACTATGGCAACCCAATAGAATAGATTCTGTTCTAAATATATTATCGCATTAAATTGAAGACCACGCGAACGAAGTTGTGGGCAACAGCTATTTATTTTTAAGAAGCCTACTTTAATTAAACTTTATTAATTAAACTAACATTTTTATTACATACAACGTGAAACTCCGTAGCGAAGCACGGGTATTCTGCTAGTCATGTATAAGAGAAAATATATCGTGCGTGGCAGGCAAGCATATCTCAGTTATGTACTGTTTACGTTTCCATTTTATTATTATCACTACCGCAATAAAAAGGCAGGGAAGACACACACACACACACACACACACACACACAATTCGCGTTATTTCTGGCCTCATTCATGTTTATTTTCTTGCATTTGCACGGTTTTTAAATGGAAAGTGCCGAACCCATACCAACATAACGCATGCAAGCCAAAAAAGTGTCCAGCATGGATAGCGATTTGCTTCCTGTGGATCGCTGGGCAGTGTAACTGCACGTGTTTACAGAGGAACGATTCATAGACAGACTTTTCGTCTTTAGGGAATGAACCCTCTGCAAGATGCTGAGGGTCCATGAGTGGCTTCGGAGCGCTCCTTCTTTTCCGCGTGTTTGTTCTGTGAAACGTACACTGTAGATTCGCAGATTTATTCAACGCTCAATAGGAAATGTTGAAAATTTTTCTCCACGGTGAACCCTCATACACACTAAACCTGCTCTGATGTTTTAATTACGGACATCATAATACAGTATTAAAACTTTGGAAACTTGAGCACTACTTAATGGAGATCAATCATTAACTTATACAAGCCATTAATTTTATGCATATTTTTTATATATATGTGTACAACGTTATCGGCAACAAAGAAGTAGTTTTTGTTAAAATTCCTTCCTGGGATATTTGGCCATAGTCCAATGTTTTCTACAAAACCAGACGTTTCGGCAATGCCATTGACTTCCATCATCAGTGAAAATCGAGTGCGATAACGTGAGGTGGTATATGTTAGTGACCACAGTACTGTGGTTAAGGCTGAAGCAGTAAGTAGAAACAAGTAGTTTCTATGGTAATATTTCATTTCGAAAATGATTTTAAAAATAAATCTTAGAATATGGAAGTCATGTATGGTTCTCCATACCGATATTTATTATACAAAATGAAACAGATGTTAAAATTTGTTAAAAAATTGTAGCCTAAGGCTGTGAAAAAAATACATTTCGAAGATTTTATTAGGGTATTTATGAATATGTTCTATTCGAACATAGTATAATAAATATACCGTAACATGATATAATAATAATAATACACAAAATTAAAAATACCGATAATGTCAATTGTAAACAATTTTAATAATGACCCCCCCCCCTTAACAAAATTCTGCTTACGCCACTGGTTGTACATATATAAAGTTCTGAAATTTTATGGACAAACATCATGTGTATAACAATTTATGGATAGAATAGAATAGTTTACGATTGTAATCCAAGTGATACTTTGTAAATAAACCTAAAAATATTTAGTTTTATGAACAACTATTAACTTGATTTTGTACCTTATAGCCTGTAGCCAACATATTGGAATGCACTTTTATTTGTTTTAGTTTTTCTAAATAGGTGGAAGTTATTGGTTTTCAAGGAAACTGTGCACAAAAAAGAAAATCAATTTTGTATTAAATTGACATATTATTATAAGTTTCTGATGTTAATATAAAATAGAAGTATAATGTGGATACAAAATTAAATCTTGAGTGAAATTTGTATCAAAAAATTTAATTAACAAATGTTAACAAATTCATTATTATACAATTTACATCAAAGTATACTGAACAAAATTGTTCCATTTCATTTAAAATTAAAATAATGTTTATTAATCTACACTACACTTTTGTTTATCCAGAATTGATGGGACCGGACCCTTTCCGGATAAACCAAACTAATGCCGAAAATGCCGGTATTAGCGATGTTTACGTACTGCTATACAGAAAAGTTGCGTTTTTTTTATTCTGAAGACTTTATTCAAATTGTAATAGCCTCCTGTACTGTATTTTACGAGTAAATCTTAAGGAAAAACAAAATCTATTTCAGAATATTATACTGTATAAACAAGAAAAAAAATTATTTAGCATTAGACATTATACATACACTATATTAAATTCAGTACAGTACAGTAGTAGCATTTCCAAAAATTAACAAGTTTAATTTAGCGAGAAAAGCCAATAATAAACACACATTCATGAATGGTCAGTCTTTACTTTATAAAAAAGTCCATTATTTTTTTTCTGCTTTAGCGATGTTTCTCTCTTCTTAGCTGTACGGTCACAGAGTCTTTTTAGAAGTAACAGTTCTGCTGGGATAAGAATCTCTTTGAATGCCGACGTTAACCAGATTGCCGAGGGAACTATACACTGCACTGTATTATTGTTACCCTTGCAGTTTAGATTAATTACGTTTATGTTGATGAGCTCTGAACGGGTGTAACGTTGAATTTACAACAAAACAGGTTTTTAGTACAAATCATATCTTAAAATTCACCGATAAAGTCGTTAAAAAAAAATTAGTTTGAAAACTTTTTCCGGATAAGCCGGAATTCTGGATAAACGAAGGCCGATAAACGAGAGTGTAGTGTATATTGTTTCATTACATTTATAAATATTATGAAAACGTTTACTGTTTGTTTTTTGTTATATGCGGTTGTATAATGACAGACTGTTATTTTATTTGTTTACTTTATTTAAATATAATGTTCCACTAGAAAATGTAACAATATATACTTAATAAATTCATTATATACAAATGGAATGTACATCTAAACACAATATTACTATTACTAAAATTAACTTGTAGCTACATCTTCTTCTTCCGGAGCTCTACAGGCTGGGATGACCTTTGGCATCCGCCACCACTCGCCTCCAGTTCTCTCTCTCTGTTGCAACGTTTCTCCAGTTTTGTATGCCCATTCTTCTTAAGTCTTCCTCCACCTCGTATATCATCCATCGACTTCTGGGTCTGCCCCTTCTTGTTCCATCCATGTTTCCATTTAGCACTTGCTTGGGCATTCTCTCCACATGTCCCAGCCAGCTTATCCACCTTGCCTTTATGAAACCCACTATGTCTTCTTTATTTCATCAATTTCAGCATTTGAAGGCATCTCAACAAATTTATTTATACAGCCGTGAGTGGCCATGCTTCAGCTCTGTAAGTCACGACTGGTATGATCAAGCTTTTGTAGATTTTCATTTTGGTTTTACGAGACAGAAGCTTGGACTCGAGAAGATTAAGATTTGCATAACATGCTCTATTGCCAGCCATGATTCTTCTATTTATTTCTTGTGAGATTTTGTTCTCCTCATTGAGTTCTGTTCCAAGGAAATTATCCAGCTCTAAGTTATGGGGCTCCCTTATTGACAGTGCTGCTGTCATTTTCATATAGTGTGTTTTCTTTTCATTAACAGTAAGTCCCAAAGGACAGGCTTCTTCATCCAGGACTTCAAACATTTCTTTAAGAGCTTGAGATGTCTAGCCACCAAGGCTACATCATCTGCATAGGCATGCGTTTGAGTTAGCCTATTACGTTAAATTGCCTCTTAAGTCTAATCTGCTCATTGCTGTATGCAAGGCTATTTAAAAAACATCACCTTGTCTTACACCTCTTGATATTTTGAAGGCTTTACTTCTTTTCCCTCCCACTACAACTGCACTGCTGGTATCTTTCAGTGTCTTTCTTACAATTCTAATTAGCTTTACTGGGAAGCCAAAGGTTTCAAGCATCTCCAACAACTTCCTTCTGTCCACATTGTCAACAGCTTGCTTAAAGTCTATGAATAAAATGTGCAAATCTACCCTTTATTCATAGGTCTTTTCCATTGTTTGCCACATACTAAAGATCTGGTCTGTAGTACTTCTTCCTGGTCGGAAACTGCATTGGCATATTTCTGTTCCCTCTTCTGTGCAAGGACTCAGCCGATTCACCAGTATAGAAGATAAAATTTTGTAAGCTACATTCAGCAATGTAGTTATTAGAAGCAACTACATTCAGCAAGATACCTCTGTAGTTATTACACTCTTGCTCATCCTCTTTCTTGAAAAATAGGGGATATTAATCCCATATTCCAGGTATGGTAGAGTCTTCTGTTTCCAAACCATGACAATTAGCCTGTGTAAGCACTGCTAATTTTCGCCCACCATACTTTGCCCAAAGCTCAGCCACAATCTCGTCTTCATCAGGTGCCTCTCCATTTTTCTGTTTTTTAGTACTTTCTTCCACCTCTTCTAGAGAAGGCTCTTCAATATATGGTTCATCTGTATGCTAAATTGTTTGCCATTCTAGGTCTTGTAAATTTTGTTTACGACCACGATTCAGAAGTTTTTTGAAGTGTTCAACCCATCTCTCAAGAATTTTAGGTTCTTCCTCCACAACATTTCCATCTATATCCTTACATGTGTTGGCTCGTGGTTGAAGTCCCATGGTTATTCATTTAACTGAATAGTAGAATTTCTTTGTTTCATTTTGATCAAGTCCTGAATATTTTCAATTTGCTTTAATATATGACTTATTTTTCCTCCTTAGCAAGCTGTTTTCAGTTCTTCTACCTTCCAGATAAGCTTCAGTGTTTTGTCTGGTTTGCCTTTGCAGCATGATTATTTGCTTTTCTTTCTTCCTTGTAATTGCTTCTTCACATTCTTCATCAAACCATTCAGCATTCCTATCTTTTTTCTTCATGTCAGCTATGTCCTATGCAATCTAACCACAATGTATTTGACTATGCTCCATACTTCTTCTATATTTCCACTATCCACTATTTTCCAATATATTATATGCTACCTCATTGTTTTCTTTGATGGCTTCCTGATACATTTGCGTCTTTTATTAATTCTTCAGTGCATCTATCTTCCATCGCTTTTTCTTGACCCCATGCCTATTCTCAACTAATGAAATTATTTCCATCACAACTGCCTTAACCAAATAGTGGTCATAATCGCTGTTTGGGCCTCTACATGCTCTTATGTCAATAACAGATGTTGCATGCCTGCTTACAACAAAATGGTCAATTTGATTAATATATCCATTCCTTGTGTCTTCCACGTTCCTTTGTGTATGCTTTTATGAGCAAAGCATGTACTTGTTGTAACGCCCGGGGCTGGGGCCTCACAAAGTGAAAGCCCCAGTCGTACGGACAGGATAGCTGGGGGAGTGGCTCGTTATTAAATAAGGTATTTACTTAGATTAACAAAATTTCTTTAATTCATAAAAGCAACTATGTTCGTTATGTCTAATGAAAAGTTTTATCTTAATGAACAAAATGACAATAATTGTTCTCTATAGATTAAAGTGACATTCTCTTGTTACAATAATTCGATTTCTTACTTGGATATTTTCACTAAGACATAATATTACATTATATATAAAAAAATAACATTCATTATATACTGAATATTCTTATTAAAACATTATAAAAGCTTTACTGACTATATTTCTGAATTTAGAACATTACTACTTTAAAATAGACATAAATGATTGAGAGGTCAACCATACATATTTCTTAACAAATTTAGAACACTACTGAGCATTTCTGAGTACAAATAATTCATTTGTCAAAATCGATTAATGCTTTATGTTTGAACAAAGTAAAACAAAAACAAAGTTGTAATTACGCTTTCGATGTGGTTCCATCGTTGACAGAAGATGTGTGTATAGCGCGCAGAGAAGCCACAAAGTGAACAAGTGTCATACTCTTCCCAGTGCTCTCGTCAGTTTTATACCCCTCATGACGCAAAAGTCTCTACGAGCTAACGCCCAAAATTCAGCCAATCAGAACTGGACTTTGCATGTGTCTCGAAACTTATCAGGTCACACGAGAGGACAATTTGACATTGACTTTTTGTGAACCAAAGCGGAACTCGTTCAAAAACACTGACAAGAAGATTATTCTTAGCTTCTTTGGTTGATAACTCACTACACGCGCCACGATAAAATATGGTCAGCACACTTCCTCACAATCGCTCAGTTTGTTCCTTAAAATAATTCTTTCCTTAAATAAAATAAAATAGAATAATAAAATAATACATTGAGTAGTTAGAGTATGAGTAGAATCTTCATTTACAATTATACATATATATATATATATATATATATACCGTATATCATAATGTGGAGTGTGCTGGGCACAACATACTCATGCTTGAAAGACCATGTTCTGCAGCCATCTGCACTAATAACCTCCCATTTCCATTTGTTTCATCATGTAATAAATGCCTTCCAGCTATCCCTGGGAGAAAGTCCTCTTTGCCAATTTTGGCATTGAAATCTCCTAAGAGCATTAGCATATCATATTTTGGCACTTTTCTGCAAACTCTACTTAACTGATCATAAAAGTCATTCTTATCATCCTCCACAGTAGGTGCATAAACTGACACCATTGTATTATATCTAAACTTTCCTTAAGACGGAGCTTACATATTCTATCATTCACAGGTTCAAAACCTATAAAACTTCGTGTTTTTGCATTAATGAGAAAGCCTGTTCATACAAGCCCGTCCTTAATTCTGGCCCACTATATATTATTGTATAGTTCTTATCAATCCTACCATTACCTTTCCATCTTACCTCCTGTAAAGCCAATTTTATCAATGTTATATCTTTGCATTTCAGATGCAATTTCAGCCAATTTGCCAGGTCGCAACATTGTCCTTACATTCTATGTTGCAGTATTTACTATGTTGTTTTTATTCTTCCTTCTAATCCATTAAACGTTACCAGGTCCATTAACATTAAATCCATCAATACTCCGAGGCTCATACGTCAGATTCGCAGCAAAAGTCTTTTTTCCAGGGTGGAGCAGCTAACACCACGCCCAACCCCCAACCTGGAGGACCAGGAGTTTTATATGAGAGTCCTCTTCTCTTAGGCCAACTGTTTTCATCACAGGTGAATACACTGATGTGACCTAAGTTTTATATCAGTGTCCTTTTCCTAGCCCTTGAGGAGCCAACCCCTTTCCATGAAAGGCAGCACGGGCAGTGCTTATTTAATGGTGGCATATTATTCACCATGTCACAGCATTGTCATCAGGCTTGTGGTTTTTAATGAGTGTGGCCCCGTCACAAGTCACCCTCTCACGCCCTGTCAGTGCTACCGCTTTAGTCCAAGACTGCTTATTCCCAGCTAACCCCCCATATATGAGGGCCGTTTGCTATCCGCCACCTGGGACCCGTCTGGTAGCTGAGGCATGCCCTGGGAACTTGTAGGTATATTAATGCAGTTGAAATTGTATAGTTCTTCGAAGTCTATAAAGATAACAAAACTAAAAATTGTTCATAAAGTTTGCTGTCATTTCACTTTTACATATTAGCTGTTGGCCATGTGTCTGGCTTTACTATTTCCAACTATATGCCTTCTGTTTCTTATCTTTGTGTACATGTATAAGTGGACACTCTTTGTTGTAATCACAAATGGTTAATGTTATTACTTTTTCAAAAAGTAGTCATTGGCTGCTAAATGTAGATGATCAGGAGGATGAATAAATTCTTAGTAAAATGGGTAGAGACTCGTATGTTGTACATGATACATTGCAGTTGTGGTTTGTTGTTCATGCAACACAAATGCCAGAGCTCAGTAGGCCATACATTTTGTTCTGTATCATGGCCTATAACTTTATCAGAGTTTGACAGTGTGCTTCTGCCATGTATGTTACGCCTTATGCCATGAATTTTACTAACAGTGTTTCTTGATAGTCTAGAAGATGCACTTAACTCAGAGAACAATTGAGTTGTTTGTGTCTAAACCCATCTCAATAACAGTTTTTTTTTTCAAATATTTAATCAGTTTTGTTTAACAGAGATCTTAGAATGCCAGGAAATTGCAGAGACAGATACACTTTCAGAGGCACTTTGAATAGACTGTTGGAACAAATCTTGTCAACATTGCAATATTGTCATGATGATTACCACCTCATCACGAATGTTCTCATGTCTTTCATTCAGTATCCTAAACCACTGCATAACCTAACATCTGAGACTGTTTAGAACCATAAAATAAATATACATTTTTAATGTATTCAGTAGAACTCATTGTATTATGAATGCTCTAATATTTAGAATGTGCCTTGGCATTTCTCTTGAAAACTTTGAATCTTGAAGAAAGTAAAGAGCAAGTGGCTTATAGCTGTCACAAACTGATTCTTATTCCCACATTAGAAACATAAATTAAAGTATATTTCAAGCTTCTCTTCTACGTCTGAAAAAACAGCTTTTGAAATGTATTTTTTTTCCAGTAAACTATATTAAGAATATAACTTATCAGGAAAAAAAACTTCGTGACAGGCTTGAATTGTTTCATTTTTTTTTAATTGTGTTGTCCTTCCTTATTCCAACATATGGTTTGCATGGTACAATCCAGTCTTGCTACAACTCTGCTGCAATATTTCATCCTAGCATTTATAAATGCTGTTTTACAACAGTCCAGTATGATTATCCATGATATACAGACAATCAAATGCATGAGATTTTATACGTGCCAAAATCGTTGTAACGATTGCATTGCTTGTTTTTGTGTGTTAACAGAATCTGGTTCCATCAGAATTTTATAGGGCACTGATTTTGTTTTGAGTTATGTTTTTATTTACTTTTTCTCATCTCGGTAGAAATTTTGTTTTTAGAATTGTACAACTAATCTTTGAATTAATTCTTCTTATACCCAAACGATTTAGCTTTTGAACATAAGTGTCTTCACTAAAGCCAGTGAGTGAATGATCTCCCTAATTTTACCACCTTATAAGGTGTTCTGAAAATTAAGACATTTCTTTCTAGTTTATATTATAAAAATTAACTTCCAATATTTTTATGTAGTTTTTAAAGTGTTTCCTTCTTTTTTTTGTGGTTATAGAATTATATGTTCAAACATTGTCTTTCTTATCTTACTCTGTATGCTTGTTTACTTTCCTGTTTTAATTGACCGTATTGTCAATCAATTCCTTTCTTAATTTAACCCTTGATTTCAAGTATTGATCTGCACCCCACTTAGTAGTGGAGTGTGTTGCCTTTCAAAAATCATAAATGTTATTAAAATGGTGACATTTAATAGACTTACAGAGAGCATTTGACATATTCAAAACAGTTAGTATGAAATAACATATTTTAGTATGAACATATTAACTATTAATAACAAATTTAAAACAATATACAGTTTTACAGTTATCAAAAAGGAGTTTAATATAATAATAATCATATCATCAGAAAGATGACTTTAAAAATGTGCAAAGCTATTTTTTACGAAATATTCTGAAAATTGGATATAACAGTTTAACTTATACCGTTCAGTAATTCTTTAAACTTTTTCATAAAAATAACGAGGTGTGTTTAAGTAAAAGACCAAACTAATTGTTTACGTCAACCTGTACACAGTGCCAACTGCACAATTAAGTCCTGCTAGCGACAGTTTTTGACAACAGAATCCCATCATGATCATGATGTCTTTGAACTACACATGGCTGTAGTGGACACGTCCAAACGTCATCCATTGGATTTGTAACAAAATGAGAATGAACATCTTAACGCATGCACGCATGTGTGTGTGTGCACGTGAAACATTCCTGCAAATTTAGTAAAATCTTTACACAGAAATTTCCATTGCATTCCAAAGTTCTCATTACCATTTGCGTTAGTACGCAGGTGCTGACCGATTTCAAAATGGGTCTCTTTCTGACCATCAGTCAACCAGTCAACAAACACAATAAGAATTTTTCAATGATACAACGCATTTAATTTTTTCTATCAAAATTTAATTTTACCATCTTATATTGATGCCCACTCTGTCAGCAAGTGTAGGCAGTTAAATTATGATTTACTATTGTCACATTACGGGCTCTCTTGCCATGATCTTCACCATCACTTTAACCTGCACCAACCAATGCTTCTGACCTCTTTGAAAATAATGTTTGGTTCATGCAGGCCTCCTCTTATGCATGGTTGAACAACTAGCATGTCTGTAAAGTTTTGATCTAATTTGATGCATTGTTTTGTATGCACATGTTGTTCTTTGATGTCTTTCTTAGTCACTTTGTTACTAATCCTATGGACAGTGTGTGCACATCCCCACTCAGTCTGAATATCTTAAAAATTAGTGCTTGTAGCAGATTAGAATAAATGGCAGTTTGTTAACAAAAACTGAAACTGTTGCTAGGTGCGCCCAGTAGTCACCTACTGTGAAGGTTTGTGAGGGTGATATGTTATTCAGAAAGTTTGGTCTTTCTCTTGCATATGGTCACACCTCGTATATACATGTTTTTATTTTAATTGATACTTAGTATGCTACATTGCATAGTTATTATATTAATTGTTTGTTTTCAGATGAAAGAACGGGCTCTTTGGCATCTGGTGAATTAAATTCCAGTAATACTGCTGTTTTGGAAAGTACATGTGTGTGCAGTAAAAATGAAAAAATTGTTACAACAAATAATGTTAATCAGGTGTATGGCGATACAAGTAAAAATACATTTCATACAAGCTCTGGGACTGATGAACCACTGGATATAAAATTAGATATAAGTAGCAGAATTCTCAGATTATTTGTGATAGACAAACAGATTCAGGAGTTAATGGAAGAAAAAACAAAAGTATATGATGAATTATTATCACAAAAGGAAATTGCATCAACATTGTTTAATTCATGGGCAGATAACCAGTTAAAACAGCAAAGGAGTGTAGTTAATAGTGACAGCCAGCAAATTAGTAAATCATCAAAACTGGTGAAACAAATATGCAGTGTAATTGACACCTCCAGAACACATGAACAGTCAAAAAACTCACAAATTGACGTAGTCAGCAGTTCATCATTACAGTTGCGGTCTGAAAGTGATGGAGAAATGTCAAATGTCAGTAAAAATTGTATAGATGGAAACTGTAAAATAACGTGTGCTACCATAAGTAAACTAATTGGTAATGTTAAAGAAACACTGACTCCAGTGAAAAGTGAAATGGTAGATGATGTGTTAAATTTATATGATAACTATAATAATTCAAATGATCAACAAAACACATCAAATAAGATTGATAGTAAATCACTTGATCACCAGAGTGTATATAACAAATCTCTGAAAAATGTTTCACATTCTGAAATAAAACAAAAGACATCTGCAACATCTGAAAGTGATAGTGAAAACATATTACAGGGAAGTAGAGAATTAAATAAAAAGAATTTTGTGAGAGAGTCAGAACATTCAAGTATTAAGAGTGTATATAGTAGTTCAGATAAAAGGAAGCATGTTTGTGGAGAAAAGTGTGTGATTGAAGGGTGCAGTGTTAAAGTACGTAATAAAAAAAGAAAGAGAATGGAAGATGCTGTAGACCTCATAGATTTTATTAACTTGGACACAGATTCTAATGATTCTGATGTTATTGAAACAGGTGTAGTAATAACTACACCAAAAATAAGTCCTGTTTCAAAGCCAAGTACAAGCACATCTGACAGTTTACCAAAGTGTAAAAGCAAAGAGGTTATAAAAGAATTTGAAAATCCAAGGAAACCAATTCTTTGCTTGAAGGTAAGATCACGCCTTACAATTTCATTTTGTTGTAAAGCAGCATAAGAGTATTAGTTTGTAAACAATGTAGGAAAAATTGTAACTCATAATAAGATGTAAACGTTTTGAACTATGTATATGTTAAATGAATTATGTTTTACAAAGTAGATATATGTAAGGCACCAGACAAGCTGTATCCACATTAATATGGAAATAACTTTTCAAGCAATTTCTGTATTGTATATTTTGTTAGTACACTTAGATAAATTGAGTTATAGTGTTATATACAAAGTTTGTGCAGTAAAATATATCATTTTATTTAAAATTATCCTGATTTGTAAATATGTATAATTTAATAATATATATAAACTTTCACTTATGAACTTACTGTTGTCACTTCCCAAACGTTTCGAGATGTTGTTTCTCTTCTTCAGTGGGTGTATACTGGTTGTCGATTACAGAATTCTGTAAGTGAATAAGTGAAAGTTTATATATATTATTAAATTAATAAAGTGAACGAAGAGGATGCAACAACAAGATAATATGTATAATTGTATAGATATTCACTTGGTCATATAGGACACTGGCTTTTTTATGTAGAAAGAACTCTTCATAAACATATGAAATGGAGTATTCAGTCATAGCTGTTTTATGTTTAGGTAATACTTGAGTGTACCATTTATTTTGTGTATTACTAATATTTGTAATTAAGGTTATATAATTTATATAAATTAATATATTTTTAGGTGTCTGGAAAATTTTGCTATGCAGGCAACAGGGATGGAGACTTGTTAAAATACTTTGTGAACACAGGAGAAATAGTCACAACATTAAAAGGACATACAGCTGGCATTAACTCTGTTATTCTGTATCGGAAGTTGGTGATAACGGGCTCTTGTGATAATACAATACGCTGTTTTAGTGCAGAGGTAATTTACTTCAACATCTGTCACATGTGTGTATTTGTAAACTATGTGTGTGTGTGCGGGGGGCATGTGCTTGTGCATGCACACGTGTGAGAGCGAATGCCACAAACTACATTATAAAGAATTTTGGTGTAGCAAAATTTTGATTTTTGAACATTATATAAAAAGATCAATTGACTGCTTAATTTCACTTACTGATAATTAGATTTATGTCTTACTAAGGGAATTAAAATAAACATAACAAGAAATGTTTGTATTAAAAATGTTATTATGATGTAATTTATTATTTATAAAGTCATGATGTTTTGATTATATATAATGACTATTAATCAGAATAAGTTGTTAATATATGAGACATGGTTTTTAGTAAGATCAGTTTTGCAATGAGAAGACAAAAAGATGAAAAGGCTTTATTGGAACCAGACAAATCTGTAAACTTTCTTTATTTTTTCACTTAATCATCAGTGACTTCCACAAATTGTTCATTTCATTTCAACAGAGTTCTTATTTCACTGTCATAAAAGTCCAGTGCTTGTGTCTTGAATCAGTTAGTATTTCTGAAATGGTTCCTCATCTTTTTTAGAGGAACCCAGGTTTCATCTTCAGTGAAACAGTGTGTTCAAACAGCCCATCCTCTTTATTTTCAAAACCCTGGAAAAGCATTTGACCTGAAACTGGATGTTCCTGCTTGTGTATAGTAATTATTTTTGGCACTCATCTGGTAAACGATTTCATGTAACTAGTTTCTCTGTCATAGTGTTATGAACTATTGAGAATGAAACATTAGAATATTGAATAGACAAAAGCGGAAACAATAGTAGCTTATTTTTGTGAATTTTTGAGTTCACTTCTTCCACTAAACCATCTGTCATCACTGTTGGGCATAACTACAGCCTTTGCCATGAATATTTGAAGATACGTGACTAGTTCATGTTCTAGTGAGAAGATACCAGTATCATACTGTTGTTACAATGGAGACAGTAAAAAAATCATGAAAAACAATGTAAAGTGTCAAAGAGTCAAGAGCAGCTTAAGAATTTGAACAATGGGAAAAGATAGGGGACTAAAAACCATGAGATAAGTGTTACTCCAAGTGGAGGAATAAAGCTTCTTAACATTTTCGGTGCTTGAAGCAAGTATGCTCACATAATTTTTATCTACCGGCAAAGCTCAAGACAAGGTAAGTCCATGTCACTTTTATATTGCTAAAATTGGATTGTTCACATATTGTATGTGAATCACAAGAGATGATTGCAAGCCTAATTAAATGAGTGATAAAAAGTAATGAGAATTTTTTATTTTCCTTGCTATACGCTTTCAGTTTACACATTTTTTATTTCCTTGCTATATGCTTTCAGTTTACACATTTTTCATTTTCCTTGCTATATGCTTTCAGTTTACACATTTTTTTCTTATGGTGGCACCACTTTCTGTGTCATAATTGTCAATTTTTTGGGAATATTAGTTGCTTAGTTTGTGTTTCACAAGTGAACATTGACAGCACGTTTTAGCACACTCTGTGATTTTTGTGTTCTCAAATTGATGGAACAAAGAATTTCCATTAAATGTTGGAAAAGGCTTCTGGTGAGAATGCTATGTCCAAACCAAAAGGTTTACACGAGGGGGACCCAATAAAAATCCCAGAATTTTCAAATATAAACAGTTTTATTTATTTTTACAAGTTAACAAACTTATCTCCTTCAAAGTACTCTCCATTTCAAGGTAAGCACTAGTCTAGATGTCTTTCCACTTCTCGAAACAGCCCTAGAACTCTTCCAAAGCCTTTTAGTATTTCCATCGTTTTTTTTTACTTCTTCCACATCTACAAAACATTTTCCTTTAAGCTCTCTTTTCATGTGAGGAAACAAAAAGAAGTCGCACAGAGCGAGGTCTGGCGAGTAGGGTGGATGGGGAACTGGGGTCATGCCATTTTTTGTTAGGAGACATCGCACACTCAAGGCCGTGTGGGCGGGCGCATTGTCATGGTGAAACACCCACTCCCCACTCCGCCACAACTCAGGGCGTTTTCATCTCACTGCGTCACATTTCAATACCGACAGGTAGAATTCCAGGTTTACACTTTGACGTGGAGAAAGAAATTCTGTGTGAACAATTCCACTAGCTTAAAAAAAAAAACAAGTCTTCATCGCCTTCACATTTGACTTCACTTGTTTTGCCTTTTTGGGACGTGGGGAAGATGGCGTCTTCCACTGGCTTGACTGCTGTTTGGTCTCTGTATCATATCTGTAGCACCAACATTCATCACCAGTAATTATTTTTGAAAAAAGATCAGTGTAATTTTCTAACTGTTCTTTCAATTCATGGCACACATTCAATCGAGTGTGTTTTAGGTCATGGGTGAGCACACGAGGCACAAACTTTGCTGCAACTCGATGCATTTTAAAATCTTCTTATAATGCATTGACAGGAACTCCAAGACACTCCAGTCAAATCAGTAAGTTCATCAATTGTTCTGCGACGATCTTCCATGACCAGCTCACGAATTCTCGCAATGTTCTCTTCTGTTTTGCTCGTCGATGGTCGCCCAGAACGAGGCAGATCTTCAATTGACATTTCACCATTTTTGAAATGTGAAAACCACTTGTAAACTTGTGTTTTTCCCATAGCATTTTCCTTGTAAGCTGTTTTAAGCATTACGACTGTCTCCGGTGCCGTTTTCCCTAACACGAAACAAAATTTCACAGACGCATGTTATTCCTTTAAGTCAGCCATGGAAAAAAATCGACAAAGTAACTGTAAGAGCTTGAGAAAAAATTGCCAACACAACGTCACTCACCGATGCCAGCCAGCAGACTGCTGCAGTAAGGTCCCGGCAACACGCACCTAGTGGCGGAAACCAGTACTACAACCGGTGTGCCTGCTATTCAACGATTCCGGTTATTTTTGGGCCCCCCCTCTTAAGTGGTACAAATGTTTCCAATAGGGCCATGAAAACTTTGCAGATGACAAGAGAACTGGACATCCAACCACATCAACCACCAAAGAAAATGTGGATTAAGGATATCATGTTCAGTAATTGCTAAATCACTATAAGAGAAACTGCTAAGAAAATTGGTATATCGTATGGGTCATGCAAAGCAATGTTTACTAACATTTTAGGCATAAAATGAGTAGCAGCCAAATTGTTAAATTTTCAGCAAAAGCACATAAAGATTGTTGGGCAAATATAGGCTGAATTCATGAGTGACCCAGATTTACTCAAAATCATCACAACAGGTAAAGAAATGTGGGTGGTACGGCTATGACATTGAAACAAAGGCTCAATCGTCCAAATGGAAGCTTCCTGAAGAGGCAAGGTCAAAAAACGGATGCCAAGTGAGACTGAATGATAAGGTTCTCTTTACTGTTGTCTTTTATTACAGTGGTATAGTCTACTACAAAGTCTTACTGTCAGGCCGTACTGTCAATAAAGAGTATTATCCTGAAGTCTTACATTGGTTGCTTGAGGCAATTCGAAAAAACAACCAGAACTGTGGTCAAACAATTCTTGGATATTGTGCACCATGATAACACAGTTGCTCTCACTTCACTGTAATTCACATGTTTCTAGCAAAAATTACAATTTTGTAATGATACAGTCGCCCAATTCACTGGAGATTGCCCTGTACAACTTTTTATTTTTCCCAGACATGAAGAGCACAATGAAAAGACAATATTTTGCAACCATAAAGGAAATTAAAGCAAGGTCGGTGAGTTAACTGAAGGCTATACCAAAACCGAGAATTTCACAAATGTTTCAGTGACTGGACAGAATGTTGGTATAAGTGCATTGTATTTGGTGGAGACTATTTTTAATGGGATAATATTAATTTTGAAGAATAAATTACAAAAAGACAAAAGTATCATTATTTTTGTATCACACCTTGTAAACACAACGTCAGCAAAGAATGCACAAACAATTTACCAAGTTTCAGTTGAAATATTTATTACTGTATTTTTCTAAAATTGTTTTTTAAGTTGTGACTTTACATGTTACCTGTTACTTTTTCTATACATAAGCTTTTCCTCCTGAACTGAAGTCACAACAAAAGACACAAGTCTACACGTCAACAAACTTTATATGTTTTTCTGGATGTAATGTTATGTGTAAATCAGGATGCAGGGAAAGCAAAATAAGTATAGTCATCAATACACACTCACATTGTAATTTGATTGCATTTGTAACATCCATGTTTCTTTTGTTTTTATGAAACGTTTTATGTACTATGTGTAGTTGTATACTTAACTACAGGTACTGTATGTATTTATGTATGCAGTGGTAGATAAAATATTTTACTATGAAATTGTGTGTATATATATTTATATATAAAATCATTTATCTCTAGCTTGTTACTATGTCACAAATATTACTTTGGAATTTATCTAGTTTTTGTAGCTACTGTTGTAACATAACATACAAAACGAGAATTACATACCTTACTTACCCCACTGACTACAATCTTTTTTCGCACTTACCTGAAACACTGAAAATCCCACCAAGCTTACAGGGCCGCCAATACATTTGGAGAAGGTAATGTATAAACCTTTTACACTCTTCCCATTAAAAACACTTGAGTTAATTTAATTCCCTTAATTCAGAAACTCACAGGTTCGTTTAGGGGGGTTTTTTGGCACAGAATATAGGGTATGGTAATTAGGTGTAATAACTACTCTAACACATGGTTATGCTACTAAACATATCTTATTTTATTTTATATAGATCAACAATTAATTTCTCTTTCTTTTCTTTTTTTCAAATAATACAAAACTATTCTACTTCAAATCATTCTATAGAAATCTTCTACCACAAACCAGTACTTTTCTCTTTATACTCTCACACACTCTCTCACTCTTTTTACATATCTTTTTAACCCCCTTTTTATTGAGCTCTTACTTATTATTGACGTTTCATTTAAGAGAAATATAAACTTTACTTCACTTTTGGCCTGTTAAATTTGTTTTTGCATTGTACTTAGCTGTACTTTGTATCCAGATGTTGCGCACTATTACGATGCAAGTCCCTTTTTCACTTCACTATCACATAACTCGTTTTAAAGTCTGTTGATACTTTTATGCCACTGTTCACTACTGCCTTAGGCCTCTTTCACACTATCCGTTTTTTTTGCCGTTCGGCTGCCGCCCGGCAGCGAGACAAATGGAGGGGCGTGAGCACGTTCACATTACGAATATCCGGCAGTTTTGCCGTCCGGCGACCTAATGACTCGCCGGACTGCCACTACAATCTTCCGGTCGCCGGACGGAGAAAAAGCCGGTAGTTCGCTCAGTAGCCTACTGCGCACCATTGACGCTTTCACATTATCCGGCAGTCTACCGGACAGTTCGTCAGGCGACCTAGACAGTGTAGGTGACATCATTTATAATCAAAACAGACATTCTACCGCCCTTATCAAACCGTGGGAGGAATTTAAGCTCCAGAGAGTACAAAATAAATCTATATTTTTTGTGTCTCTGCTGAGGTATACAGTCATTAGTAGCAAGTTTGTTTTATTAGATACTAGCGAGTACCCGGCATGCATTGCAATGCCACTCAAAGAAAGAAAGTGTTTGTATATATATAATATATAAAGACTTCGTTCGCGTGGTCTTCAATTTAATCCGATAATATATTTAGAACAGAATCTATTCCATTGGGTTGCCATAGTAACCAGATCTAATAAGTTAGTTTTTTAAGACTCCAAAGGACCCCCCAGAGGATCGTATCGAAAAAAAAACACCTGTCCTATGTTGGTTCTCCCGTTGCGTAAAATATTTGTGCCAAGTTTGGTTGAAATCGGTCCAGTGGTTTAGGAGGAGATGTGGAAGACCCCAAAGAACCCCCAAAAGAACCCCATTGAAAAAACACCTATCCTATGTTGGTTCTCCCTTTGCGTAAAATATTTGTGCCAAGTTTGGTTGAAATCGGTCCAGTGGTTTAGGAGGAGATGTGAAAGACCCCAAAAGGACCCCCCGAAGGATCATATCGAAAAAACACATATCCTATGTTGGTTCTCCCGTTGCGTAAAATATTTGTGCCAAGTTTGGTTGAAATCGGTCCAGTGGTTTAGGAGGAGATGTGGAAGACCCCAAAGGACCCCCCAATGGACCCCGTCGAAAAAAACACCTATATATATATATATATCACTATATATATATATCACTATATATATATATATCATTATATATACATACATATATATATATATGTATATATATATATATCATTATATATACATACATATATATATATATTTATATATATATATATTTATATATAAATAATATATTAATATATATTTATATATAAATATTTATAATAATAATAGTATGTTTTTCTTTTTTTTTATACTTCAATAAAAAAAAAAAGAAAAACACTATTATATATATATATATATACATATGTATATATATTTATTATATATGAATATATAAATATGGTAGTATTAACATTAATATTTTTAATTTAACTATAAATATACTGTAAGCATATATTTTATTAACCGGATTTGCAAAATGTGGGTGTACAAAAATTGATGTAATTATTGTATTTTAACTAACTCTTTAACTGTTACTAGTTATTCAGTTCCGTAATTTTATTTTAATCAATAAATAGAGATAGGAAAAAATGAAGGAAAGAGTATATAAAGTTGCGAATCTAGTATTGGCTGTAAGTCTATTGTATAATAAACCGTACACCAGATATTATAAGCCATATATAAAAAAAAAAAATAAAAAAAATAAGATGCCT